>CM051500.1:15987884-16137254 GCA_028031935.1 Paedocypris micromegethes
AAAAAAAAAAAACACCACAAAAGATTTTACACGATTTTCAAAATGTGAGTGTACTTGAATTTTAAATAAATGCAGAATGTTCTACAAAAACAAATACTTTTTTAGCTTTTTTTGTCTGTGTATAAAAATGACATACATATCTTTAAAATACTGGGTCACAAAATAATTAAATTAAATACTTTAATAAACAAAATATTTTATTTCTAAGCTTATGTGCAACTTTCACGCAGTCACCCTTCATTAGAAGATGTTTGGGATGTTATGCTTTACAGAAGTAAAAGTGAAGGATCTGTTACCTGGCAGATTTATCGTCTGGTCCCCTAGAAACAACCTCCTGGCAATACTTCTGCGGTACCAAGCTCGCGGAAAAGCAAGAATTTCACTCAGTCGCCGCATGTCATACTTGAAAGATGCAGAGCCAATATCGCACACAGCTAGAATCAGACCATAAAAAGTCACAGACAGCTCTTTAGCATTTAAACATGATGTTCGCAGTCACAAGCTAAAAACCTGAGATGTTGATGAGAGTTGTGTCCATTTTTCCCTTATTGCCAATAAAGGTATCAATTAATGCAGGACATCCCGTTCTTCTCATCCTGCTGAGACTGACTTTCACAAACTCCAAGTTGATGGAGAGAGAGTCTTTCCTGCCAGTCACTGACGATGCTTCATCCTCCACTGCTCCTGAATTTACAAACCTTCACCTTTAATATCTGTGCACAAAGCTTTAGAGTAATAACATGGTGTTACACTCTTACCCAGAGGTCCCGGGCCAGGGGGGAGTCCAGTCACTGCAGAATTCTGCTTCCCGGCTCCGTACGGATGGAACACAAAAAGTGAAAAATCCGACATGCAGGCCGTAAAACTCAGGCCTGATGAGTTATAAGGTGGGCCGGAAAGATCCGATTGACTGCTGTGGTGACGACTTCGTCCCAAAGGACTGCCCAAACCCGAAGTTGAGCCTAAGTAATAATGACCTTTAGCCAAAGCACTTAAACGAATGGTTCGTTTTTTGTTACTTGCAATTAGATTCCCGATACCTTTGCTTCCAGGCACTCTGTTGGCATTGTGTATGGACGGAGGTGTGGAAGAGGGTGTATGCTGCCCGTCCGACTGATGCATAGAGCTGTTGGGCTCAAGCTCACCCCTGTTGGATGAGAAGACCAGGTCCAGGGATGGAAGCTTTAACATGCACTCCACTCGAGACATGGGCAGGCAGCTGAAGCGGATCTGAGATGGCTGGGAAGATGGGCACAAATCAAAATGATTCATCTGACCAACAAGGTTCTTAACAGCATCATCAATTATTCCCCTTTTGAAATTCTAACCATCTCTCATAGATGCAAGCGAGAGCATCAAACCATAAAGCTGTAGAATGATGATGACTAAAGGTGACAACCAGAGCACGCGTTTCATTTACCTTTAGTGACCCTTCATGCACAGTAAATATCATAATCATATGTAAATATAGTAAATAGTAAGTATAATAACCATTGATATTTGGTAATCAACAGAAAAAACCTTTGAGTACCGTATTTACGCAAAAATAAGCACCCCCTGATATTTCAGGCACAAAATAAAAATTCCCTTATTAGGCGAACATACATCTTCTTACTTTCTTGGTGTTCTGACTTTCCAGAAACCTAATATTCTGGCTAAATACTGTAGTACTTCTCTTAACAATACTTATTTTACGTTAACAACCTAACTTGTGATTCTGTAACTTGAAAAACAGATAAAAAAAATAGTAACGTTAGATAATATTTCTTAATGTAGTACTGTATATCTCCAGTACTAGTGTGTGCTATGATTACACTTGCCCAATGTATATCTATATGTTTTCAGGGTTGCAGACAGACAGAGAACAGAGTTCCCTCATTGTATTTTATTTATTTTTTATTTCTTCCAGTGCTATTTAGCCACTGCTAAGTGTCGCTGCAAAGATAAGGTTTCTTTTTTTCTGTTTTTCAGGTAAATGTGTTTTTGAACTTCTAAAAATGGAAAAAAGTGCTGCTTATTTTCACGTAAATACGATGCTGTAATTACAGTTGCCAAAACAAGTCAAACTAGGCTATTGTTAATGTTCTACATACCTGCACCCTGACGTAAACTACTACATCCACAGGGAAAGACGAGTATGGAGATGTGGCAGAAGACACAAGAGAAATCTGAGATTCCTCCAGAGGCTCCACCGAATCAAAGTGGCCCATATCTTCCTCCGGAATATTCAACGCTACAAGCACAAACAGGATAACATCAGTGAATATATTGGGGGTATGATGAATGATGATTATTTAGTGTTTACTCACTTGTATAGTTCCTGTCGATTGGAGTGATGGGAATGGTCTCCAACGCTTTTTCTAGGAAATCCAGAAGACACGGACTGATGACCATTTCCTCCGGCAACGTCTGCAAGGCGACCCATGCGTACAACTTAGCCGTCTTCACCCCGACACTGCCTTTACCTTTTGCTGCACAGACACAAACACAAATGAAAAACTAGGTCGGTGTGTGTGAACAATTTGTCCTCCATTAAAAAACAGTGTAAAAAAAATGATGGTGCATGAACATATTTGTAAACTGACTTTAGAAACCGATGGATCAGTCATGTGTTAATTAAAAACCAAATAGCATGTTTATTTATTATTTTTCCAAAAAATAATCGTTTAATAATTTGATTAATCAAAAAAAATTAGTCGATAGATTAGTCGATAAGAAAAGAATCGTTAGCTGCAGCCCTAGTTGGAACAATGAAACAATTTATATTTTAAAAAAGACTATTATGGGGTTATAAGGCTGCGTTTAAAAAAAATTAAAATAAATAAAAAAAAAACAATCAAGCTTTAAAAACTATTTTTAGTAATAGTTTCCATTAAAATTTCCATAAAAGTCTGGGGAAAAAAAATCGACACGAGGAGTTGCTGTGAAACAAGTTCTCATGCCAAGTGCACTGATACAAGCAGAACAATCCTTCATAGAGAGAAGAATTAAAAGAACTCGTGAAAAAAACAAGATCCTTAAAGTCGTGTGCAACAGCCAAGCTTAAAACAGTGAAGGAAAGGAGGCTGAGCGCATGCAGGAAGCGTTCGGACTAAAACGAGACTGGACGAGACAATATGTACCTGATGGTAGAGGAGGGGGAGGGGGGGAGAGGAGTGTGTGAGGAGCCTTGGTTGGTTGTGGAGCATCTCTCATACCATACAGCTTGGATTCTTTGGACAGGGTTCTAGGGAGAGAAGATCCCCGCGAGCCACTTGGCGATTCCATCTTCAGCATTTTAGAGTTGTAATGTAGCTGCAAACAGACCGCAGAACACACACTGAGTCAAGCAGAACTGTGTGTTGCTTTGATCTTTTCATTTAGAGAAAAGATAATACATAATTTCTTGAGTTCAGAATGTTATGTTTTAAATTCAGCATTTAGCAGATTTCTTTTACCCAAAGTGACTTACTCTGCATTCCTAATGAACTTCTTGAGAAACGAACACACGGCGTGCTGTTGCTAACAATATGCCTGAGACAGGAAGCAACTCTGCTGCTTTTACTTATATTAATATTAATATATAAATGGGAATATTTCTACAGTTGCTCAAACTCTTTGGCCTTTTGTCCATTCTCTTCTTCGGCCAAGTTCCAAGATTATAAAACACAAGAATGCAGACCTTAACGTCCACTCCAGGGATGTAGAAGACGGTGTTCTCAATATCACAGGCCTTGCTCTGAAGAGAGGTGGGCACTCTCTTGGCACTCTGCAAATGAGTGCTGGAGGTAAAACTGTGTTGCACCTTTCGCCTTTTAGGTGGAGAGTCCTGATCCAGACTCCGGGAGCTTCGCTCACAGCTCCTATTAGTCAAAAAGAGAGAGCACAATAGTTTTTACACACAATAATACTCATGTTGAAGACAAGGACAATATTGTCACTCTTTACCTTCTCAGTGCCAGATCTTCATGCTCGGCTGCTTGTGTACTAGGATGCAATACACACTTGCCACTGTCAATCTCAACTCGAACATCCAGCTCAAAGTCAATGTTGCGCTCAGTGGGCGGGGCTAAGCCTCCACGCTGAGGCGGAGTTGGTGGCCAGCGCTCGCTGAATAATGCAGACAGTGGAGATGGTTTCCTCTGAGAGCCCCTGAGACACGAACATAGAGTTAGAGTAAGTCAGAAGAACTAACACTTGGATAAAACTTACACTAAAGGGTGAATTGTGTAATCTAGATCAGATGTTGCATTTTAATGAGTCAATTTCAATTTTTTTTAAGAATAAAAATGCAACAGAAGGGTAAATACACTCAATATTCATATGCACACAATTTCTCAGATTTTTTTGTACTTTATTGCTACATAAATGGTTTAATCCAGTTCTTCTTTAACAGTGGAGACAAAAAACTTTAAATGCAGTTACTTGGGCTGGTGGACCAAATCAGGGGTCACCACAGGCCACCTTTTAGCCCTGACCTGATCTTTGACAAATACAGTGTATATTATGTGTATAGAGACTTTACTTGACTAGACTACACACCCTGGCCTGCGGTAGAAGCTGTGAGGTCGGTCCCGGTCAAACTCTTCCTCTTTGTCAGAGTCGTCAGTGGAAGAGGAGGAGCGATCATCAGGCTGGAAGGGAACGGTTGGTGAAAAGACTGCGGGTGTGCCAGGGGCACTGAACACTGAGCATGATGGGTGATGGGCAGGATCATCAATGCTGACAGACAACAGGTCCACCTCTGTCTCCTCCGGGAACTTCAACAACCAGTAAAAGCCAACAGTCAGAGAAGATCCACACAAACTGCTCTGAGTGTGTGTTCACTTCACTGTGTGTATGTGCACTTGACTTAATGGTTAAATGCAGAGCACTACTGTATTTCAATAGGTCCCTAATGGCTTTTTTGACAAACTCACTCCCTTAAAGATCCATCTATTCATCATCGACTCATTTTCATTCCTTTTCATTTCATCTCATCTCTGTGTTTATTGTTTCAAATATAGATATCAAAATAATATTATTTTGATAAAATGTTAATACTCCATTAGAATATGAAAAAAAAACTAACTAAAAGCTGAAATAGTTTGTGTTGGCTTTGAACCATTTTAACCAATTAAAAATGTTTCAAAAACATCTCTCTATTCAATTCCAGCTTTCCACTACAACCCATCGGAGGAGAGAGGGATGAAACGAAATGAAAGGATGAATAATGAAATGAAAAACATTAAAGTTGATGAATGTACAAAAAATCCTAATCCAGACATGCTGAGAAAATGAGATATGTTCAGTAAATTCATCGAAACACCCGAAAATCAGCTACAGAACCAGGTGTGAGTCAGAATACAAACGTATGCGTAAGTTCAAGAGCAAAAGAGAAAACACCTTCTAGTCCCAAAGCCTTAAGGGTTTCAGAAAAAAAAGAACTGCCAAAGATTGGGTTTGACTACCCAACTGAGAATTTCATGCACAGTAAAATCTGGAAGATTCAGTCATTTGGAGTCTTGAGTTTTGATTACGTTTCTCTTCAGTACCTTGAACATGGAGTCTGCAGGACCGGCATTTGACGTTTCCATCTTAAAAATAAACAGACCCATCCAATACACTAGTAACTACTCTCAATAAAGCAACTGAGCGCCTATTAAATATAACCGAGTATACAGGCATGTTTGAATGTTGAAGTTGAAAACACATTTTGAATTTGCTTGCAAAATTACATTGATACAGTAAGATGGTGATGGAAGATGGATTCTAGAATGAAGAGGATGAAGTGTTAGGAATGAAACAAGTATACACAATTACGATCACAATACCGTGTCGATGTTGAACGTGACCCTTGGAGCTGGAGATGCCGAATCCACTTTGATATCTGGCAGCTCATCTCTGTATTAAAATATAGTCTCTTAGACACTTCAATCACCATTGGACATCACATGTGCAATGGTGATTTAAATGGTAATTTTACTCTGATTTAAAAAGGCTTGCACATGTACCTGGGTCTATCAGACTTCTTCAGTGCTGGTCTACCTGAGGCCGAGATGCTCTTGGACCTGCTGTTGCTATAACTGGGTTTGTATCCTAAGCCCCATTTATCTTTCAAAGATGCAGCCTGAAAAGAAATATTCACTTGTAGCATTCAGGAAGTTGTTGTTTCTATATCGCAGTAAAGAAGAAAGAGTTTCGTCTGACCCGCATACTGGAGCGACGGAGCTTCTTCCGCACATCTCGGCGAATATCATTGGCCGCCACAGATTCCAGCTGCTGATAGCGCTGGATTTCCTGGTTGATGGTTCCTTCACTTGCTCCTAGCTTCCTACGGAACAAGAAAACCATGATTTCTTAGCGTACTATCAATTAGAGTATAACACAAGAATATTTTTCGGGTCCTTACTTCAGGTCATCAATGACTTTGGCCTGCTCACTGAGTTCTCGAATGTCCACCAAGCGTTTAGAGAACTTCAATCGTGAACCACAAGCATCAATTAATTGATTGCTCATGACAGCCTGTCGACGCAGGTCAAAGGATTCCTGAATGGGAGGGAAACTTGTCAGAACACATTATTTAAATAAGAAACACACTATGACGCTAGACATGTCACATGGGTAGTATGGCAAGTCTTTAAATAAATAAACATACATTCAGTCATCCACATGTATTAATAGTATTAATAGTCAAATTTGCATCTAATGGAATCATAAACATTGAAAATAATACAATTTCAATGGTTATGCAAAATTGAGTGCAGGTACAACTATTTTCCACTGTTCTTTTTTTTTTTATAGATTCCAAAGTGCAAGTAAAGCCATACAACCCAAGTCTATGAGCTACTGTAAATCATGCAAGCTCCTCTATGTCAGAATCACAGACCATGAAAACCAGTCAGAACGAGAGTGGATAATTAGAGCGCATCATCTGAACAAGAATCACAGCACCAACCCAAACCCACAAAACCGGATCACTAAAGCACAGCCAATCCATGAGACATGCATCATTTGGCAATGGGAAATAGATTTCTAAAGACCCCAATGTACTTGGACACTCATTGATGGATTAAAATTCAGAAGGTAGAAATGCATTTAAACTGCACATTGACAATTGCACATGTGTGTGTTTGTTAGTTTAGAGCAGATTTAGTTTGAAATGACATGAATGAATTACTGAAGTATATTGGGGCCTTTAACTCAAATGTTTGACTGTTTACTCATCAGTCATTCCTCATGAACATGAATCAGATGAGACTAAAAAGTAGCAGGGAACTCTGATAATTATAAAATTCAGATAAGCAAGAGTTCCTTGCGTTCTTGGGACACTTGACAAGTTTTGAGTGATTGTTTCGTTCTTCAAACTTCCACCGTAAGACAATCTCAAAGTCAAGAATGTGATGAAGCAATAAAGAAAAGAAGATTTGAAAAGCAAACGTGAGCTCTGGTGTACATACGCAGCCCCAGGACAGGGGTCTGGGATGTCTAGTTCTTTCTGCACTGGCAGTGGATGGCAGACGAACACTTCTCGACTTTAGCCGAGTGATCGCGGTGGATGGCGTTTTACTACGACACTCTGAAGGCGAGAGGGGAGGGGGGCTGGGGCTTATGCCCAAAATGCTGTTCACCAGCCTCTTCCTGAACGAAAGTCTAGGACTCAGATCCCCTTCAGCACACTGTGAACATGGGCTGGCATAAACACAGATGGACACCACTTCACAGACTAAAAAAAATGCTTAAACACATAAGATGATCAATAAAACCGCTTTTTGCACGGAAGATCTGACCACGTGTATCGGTGGAGGCATGCCATCACTCTCATCCTCGTCAGACAGGTCAGCAAAGTCAGCAGAGTTGAGATCTGTGATGTCATCCGGGTCCTCTTCACCAGTCAGAGACGTAAGCGTGTTTCCCAGGGCGTTCAAACGCTTTCCGATGTTGGGATCCATGTGCACGTCAATACCACACATTTTCCACAAGACGTTCAGAGTCCAGGTCCCCGCACTGCTGCTTTCTAAAACACAAAGGGAGATGCAAGAAATCATAGTATGGATTAATATCTTATCTTTTTATGTTCAACACAGGTTTACAATTTTAACAAAGGGACACATGGACAATTTGATTTTGGTTACTTTCTATTAATCATAGACATCCACCTGCTTTATTTTGTCAGAAATTAGTTTATCTGGAGGCATTGACTGACACATAGACATTTCTATAAAGGTGACCAGTGTCAAATTGTCTGTCAACTGCATTTTCTTATTTTTGTAGAAACATTTACTAAAAAACATTTACAAATCAAGTTGGCATGACTCAATCTTCAGACATCACTGTGAATATATGGTAATTTTTGGATGTTGACAGACCATTCTGGGTCAATGTTTTGGACTGATGTGCAAACCTGCAGCAGCTTGGCCTGTTGTTCTGGAGCAGACTTCATAAGTGCCATCAGGAACCACACCTGAAAAACACGGAGTATTGAGCATTTCAAGAATGACAATTGACAATCGGGATGGATTGTTCCTCACAGGCATTCATGACCATGTCTCCTCTGATTTCTGGTTTCCAGTCGTCCCAAGACGTCTCAAAACCCTCAGCAAACCGAATGCAGAAGTTCTTGAAATGGCCTTTGCTGACCAAAGACTCAGAAGAGCAGGCAGTGATCAACGTACTCTCGATGGTTAGTACTAGTGCTGAGCCGGTGTCGAAATCAATAGTGTGATTGGCCTAAGACATGGATGAAATGAAAAAAACTACAAGTGAATAATTACACCAGACAAATGAATGTAAAACAAAAATCCTAGTATTAACTACACCCATTATAAATTACTTTTTAATTCGCCGAATTGCGTGTTTTTTTGCTTGTTAAATTCACAGCAGAAGAACTGTTAGATTTAGCACCCTTTGTGTGAAGTTCTACGCCATTTAAAGCAATTAAAAAGCAAGAAACCATGTTCACATTAGAACTGACAAATACGTAATCAAACATAGATTCAATGACACTTTCACATCACTCTTGAAAGTATGTTTCTGGCTTGACCTGCAAGGCACTGGTGATGGGAAGGCAAATGCCCAGGTCATTGACAGTGAGCTGGAGGAAGAGCGTGCTGAAGGCTTGGACGCTGGTTTGCTGTATGGCAGGAAGCTTGTCTACTACTTCTTTAGTGGCCATGTGAATGTCAGAGTTCAGAGCCAAGCGCTGCTCCTTCCAGTTGTCATATGCAGCTTTATAGTTCAGCCAGAAAAGCACAGCTGGAAAGACAAAAATTCATGTAAGACCAACCAGCAGACACAAATGCGTATTACGTGACTAAACACGGAGTGCTGACCTCTGTCAAATGCCACTGGCTGAGCAAATACAATCGGGCGGTTGAGCGTAATAAGTACAGCTTCTTTATCAGAGCTGCTACTGATCTCTTCCTGTAAAGCATTGCGCAAACCGATGCGAGTTCGGAAGTAAGCAACCTGATGAAAATCCGATCCTGCCTCTTCATAAACCTGAAAAAAAGATTTAATGACGACATGCCACCGCTGCGGACATACTAAGGAAGGCTTGTGTTCCTACCTGGTGTTTAACAATCTGCCCTAGCGCCAAATTCAGATCCACCTGACACTTTCCAAACAGCTTCAGGTAGTTACTTCCTGTGGGAGTGGTTTTGCACTGAACACGATTGGACAGCTCGAGCTCAATGCACCCGGTCTCAAAGCGCACTGCCCGCATGGAAGGTGTAGTGGCGGTCATTTGAATTCCCTATAGTTGAAAAAAACTAAATAATAAATGCACAGAAATTCTCTGAAGTTAACCAAAAACAGGCACAACCACAGGAAGGTCATACCCTAAAGGTCAGGTTAATGGAGTAAAGCAGGATCTTGGGTTTATCGCCTTCTGCTGACACATCATGTTCATTCCATAGTGGGATTGGCTGTTCACCTCCTACCAAAAACATAAACATACTGTATATTAGATATATACATGTATGTTTTTTTTCTTCCTCCTTTCATTTATTTGTCCTGAATTGACACTAAACGGTCACCTGACACTTTCTGGAGGACCTCATTAACTTCCTTCATAAACACTTTCTGGAGGAAGACAAGATGATTGAGCAAATCCGTGGTCAAGTTGTGCTCAAAAGAGCCAATCTGTTAAAAAAAAATACAATAAAAAATGCATAATTATTATTAAAAATCTATAATGTTTTATATTATCAATACACATAATTTCTGCATATATTTATACAGATAGAAGCACCAGCCTACCTCGGCTACACAGCGCAAGTAGTTTCCCTGTAAGTAGCTACTGTACTCTGGTGCCCAAGCGGTGTCGCTGTGGCCTTCATGCTCCTGTATGATGTACTGCCCTGACATGGTGACAGGAGGCAGCGTCAGGCTGGCAGTGGGGGGCATAGCCGACACATCCACAGGGGAAACCTTCGACTGGAAACACAGCTTGTGATTGGGCAGTTCGAAAGTGAAGCGTGTCTGAGCACCTGAAAGAGAAATGGCATTCCCGTAACTTGTGTGTTCTCAAATTACAAGAAAAACAAAAACAAAAAAATTAAATAAAATGCTGGGTACCCGTCATTCCATGGCTCTTCATTCGACCCATCTTGTATTCTGCTTTGAGGGAAGGCAAAAGAGCTGCACCAATAGTGATGCCATCCAGCATGGCGCTGAATTTGAGCATAATTGGCTTCTTCTCCAGGCCTTCAGGGAGCGGAGGAAATTCATTGGCTTCCACTGGAGTCTGATTGATGCTCACTTCCGAGGGTTGTGGAGTAGGGGTGTCTTCTCTGTTGGGAGGTGGGCTGATAGAAACATATTTAGATTGAAGAACAGGCACACAAAAAACACACGTTACAAGTTGTAGAAAAGTGACTCACGTGTTGGAGGGCTGACGAATGAGATCTGAAATCTGCTTGGAAAGCTGGTGGGAGCTGCGGACCATCATGCTGTGCAGCGTTGCGGGGTGTTGGGGGATGTTGATGAAAATAGCACCCACTTTAAGCACAGCGGCATTGTTGGTCTTCAGCCCACGCTGTGCACTGTATAAAGCCTGAGACTTTGCAATGTTGCATTTCACTACCGTCCTAATACAAACACAAAGAAATAAAAAGATTATCTTGTTTTCATGAACGCAATCGGAGCAGCAGCATAGTGCATTGACTTTCAAGAGGCACGGACAAAGAAACCGCCACTGGCAAGAAATATGCAATGAAATGTTCATGAGATAGGAAAAGAAGCCTTGCAGATACAAAAACTGCAAGAAAGAAATAACCAGATGAATTCTTTGAAAGGAAGAGCATATTTTAAACCACCAGAATCTGTGGTATCTAGTAGGAAAGAAAGATAGAAATATTTTTCATAAAAAAAAAATAACAATGTGTCTTTGAAACTGCTTTATTCAAGCAAAAGAAAAGATATCCTTTTAAATGTACACATTATTAGACAAATTCCTGTTTAAAAAAGCTTGAATCCACTACATCCTGTTCAGTGGTTCATAAATTAGAGAAAACCAGTAACTAAAGCTAACCTAGTGATTTAAGTATACGTATTTAAACACAAGAGTTATGTCATGAGGATGTCCTGATGATCACAGGATAGACAATGAATGACCGAAGAGTTCTAATGATAAAAGTGAACAGCACAGGACTGAGATTGTCACAAAAGAACGATGACATGAAAGTCTTGGATGGTGGTGGAGAAAGGCACAAATACTGAGAAAACTTCAACATACAAGAACTCCTGCTTGGTTGTGCTGGTGGGCGAAGTTGGAAAATCCTCTAGTCTGCCAGTCAGAAAGGCAGAGGATACAAAATTTGTACAGAACGAGAAGAGCAAAGCAAAGGGAAGAGGTGGTGAAAGGAAGAAGAGGGCAAAATTACCCACAAACACACCAGAAATTCAAGAGAAATTTGAAAAAAATGTGCATGAAATATTTAAAATAGTTTTTTCATCTTAATCTCATTTTTTTTATTTTATCAAAAGATCTTAAGAATAGCATTGAAGAAGATACTGACTGAATGTCTGGAGAGATTCCTTCTAGAAGAACAATGTTCACACATCCAATATGAGCAGAGGCACAGGTCTCAGTCATCTTCTGATGGAGAATGTCTGGAAGAAAAATAGATGTAGTTTTTGTAGTGATTCATAATGTTAACTTAGCAATAAATGTAAGCATTACCTTTCATTTTCTCTTTCAGAGTAAAACTGCCATGAATTTTCTTAAGCTCCGCTTCCATTGTCAGCCCTCCAATGTCGGCTTCCAGGTGAGTGCGGTTCACCATTCCCACCCCAAACACGATCAGGGTCACATGTTGTGGCTCAGAGCTCACCAGGCTCCGTCTGCGTCCCTGTCGACTAGGAGGCGTCTCACCTTCTGATTCAAACTCCAAACGACAAGGGGGTTCTGCAGGGCTCCTTCCACCTTCTGAATACACCACAGATATTAAATTGAATATACAGCATTTGATGAGCAGAGTTCAGAACACAGCGTCATGCCAAAGTCATTTATAAAAAAAAAAACTAATTTGGGTGATAAATGGACAGCGACATCTGCCGAGCAGTGTGACAGAAAGGACAAGGTCGGCAGAATCAGGAGAAACAAAACCCCTGGTGGATATTATGTTGAAATCAGAGACAAAAAATATCACCTTTTATTTTGTAATTTTTTTTTTGTAACATTGGGAATATTTAGCATTACGCAGACTTCTCTAAAAGTTAATAAAATACAAGTTTTTTTTTTTTTTAAACAAATGGTATTAAAATAAATGTGATAATAAATAAAACAAACCGATAAATCAAAGATACTTAATAATCCCTTTCTAAACTTGCTAGGTCATTACAAAGTACTGTTTTCAAACCTGCAAATCATACTGCATAAATGAGTCTTTTTCATAAATTACCATTCTACTACATTGTAATTACCTCATGTTCCAACTGCTTTGTGGGTTTGACAGTGGGTGGTGTGAGGTTATTGTGTGTGTGCGTGTGTGTGTGTGTGTGTGTGTGTGTGCGGGCGTGTGTGTGTGCGGCCGTGTGTGTGTGGGTTATTTTGTGCTGCTTTATTTCTTCGTATAAAATGTAAAATGAAAATTCTGAAAAACTCTGAAAATGACAAGTCTAACCTGTGAGGACATTGTCCTGGTTTTTCTCTAAGATGCCCGTGGGGTCTGATATGAGCGAGTAGAAATTCAGAAGTTTGTACATATTTTGCCAGCACTCGGCAGAAGGCTCGCTCTGTTCTGACACGGTGATGGAGTCGGAGTCATCCATCTGTATGGTCATGTGATCGGCCACATCACGGGAACCTTTGCGCGACACTTTCGAAGTCCTTCTCTCAGATCGGCCTAGCGTTCCCCTTCCCCGAGGCTCACGATTCCTGGTCAGGGTGTCCATGCCTGTCCCGACCACAGAGCGCTTGCCTTTCTGAGTGCTTAGACGAACAGTTCCGTTTAGACTACCACGAGAACTCCGACTAAACTCGGACGAACGAAACTCCCGGTACGGTCGTGCCTTGGTGGGTGTGGGCGAGGATGAACCGGCCGTGTAGCGATTCAGCTTTATATCGGTCTGAGTGGCTTTGATGTCATCAATCATGGTGCTGAACTGGTGAATGAGTCGGACTAGGGCCATGTCCACATGCTGACGGATTGCTTGACAGGCAAGGGTAAAATGGCAGTGCACACTGGCCTGAGGTCTCCTACTCAGTTCGTGGAACGACAGAGCGCTGGCAGACGGAGGAGTGGACATGCACTTCTCCAGGATGACAGCATTTAAACTAAAGGTCTCGATCATCAGGGCAGGCTTGAAATCCAGAGGTGGGATGTTCACCATGCCTTGTCTGAAAGTTAAGCAGATGCAATGCAGTTTAGGAAAAGCGGACCAGAATTTTAGCCATTTGAGTAATAATATTTAAAATCGTATAGTAACTTTAACATTTGAATTTGATAGATTGTTTAAACCTAATTGTAGTCTAGAAAAAGCAAAGTCACACCTGTGTCCTCTCTTGTTTTTCCTCTCTTTGCTTGTGTCGGAGTCAACAATGTCCGCCCTCAAACACTCCAGGGTACCACTGAAAGACAGATGCTCCCCAAAATACATCTTGTAACTGAGTGGAGGAGCATCCTGTGGCTGGATGCCGATGTGACTCAGCAGGGGCTTGAACACCACCTGATTAGATAAACACACGACAGATACAGATCAATGACGCGAGGATGTGAAGAAGCACAGGGTCACTGAGATAGAAATCTGGTCTACCCACCTGTGCGTCAGCTAACTGCACAGCCGCGGGGCAGAGGTTTGTGCCGTCTTGATCCAGCATCTCTTCCTGACTCATGCTGTGCTGGGAGTGTGTGTGCTGAGAGTGTGTGTCCAATGTGTTCGGATCACTTGAGGCTACAGTGTTAAAATCTGATGCCGAGGGAATGGTAGGAAGCATTCCTGCACAAAAAAGATTAAAGCAAAAGCGAGAATGCAAACGGTCTGCACTGTTTGTAGGGAAAAGAATTGTGAGTTCACAGGTGGAGGTGAAAAGCAGCTCACCTCCCGTCTGCAGGCTGTTGTGTTGAGAGCGATTCAGAGGAGAATCTTGGACATTGCCGCCCGCGCGGTTGCCAACAGCGTTTGACATCCAGTTATAGAAGCTGGCAGAAAAAGGCTCGGGTAAAAGCGGATGTTCCGTCAGCACATCTGCACCGACACTGTTGACTGTTCACCAGAAGAAAAAAAAAGTACGTATTACAAACATGGACTTAGCTAAGAATTTTGGAAATATACAGTATATGTATGTATGTATGTATGTATACAGTAGATACAGTTAAGGACAACATATTTAGCTGTCCTACAAAATAGTAATTATTTTAAAATGATTTCAAAAGTGTGTTTAAATGTATATGCAACAGCTTTTTAAAAAAAAAAAAACTACTTTTTATCCAATTAGCAAGTTAGAAAAGTTATAAAAAAATTTTAAAAGTTATAAAAAAAAGCGGTGTTACATTTTTTTTATCCATTTATAATCTTATAAAACTTTTGAAACAATTACCATTTTGTAGGGGGGCTAGTAAATGTGTTCTTTTTTTAAACTACTACTGTTTCTTCTGTGCTATTCTGTGTAAATTGCACATCACATTAGTAATAAAAACTAAATTTCTAAACTGCTAGCAGAATATCAAATGCATTAATCACAAAGCGACTATAAATGTAAATTAAGTGCATTAAAAATGACTATTGATTTAAGTGTGTTGGTATATTTGTCTACAGTTACTATACAGTGTAATGGAAAAGAATGGTGGATCCCCAACCCAAAGAACACAGCACAAAAATGTGATGTATGCACAGTCCCGTACCTGTACGGGTCAGGGAGCTGCTCTTGGCTGCGGTTTGTTCGTTGGCTCTGTGAGGTGTGGCTTCAAGTAGATTGTGCAGGCTGTGAATACTTCCTGTCAAGTAGCTTAGCAGCGATTCCTTCCGTGGACTGTTATTGGACTGCAGTCCGGTTCTACTGACATGAGCAGGAGAATCCGCAGCTGTATCGCCACTGGTGTAGCTCAGGGACTGGTAAGGGTGAGAACCCTGGGAAACCAAAAACATCAAGCTTTAGGCACAAACACTGATTATAACAGGACAAGATTTTATAAAACACACAAGAACAAACCTTGATTCTCAGTGCAGACTCATTGTGTGTGTGTGATTTGGACAGTTTTCTAATGACACCAGAAACAGGGACAGAGTTGCCTGTAGGAGCAGGACGGCTACACACTCCTTCTAATAGCATGGTGTGTTCACTCACTGTGCCTATAGAAACACAAGGCAGTGTCAGGCTAAATGTTACCTGTACAGAGTAAAAAATAGAAGTGATCAATACCGGCATCAAACTCAAACTCCGCCCCGTCAGCACTGGTGTCGCTCTGCAGGGCAGCGCCACTCTCAGGGCATTGTGCGGGGTCGGGGTCTATTGTCTCTGGTTCTTTTGCCTTGGGAAACTGATTGGGCCGTGGCAACCCAACGGGTTTAATGTACTGAATGACAACAATGTACTTCATCCACTGGCGAGCCAGAGCAACTAACCCTTTTCTTAGGGTCACCAACGCAGGAAGTCCATTATTCTAAACAAAAAAACAAACAAACAAACAAACAGCAAGTTAAACAAAGGTTAAGCATTTACGCATTACAAATATTACCAACAGTAGAACAATTGGCCACAAATCAGCCGATTTTGTAACTAGGCTTAAAGAGAACAAAAACCGGAATAATAATATACACATGACATTTATATACGTATTTATTTAAAGAAGAATTGAAGCATTTTGATTTTCCTTTTCCTTGTAGGCAAAAAAGTGGGCGTGTCCCAGTTGTGTCACTAGTTGTGTCATTGGTCAATTTGTTGCGTCTTTCCTGTTACGTTCGTCTTGTCTGGTGCACAATTTCTGAAATGTCCGCAAGATGCCTTAGGATGTTTGCTATCTGTCGAAGCTTCAAGGCAAATGCTAGCTAGGCCATAATGTATTGCATTCACTAGACAAGAGAAATTGACCAATGACTGTGCAATGACACAATTAGGACACGCCTGCTCATTTGCCTACAATCGGTGAAAAAGAAAAAGGGTTTGATAAAAGGAAAAGCTAAATACATAAATCTTTCTTTTAAAAAAAAATATACAAATGTAATTTATATTATATTATAATATTTCCTTTGTCAATTATTTAGATTATAGCGGTTTTAGTGCTCCATATTTTGATGTTGCCAAATCGAGTACACCATGCATCAACCAACGTCCACTCACCATTGTGGCTTCTTCAATGACGCTGTAATCGGCCTGATACAGGTAGCGATGAAGGATATTACACAACAAACCAGACGGGTTCTCATGGAGAGAGCGTGCTCGCTTTGTAACACGGTTATACTTGCTCCGAAATGGAATGTGGATGCTTTTGGTCTGTGGGATTAAGCAAACATGAAAAAAAAAAACTCTTTTTGCCAGTGTGATTGACACGATGTCTGACCTCCAGGGCCTCAGTCATTATGCAGCCCATGACCGCGCAGACACGCAGTGTGGCCTCCATGTCCAGCTTCTCCAGAGAGGATTTTAACTGATCAATCGGAACTAACCACGCACCAACCGCTGGAGTGGCAGTGCTCAAGAGATTCAGCTGCCTGTAAAGAAATTCAGCAAGAAACTGAAACACACATGGTTTGCTGAAAATCGATGCACGTGTCTTGAAAATGTAGTGCTGGATGATTCCTTTAGTCTTTTTCATGTTATGCAAATCAGACAGAGAAGTTCAACATTCTGCTAATGAAGGGACCACAAATTACATGGACCCAAAGTAAAGGGTAAATTACTGTACATTTCATATGAATGTATACATAGAAATGCATTTCACACATACAAATGTTAAACAATGTAGAAATAAAGGAGAAGATAAATTTTCAGTTTTTTCAAAATTGAGGGAACATTCTTTAACATGCTGAGCTAATACGAATGTACATTACCCGAATATCTCTCGTAGAAGGCCACCTCTAATAGACGGCCTCCATGGTGAAAGGATTGAAAAATGGAAGGCCATGTCCTTCTAATAGAATATTTAGAATAATTATAAATGAAAAAAAAACACACCTGGACAAAACCGGAGTGTGTGAACGAATATTGGTCGGCGCAGCAAAACTGAACCAGATTTCCTTTATGGTCAACTTCATACTGCTGGAGTCAGGAGGTGGTGGCAAGAGAGGCAAGTCCTTTTTCAAATCGTCCGATTCCACTCCCTCATCCTAAACAGAAAACCAGTGGAAACCACACTGAAAACTTACATCAAATCCCCCCCAAAAAACTATTTGGAAAAATTCTAGAAAACGTAAAAAGACCTGCTCATCAGAGTCAGAGTTGTTGTTTGGTTCAGAGGTGGGACTCTGTGCATCATTAGGCAGATTATCATCAGATACATCAGTGCTATAGCCACTTCCTGTCTGAGAACCACTGGAGCCGTTTGATTTAGAGACGCCACCCCTAACGGCACTGTCTGCCCCACCCATCACACCAAACGCGCTGTACAGCACAGCACCAGACTGCCGACCACCTGCAGAAAACACACATCGATCACCAGTGGAAAACATCCAACTAAAATTATCATCAGCATCATACAAAACCTTTAACAGTGAGGTTTTCAATTCCACATTCAAACATAATCCATCCCCATTTCTCAGGGCTTGAGCCAGAGCGCATGGGGTCACAGGTGAGTTCCTGCACATGCTCAGTTGAAATGGAGGTCTCGGTTTCATCTACTAAAACAAAATCATCTGTTTCCTCCAAGCTGAACAGAACCTTGGACTTCTCAAACGGAATGGCAGTGATGGCACAGGAGCCAAGATCTATGACAAGAGAACAAGGGTTTATATACGAAACTATGGTTTAAAAGCAAAACACATGCTAGATCATTGAAGCATTTGTGAGAACCTGATGAGTCCAAGCCTCGGAGTTGGCTGTGTATTCGATGTATGTTGAGTCTCGCAGCAATTTCCTTTCCTTTCTCGATCCCAGCATTAGAGCGCAGAGAACCACTGGACTGAGGTGCCATCTTGGATGCTGATGAGAACTTCTCCATCATAACGGAAGGCTTCTCTGAGTCCTCCACTATACCCCTAGACATCACCAGCACCATTTTATTTTGTGCAAATGAGACTGGAATTATTGGCAGGTACAAAAAATCTAGAAGACATTGCAGTGCGTGTTTGTATGTTTCTCTGTGAGGTTGTGAGACTCCACTGCAGAACACACTGATCTTTGAACCATGTCTCAAGGTTTGAAAGTCGGGGGCACATCGTGAAATGCTTACGTTGGTCAGGGCCTAATGTGCATACCTTACAGCATGAACTAATTCCAGTAACTTTTATCTTACTGATTGTGCCAATTTGAAAATGGAGCTTTTGCTCAAATGGGTTTTCTGCTCTCCATCAATTGCTCTGTAAATGTATATACTGTACAATTTTACGTCAAGGAATAATTGAACTTTAAATTTAAATTCAAATTCTATTCCAATATCACTCTCTCAATAATTTCAATAATTTATCAGCACATTTACATATAGTGCACCCAATACTTCCATTGAAATCTACATGTAATTGTTCATTTCACAATGTTATTTTTACACAATTAAACACGTCAAAACAGATGCAGCTGGTTTTTCCTCTAATTAATAAACATTTTTGTTAAAGGCCTCACAGAGAACTCCATTCAAATTTACTTGAAATAAGCTTGACGAATGAATAACCTGTTCATGCGGAGCTGAGTCGCAATCCGGTCAAAGCATAAGGCCACAAGAGAGACGTGCGTGAAACTCTTATTAGAGGGCGAACCCTCCTCGACTGATGCCTGAAGCACACAGAGATTCACCTGGAAATACACAAGAGTGCACATTAACTACTTCCCGTATTGATTTTACTCCCACACGAGGAAACCGGTGTAAAACAGCACCTTTGGAATGGTGACGTTCGCTTGCAAACCCTTGATCTTCACGTTGTCAGGTTTGATGGATAGGTCAGTTTGACCAGGATGCATGCTCAGAGACCCCGGGGTGTTTCCCTCAGTTTTAGATATTTTGTGCTCTGGTTTTGCTGTACTCTGGAAAACACAAATCCATCATGATCGCATTAGGGTCTAATTGCGCCGTCACGTCTCTGTGTTTTGGTATCGACCACTTACAGACTCTGAGACAGTGGATTTGCTGATCTGATACACTTCATTAAGCACTTTCCCATGCAGGTCATCCAGGATTGATGCCGGGTGGCGTATGCTGGCAAAATGAACCATGGACTCGATGTACCTGAATTGGACAAAAAAAAAAAAAAAAAAAAAAAAAAAAAGGATTTTTACAAGATATTTCGAATCCAATTCTAAATTAGATTTTCCGGCTAGCGCATGATTTTAGCACAGCAAATTTGTGATTTTAACATATGCTGTATGGTGTTTATTTTTGTAAATGCAGATTATTATTAATTACTTGTGCTTTACATATTAGTCATAAATGTAGTGAATAGATTAAAAAAAAAATCCGGTCATCTTGAAATAATTTAAAAAAAAAAAGTCATCTACCACATTTACACGAATTAAAAGCTTCCCCGTGATTTTTCAGCCACAAAATGAAAAAAAAAAGAAAAACTACATTTTCTGGCTAAATACTTTTCTTACAAATACTACTTTTACTTCTCTCGACAAACCTAACTTTTGACTCTTATTTAACTTTGATATAGTTTTACTTGAACAATAGATAAAAAAAAAAAAAAACTAGAACGTTTCACATTATATGTAGAAATTAGACATTATGTATTTCTATATGTAGTACAATATATCTCCAGTAGGGGCTGTGATTCCACTTGCAATTTCAATACATGTGGGCGGTTTAGTTTATTTATATTCTGTTCTCTTCTAATTGCTCTTCACCCAAGAACCCCCAAAGTTTTTAAGCTTTGAAAGTTTAGAAGTTTTTAAGCCATCTAAAATAACAGACAATAAACAGAATCTCAGTTTGTGCTTTTTAAAGATCTTTGTAACGTCTGACCTGTCCAGCGCCTCTGCAACTAATGGGGTCAGGACCACATTCACTGCTCCCTTGACCTCAACGATGGCTGTGGTTCTTGTCTGGGCAAGAGGCTGATCAAGCGTCCAGTCTTCAGTCACCGTGTCTTCGTCTGTGTTGTCCATGGCTCGCTTATCAAGAGGTGTGTAAGGTGTGCTGAAACCACACACGATTTATGATATTCATTTGTAAGAGGAAATTATATAACTTCATTAGGATGTTGTCGCACCTATTTAAATCACCCATGAGCTGAACGCTCCTGTCCAACAGGGAGTTGGCCGACAAACCCGCCTTAATCATCTAGTGAAGAACAAAAATTGATAGAAACACATAAATTACGAATCTAATAAAACTGTTTATGAAAGATACAAGCATAAAACAGTATAAATTAATGCTAGAGAAAATATAGAACAGTATGGAATAATTATACAAACACAGCTATATTATAACAACGACAATAAAAAAGTATAAATAACCTTAAAAGCAGGGATGGACAGTTGGTCAAAAGAGGTGGAGCTCTCTTCACTTGTAGGTGTGTCAAGGTCAAGTGGGCGGTGCAATGAAGACTTGGATGTTCTCTTATTGGTTGGCTGTTTAACAGCCCAATTAGATACGTGATAATGTGCCAAGTAATTTTGGTAACAAGCCATTAAATGTGGCTGCGTTGTCAGAAGACCCGGCTCCACCTTTTCCGTTTCTATGGACTCTTCCTCTTCCAATCCAAGTGCAGAGACAAAAGAGGCTTGTGAGGTATGACTAGGCAGTATAGGTGTGCGACTCTCTGCGATTGACAGAGGTCCTTCTACACTATGATATATAGATGTGCGACTTCGTTCTGTGAGTGGTTGACCCTGTTGTCTTCGTCTTCGCTTTCTTCCCGGGTAGGTACCTGGCCCTTCATCACTACTGATCGGTTCAAACTCCTCGTTGGCGCTAAAGTAGGCTTCACTATCAGCCACCGACATGGAGGAGTCAACAGAGCGGTACTGGTGGAATGTATTTGAATCCGCAGAGGGAGTAAATGGAAATGATCCATAGCTTCTTCTCTGCCGTGGCGAATCAAGGACGTTTTCATCACTACGGGAAACCTCACTGCTGAACTGCACACCAGTTGGTGGCACAGGTTTCTCTGCAAAGACAGCGGCTGAGAGGCTTTTGGTGCTGCCAAGTCGAGCTGACTGGACAGAAGACTGACGCTTGAGAGGAGATCTGAGTGGAGAGCGCAAAGGTGGAACCTCAGAAACCAGAGCATCTGTGGTGACATTCACCAACCTGTAAATCGAAACATTTAGCCACATTCAGACACCTTCATCTAAAGCCACGTGAATTACATTGCAGATTTTTACAATCAAACAATTTCATGGTTTCCTGGTAATCAAACATATGCCATTTGGCGTTCAAACACTACATTCTACAGAATGAGCAAGAAGAAAAGCTACAATTAGTTTAAAAGTAAATGCTCACAATCAAGACTGAACACAGAACTAATTCCCTACCACTGAACCGCAACTGCCACAAAAGGCATTACAGGTCAAATTCCCAGTAGGTTCTACAACTGAGTGTCCTTGGGCTGGACACTGGCCCCCACATGCCCACTAGCCACCACGGCTTAATACTGCCCACTGCTCCGGGTTTGTGTGTGTGTGTGTGTGTGTGTGTGTGTGTGTGTGTGTGTAAAACTTCACTGGATGGGTTAAATGCGGAGCACAATTTCAATTTTGTTGAACTTTCCACTTCGGGACAGATCTACTGTGAAGGTGTGAACACAGCCACAAATCTCTGGTGTGAGCCAGAGGACCAGACCAGAAGGCATCACCTCTTCATTTGGGTCCCAAACCAACCATGTGTGAATACAAACCAATTTTAGGGCAAAGCACACACAGAACGTCCTGTGCCTTTGAATTCACTGCTCCAGTAGATGGAGTTGCTTTATAAGATAGTATTTGGTGTTCGCTATAATAAATATAGAGAGCTGTGGCTTTGTTTTGTTTCGTTTCCAATATTTCAATGGAATCTTTCTAAACATCCATTAGGCTAATTTCAATGCAGACAATAGACTTACTCTATGGAGGGGGAGGGACTCTCTCGTTCTCCAGCCAATAAAGGCAGGGCAGCACTAGACGAAGAGGTTTCTTCTGATGAAGAGGCTGAGCTGTGAGGCCGCTGAGGTACATGCAGACTAAGATTCTGGCCACGTCTCTCCAGATCGGTCACTGGGGCAGGGGAACGAGTGTCTCTTCGTATAGAAGCACCCTTACCTGCAAAATCATTAGATCAACATTAATCCGATCATAAGTACATGTGCAAAAAAAAAAAATCATACCTTCTAAAAGTTTAGGGATTTCTTTAGTGGTGATCCATTCTCCCGAGTGTAACAAGGATTGGCCATAGGACATGTCGCTTTCGGCATTAACACCGGAAAAGGCAGAGCTTGAGGATGGCGTGATTTCCTCCAAACGGAAAAAGTCAAAGCCAGCCATTGAGCTTCCATAAAATCGACATCCACCAAGACAGCCACATCGGTTACGGCTCCGCTTGTATTTCTCTTCTGGCCAGAGGAACCAAAGCCTAACACATATTTTGGAAATGTAAAAAGCTGTGCAACATACACAGACCAACATTGGGAAAATGTGCATTAACCTTCTTGTTTTCATGTCATGAAGCTCCAGGAACATTCTCTGGACTTCATATTTGGCAGGATGGTCTGCAGCCAATGCAACATCAGCGGTGATGAGGTTGAAAGTCACAGAACCGGCTTCTAGCCAATGAGAGCGTCGAAGTAAAGGTGGCGGCAAACCGAGCCGAGCCACTTCCTGTTGCTCGATGAACTGAGCAATCACAATATCCTGCAGGACAGCACTTATGCCTTCACCCACGGCAGAAGTGTGGAGATTACAAGTGGCCAGGCGCAACGCTCCTGTCTGAAAGGTACAATATCAGACAATCTATTTTCAACACATATGCTCTGCTCTATAATACCAATTCACCAACCTTAACGTTGGTTGCACATCCATGTTCAACAATGAAAACCTGGGTTCCATCAACTGTCAGCCTAGTCATAGTATACTTCAAATCTTCTGATGTCCGACAAGGCCCAGGCAAGCCTGCAAACTGTAGATACAGAATAATATTCAATGGTGCAGTCAGGCTTATAATGCCACCAATGTGACAGCATGTGTCTGAGCCCGACTGTTCTACCTTGGCATCACAGACTTTGCGATCTACTCCATGTTGGCAGGTGACAGATGGTTTTGGCTGCTCAAGCTGGAACTCTCGAGACATCACGTGGTACACAAAAGATTCACCCCACTCCAAAAGAGAGGCACACTAGAACACATATCACCAGAACTATTCAGCTTCATTGACAAATCACACACATTGCAAGGGCGTATTAACATACACAGGTACATATATATGTGTGTGTGTGTGTGTGTGTGTGTGTGTGTGTGTGTGTGTGTGTGTGTGTGTGTATATGTACACACATATATATATATACACATACACATACACATACACACACACATATATATATATATATATAGATATATAGATATATATACACACACACCTACAAATGCATACACACACACACAGGTATATATCCATCCCTCGATCTATCTTTCTATCCTACACAAAGATCAACCAGGTGTAAAAAGTACCTGAAAACCATACATGAGTAAAAGTACAAATACCATACTGTAAAAATTAGTCCATTACAAGTTACAAACCACAAATTCCAAGAATACTTGAGTAAAAACAAAAAAAAAGTATCCAATTTTTAAAAAAAACTTGAGTATTTTACTCGTACTAAATTTAGGCTTAATTCCTAATATAGAAATTGAATTTAACACCTCAATGTTTCAATCTGGCAGAAAAAAAAAACAGATTAAAAAAAAAAAAAGTGAAGCTCAGTCAAACTTAGTACAAAGTAAAGTGATGACGAAAATTTACACCACTGTTGCCAACCAATCACAGAGCGGAACAAAAACATATCTCGCTTTGTGTAGATATTAAATGACCCCAGCAATAGCATTTATAATATTTTTTAATATGGTTGGCTAATGTTGTTAAACTAATTCATACGCATTACTAAAATCACTCATTAGAATAAGATCTTGAATAGAATAGAACTCGTTCACCTGAGGTACAGTGACTCTTCCTGTGAGAGCTCCAGCCTGCACGTCGATGAGCCAAGCATACTCGAGTGTGTCACTCCCTGCTGGTAAGCCCTCAGCCGAGAACATGGCGTGAGCTCGCATCTGCAGCCCCGAGAGGCTAAGATGTCCATCTCTCAAAACAGAGTCCACAGTAGCCCTCTACAAACACATAAACACACCACATCAGACCTCAACCAGAAGACGGAAAGATAAAAACCACACCACTCCCACCTGATAATTATCACTGATGAATAAATGTATAGGTGAAAGAATGAGTTGCAGCATGGTCTCTTTATAACCCTTCTTCATTTCAAAACACAGACGCTCCATGAAGCCTGTAGGTCCCTCTGGGCCATCGGTGCTGCAATGCTGCAAAGATAGGTTCATTAAAATGTCCATCTCCATTCCTCCTGGTCTCCAGCGAATGAGTTCCACTGACCGTTGGTAGGCGTCCATGAACTTTGTGCAGGTTGATAAGGACAGTGATGTCCCATGGTCGCAGAGAGAGAGGGTGAAGTGCTTCTTCAGAGGTGTTCTCCACCAGGCCTACCCCAGTCCAGCCTGATGAAGACGAGCATGAGCTCACAACAGGACTGGATGGAGACTCTTCAAAGTCAGTGTACATGTCGTCTTCTCCAAAGTAGTTTTCCTACAAAAGAAAGGCACTTTTAATTGGCTGAGCACACGGTGACACATTGTTTTAAATCAGATGGATTTGTGCTAAACCACACACACCTTGATGGCAACAAAGGTCCTGAGTAGAGGGCCATAGAGAATGATGTGGGAGTCTGAGCTCAGCTCCATTTCAACATGTAACCGGTCTGGAGGAAGTAAGCTGGGGTCTGAGGGGTTTCGAGGTGGAGGCGGCATGGGTGGAGTGCGTTCTGGCGGTCGTAGAACTGACAGCACTGACTCCTCCATTTCTGACACTAAAATGTGAATAAAAAAATATCACAATAAAAATGTCACAACACGACAATTTTCAATGTCTACAAACTGTATTTGGATTGAAACACTCACTTGATTGTATAAGCTGCTGGTCAGATTTCTGGGGGTAAATGGGATGCCACGTGTAATCAATGATGAGCATGAAGTTGGGCACACTCCAGCAGTCCACCCAGCCCGCTCTAGAAACAGATGGAAAAAGTCTCATTGTGTGTCAATGAAAAAATAAAGAATTGGAGATAAACTGAAAGCCCTTAAGCCATCTTACTCAGCATGTGTCATGTTCCTCCAGCGAGGCTTGTTGTTTTTGGGATGGACACCTTGTCCTTCTGCTGGCATATTGCTGTCTGGAGGGGTCTTGCAGTGCTGGTAATCTTTTGCAAGAGTGAGCAGCGAGTAGCGGCTGGGGTGACAGTCGGGCAGACACAAGCGCATGTCCGTGTCCTCCGCCTGCAGGAGGGTTTCAGTGGCATTAAAGTGGGCTTAAAGATGTTTTAATATTTTATAGAGATCTCCATGCCTGCTGCAGTCTTATTCAGCACTTGAGATGGTGTGTGTAAATCTTTACAGTGCACTCACTCTTAAACAGAACCGTGTGTTACAGGTGGCTGGGACAAACTCATTAAATGGCAGAGTGAAGTCAATATTCAGCGTTTCCCCACAGGCCGCCAGATACACTAAAGAAAAAATGAAATAAAGAACAAGACACCGCTGTTGAATTAATAAAGTGTTGGACAACTGAACTGACACATAGGCAAGTCACTTCGGCGAGCTGCAAAAAGGTTACAGGCAATAACTTTTACTGTATGCAGAACAATTTGGGTTTATGTAGCTTATTCATTACAGTTATATACACAAAACCATATTCTTACTAATATATAGTAATAAATTAAGATACATTTTATTTTTAGCTGTTAGCAACTATTTATTAATTATATTCATTCTGAAAAAATGTATTTAAAACTTGAACTTTTGTAATATGTTTCTAAAACATTACAAACTTATTGCCAAAGAGAAAATATTTATTTCAGATCTTCAGTTGTTGTAATTTTTTACCATTCTCCTGCTGTTTGGTAGAACAATCAATCCAGTTGTGCTGATTTGCAGCCCAGATCATCTCAAACTGATGAAAAAGCATCTTAAAAGTCCAAGAATATGGAACAAATGAGAAGATGTCTGGCTCGCTGTCACTTGCCCAATCTTTGATCAGATCTAGAAATCGCAACAAAACAATCAGCAAAAGTACAACAAACAGGTTAATAATACGTGACAAATTTGACTGTACCAGTGAAGAAGTTCTTCTGTGCATAGATAAAGTGGTAAGTAGCTTTATAAACCTCTATTTCACATTGCCAGGACTGATGCATGTTCCACACGCGGGGGTAGCTTGCGATAACATGGAACTGCTCAGCATATAAAAAAAGACAAGGAAAGACACATGACTGATGAACAAATCCATAAGTGAAAATACAGAATTGGTGAAGAGGCTCAGTGCTTACAGCGCTATCAGTGCAAGACTTGACAAAAATGAGATACCTCAACTTAAAATTAAAAGTATTTCAATATATTAACAGTTTCACATTGGTTTTGCACATACAACTTCATAAAAAACCATATGCACTGTTGATCAGTTCAACATAAAATTAGAAAAAGTTAAAAAGCGTGATGCTTTGTCTAATTCTCCAGGACTTCAGTTCACTGAAGGTGAAAAATGAATTCCCAAACTTAACAATTAATGTGCGGCTCATCTGGTGCACATACATGTCATGTGAGCCATATTATGATGAAGCTACTCAAACTTTGAACAGAAACGCCCATCACAGCACATTAGCAGTTATAGGCTAAAAGTAAAGTGTGCTGAAAGTTTACCATCTTTACCATCCAATCGAGAAAACAATCCCAGATTCCCCAATCCATACAATTTTTAATGTGCCTTGTCACATCAACAGACTCAACTTAATAGTGTATTAATTGTCACATCTTTCTACCATGAAAATATCCTACAAATACTAGTACAAAATATCATCACACCGATCTTAAAAAAAAATACATTTTAGATGGAAGCATTAGATTGCGACACTTTGTTCTAATTCTGAAGAACAGTGGAATTTGAAAGGATTAGACAGAATTTGTTCAGCACATCTCTTATATAAACAGACTTATGTAATGGTGTGGTGCACTCACAGCCAGCATCTCGGCCTCCAGCAGTGTCCTGTACAGCATACTGCTGGTCGTGTCCACATGTAATAATTGCCCTTTAACAGTGGGAGAGTAACCTAAGAAAGAAACACAGCCTCACTTTATTAAAAAAAAAAAAAAAACAAAGAAAAAATGCTGATAAAAAGTGACTAACTGTGTGACTAATACTATCAGGATATTTTTAAGTTAAACAGTTACCGTTCTCCCCAACAGTCATGGGTATGTTGACTTCAAGGTAAGAACCTGCTCCTACATTCACATGCACTGCGTTTGTCTCCTGTGATTCCAAATAAAGGATGAGTAGCTGAATAAAACTATTCAAGAGCAAAGCATCAAGATGTGGGACAATACCCTATTCTTGGTGAAAAGTAAGTCTATCGTTGCATCCGCTATGATGTTCATCCGAAGCTCAAAGGCAAGGATCTGCCGTGGCTTTCCTGGTGTGACAACATCGCTGACTTTCATTGGCTGATAGTCGGCAGGCAGGAAGAACTTCCACAGGCAGTCTCTGTTGAGCACAATTCAACTCAGATAAGACAGTGCTTCCAACCACTAGGCCACAACCACAATAGATAAATGTATTAAACCTATTATTAGAAAAATGCATATTCTTGTAGCTTAAATGTATGTTAAAGATTACTTAAGTGCTTCACAATTTATCCCAAAAGAAGCTTTTCAATAGCGGTCAACTGAGCTATAACAACACCAAATGTTTGGCCATAGTGCACTGTAAGCTTCATTTAAATAAAAATGTAAACCAATACGTTTATCTAACCACAACATCAGTGTGTGTGGAGTAAACAATGGCAAACAAATTATCAAATTATTCATTCTCTGCATGGCATTCATTGAGAGTTTGACATAAGAGTGATGTAAAAAGACGACATGTTTGCTAAAGTCAGTGAAACAAAGCTAAAGAACAACACAGTTATAGAGAGACAGACCGTGTCAAATCCTTTACTCGACTGCTCTGTATTTTGTACCATATTTCTTTTGACCTTCCTCATGTCATGATTTATTCATAGGAAATGCTGACATACAGCTTCATATTTTGCTACTTTTGCAAAAGTAACCGTAGTCATAAATTCAACGCATTATGAAAGCTAAAGCAACTGTCTTCTCTCCAACAATGAGAGCGTAATGATAATCCCTTACTAAAAACGGCAGTTCAAAACATCAGTAAATATAGTAAGCATATATACAGAAATGGAAACAAACTCAATAGGAGAAAAAAATAATAATAATAATAATAATTTTAGAATGAATACCTCTGTCTGTCGGCCCAGGGACCATAATTGAAATCGGTTCCTTTGCCACAAACAATATCCAAACCCCAGCAGGGAGGCAGGTCTTGAAGTTTAGCATCCTCCGAGCAAGCCTCTGTATCTCCATTCTCCAGCTCATCTGGGACCAAACCTGAAGACCACATTTATTTGACACATCAAATTGAACCACTTCTTTGTCTATATCAGCAATACCACAAGTGCGAAAGGTTGCTGTCAGGTTTTATAAAAGATTAACCCATGCTGACAGATTACCTGGCTCGTCCTGGTAGTAGTAGATGTCCACATCATTTGACTGCATGACAACGAAGCCTTCCCCCATGAGTCGGGGAGGCCTAGAAATGGGGGAGAAAAAAGAAAAAAAAAAATAAATAAATAAATAAATCACTCTTTACATTAAAGAACCGCTGCACGGTCTGGCAGATTATTTACCATCACCAGTGGAGTGGCTGACTAATCCTCTAATACACATACTAATTGCACCAATTAAAACAAATTCACATTTGCACCAATATAAATGACAAATATTTTAAAAATCACCTCAACAAGAAGTAGCTAATTAGTTGGGTCATTATGTTAATATTATTCAATCTTATTTAAATTACCCAGATCAGTGCCTGTAGTAGTAACGATTTGCAAAAATGAGCAGCACTGATGAATAATTGAAGCCCAACTCTTAGAACGGCACATAAATAGCCAAGTTAATTAGTTAAGACAGAATGCGGTTTCAAAAACACTTCATAAAATGAACACCATAGTTCTGTGGCTGTTTGCTGACACTTTATTATTATGGTTTGCCCTCAAAAATGTATTTCATATAAATAATTTTGAAATTTTGACTACCGGTAGGTCTTTTTATCAACAGCAACCAAAATCGTGCTCAAAACCATTTAAATGGTTTAAATGGTCACCTTTCGTAGATTAAAGTAGAATTGTAACATCATCAATTAGATGCATTATTTATTATGACACTGATCACGGGCGGAACAAAAAAAAAAAAAGCACAAAAGCGCTTGTGACAATACAAACTCCATGTCAGAGGTATTATCTGAATTATTACTGAACGCAATAAAGATGATTTCACAAAAGTAAATATGGAAGTGATAAAAAAAAATGCTTTTTCAACTGGAGGGAAAAAAATTTAAATAAATGTTCATTTTTAACCTCATTTTACCTCAAAGTTCCTTTTTTTTTTTTTTTTATTCTGCTTGTGTTTTATTCTGCTTGTGTTTCTTAGTGCTGCTGTAATAAGGAAATGTCCTTGTTAAAAACGAATAAAGGACTTTCTTATCTTCTTATTTGAAGTGAAAAATCTCAGTTTTTGAAAAACCAGTTCTTCAACTAGGAATGCTGAAACATTACATTTTTGTTAAGATCCGCAGACAATAATGTGAACTTAATAGTTACAAAAAACTATCCAACAGAGGATGTAGCACTTTTTGCAAACTAACTTGCACAGCCAAAGCTGTTTTGAGCTCCTTCCAAGTTTGAAAAATGTTCTTCTCCATTTAGACAGGTCATATGCACTGTGGCAGTCAATGGTCTCATATCACCTCATTATCACATGAGCACAGGACAACTATTTATAAACTGTCATGTCCACTGAACAGGTTATTAGACATGTACTTCTCATTACACTTACTGGCTACTGAGCCGATAGACAGAAAGACAAACGGTAGCAGACTCACTCATCATTCTGTAGGCCGAGATAGCGCGGGCTGGGCACCAGCATGACCCGAACATTCTCCAGAGAGCCCTTCACAATGTGCATGAACTGATCCAAGTGGCTACTGGGTGGTTTGGTGGCATATGTCAGGAAGGCATCATCAAAATTCATGCAGAGGGTCTGAGGAAGATGGTGATTACCAAACGCTACGCGGCCCTGAGGGTGAGAGCAAAAGTGTCAAAACAGCTGGATTAGTTTGTATTAAAAAACACTAGGGTCACAGAAAAAACATGTAAAAGTGAAAAGTGCAGACATGACTGCAGAACTCACTGTGCTGATGTTGACTTTGATGACAGGAATGAGAGACCTCCATGAGGATGAGGGGTCCTGAGTTTCGACTTTGATGGGAATGCTTGAAAAAACAATGAGAAGAAACATGAGGATTGCTATTTGCTACAGAGTCAGACTTTCTAGAATACAGTACATGGCAAACACACAAAAATAGACAATGCATTCTAGACAAAAATAACTGTCTGAGAAACAATTAAAGGCAATACAAAATGCAAGAAAATCCTGTAACACTGGACTGTAACGTTTAAATTGATCGTCTCCTGATTACTTTCTGATTTGATTTAAACATACATTATAAAATTATTTTACTTTTAAATAAAATTGAAAGCTTTGCAGCATGAACAGATTTGCAAAATGCATTTCTATACAGGTATGTTTATATTGAATTCTCAAGTTAATTTGTGCAAGAAAAAGCAACCAATGGAAATAGTACATTGACATAACAGCCATTGGAAAAAAGAGCCATGGACATTATTGATTGTGCCTTTTGAGCGACGCTGTCTTTTGATTCAACAGGCAATTTTACATCTTAACAACAAAACTTTACACTGTACAGTACATATCACACAAGAAACCACTTTTTAACTGTTGAAAATGAAATGGTTTGTTGCTCATGTACCTCTCTGTAGTTCGATCCTTAGGCTCTTCACCGCTCTCCTCATCTCGATGGGGTGGGACCAGGGTGGGCTCCAGGCCAAATGTTTCTTGAAGCCGTGCATACAGACCTGTGCGGTTGTACACGTGGAATTCAAAGCCGTTGACGGTGACATACAACCGCGTCTCGGCCTTGGGGTCTGAAATCACATATTAGGAGAGAGACACAGAAAATGCCTCTGCTGTGATTACGACCATTACACTTATTATATATCTTCAGGAATGCATGCGCAAACAGACATTGCTGTTTGTCACTGACCATGTTGCTTCTGTTTGGGGTTATACATCTTCCACCAACGAAAAATGAGTAAACCATCTTGAATTCTAGGGGGAAAAGAACAGAAATATAACAGCAGAAAAACTGAAAAATAATGCATTTACTGTTTGCAAAAACATTCTGTATTTTATAAATAAGAGTATTTATTTAGCAGTATTGTGTAGCAGATTTCTCACTAGCTATTTTACATTGATTTCTTTAGCATCAAGTCATATGATTTTGAGTTAGTGTCGCCATAAATACACAGGACTCTACAGTAATTAGATTTTTCATGTTACAGTTCTTTTGACAAAGTGGCTTGTAAAATAAATAGCTTAAGAAGAAACGTCTGAATGCATTGGACGATTCAGTACTATGACAGAACTTTGCGCGTATATGTACCTGATTGACATGTCCTTGTTGATGAAATAAACATCTCGGAACATGATCTTGCCTGACAGCACCGAAAATGAGAATGAGCCTAAAAACAATGAATAAACCCAGTAAGAAGCAGTTGAAAATGCATCATTAGATTTACATTGAGACTCACCAATGTGTATGTATCCATTCTTATAGAGTCGGTTAATGATGACAGTCAGAACAATTCCAATGTTGCGGGAGTTGTAGTATGTTACATATATGATCCATCCACAGGACATAATAGTGGCTGAAAAAAACAAGTCAAAATAAATAAAATGTAAAAAAAATTTAAAAACATTAAATTGTTTGAGATTTTAAACTTTTGAAGCTCTGATTTGCATTAATAGTTCTAATATTAATCACACTAATATTAATTTGTACTAGAGTACAGAGTACTATTGTATTAATAGTACACATAAAACTGTGGTTTGAGGAGGATTATTGAGATAATACCAAAAGGAAATATTGTGAGGTGATTGTGTTTTTTACCAGTGTGTGTGTGTGTGTGTGTGTGTGTGTGTGTGTGTGTGTGTGTGTGTGTGTGTGTGTGTGTGTGTGTGTGTGATTCATTTTCAATAAATGGAAATAAAAACAACAATAAATAAAGCTATAAATGCAAATTAAGCCAAATCTATTAAAATAATGTTTCATTAAATTCATGAAACATTTTCACAATTAATAAAAAAAAAATAAAGACAATTTTGTGAAGATAATCAGATTTTATAAAAAAAAAAATATACAGATACAATATTTTATAAAAACTGAATGTAAGCATTTTTTACCATTTAATCTATCAATAAAATTCAGCAGGAAATTACAAAAAACTTTGTTTGTTTTTTTTTTTTGCTTTGTTTTGTTTTGCCTTGTCAACGATCACATGGAGCAAGATGAGCCGTAATGTCACACTTTCTCCCACGTGGTTGTGTGCAAATCAGATTTTCAAACTCTGCCAATAAATATCTGCCAGTCAGATCTTGCAATATGTTCAAAAGTTCACATTCTACGTTCTCATTCAAATTAATCACAGGATTAGGTGTACCACATAGTTGTATACAGTTTTTTCGATTGAGAAACAAATTATTGTACATCAATAATTTAGAGGTTTCCTCGGTTTAGCACTTACCCACAAGGAGCCACACAAAATTGGAGTTGTGTTTGTTGAGGTAGACATCCAGATCATTTAAACTGGGAAAACTGGTGTTACCTTTAATATCCCCCATGTTTACACTCCACTGCAGAGAAACAGGACAGATATCAGTATAAAATCACCAGGCACCCACTCGGTTTACCAACCAACCATTAGCCACAAATGAATTCCATTTCCAGCAAAGCAAATGAAATGACAGATTCATTTAGCATATTTCATTTCGCTTTGACCAAATGCCAATCGAAGTGTCGGTGGAGAGAAGTGTAATCTGTGTTTTCTGCCATGTGAGATTTTTTGAGCCTCTTACCAAGGAGAAAGTCCGAAGCAAATCGGAAAATTACAATAGCGTCATGCTTTTAGGGACGTTCAAAAAGACTAAATCATGTCAAGTTATTATGAGTAAAACAGACTGAATTGAACTGAAAGTTTACTAAAATATCAGAATCAGAATCAGAATTGGATTTATTCGCCAAGTGTGAGCGAGCACACGAGGAATTTCTTTTGGTTTAGGCATGCTCCTGCAATACACACACATACAAGAAAAGGATGATTTATAGATTACTTATTTACAATACACACATGCACACACACATATATATATATATATAGACATACACATATGGATATACACTAAATAGATATAGATATGTACATAAGGTGCCACAATGAGTTGTGAGTTGTGACCGGAAAATATGCTGCAAGCACCAAGCACAAAAAACCAAACATCACTAACGTACAACACTTAACACTAACTTACATAGAAAGAACTAGCAACTAAAGACAGGGATAACAGGCTTTAAATAAAAGACCCTATGAACAGTTAACAATGTGAGCATGTGAACAAATTATATATAAAAAAAAAAACATTAATCGTTTCCTTATGCTACGTTTGTAGTTTGATTACTTTAATTAATGTACTCTAACTACAAACATAAGAAAAAGGCGGGAAAACAAAGACAGTATCTGGCTGAACTGCAATGCAGGTGTGAGCTGCACTGAGAACGAGTCTTTGAACCAGCAATATGGAGCATTTTTCCAGACGTAAGTCGAAAAAGTGGTCCGGAAAAAAAGCTACCCGTTTGTGTGCTAGTGCCACAACATAGGTGTCAAGCAAATGTACCATATCAATATGAATATACCATTAAATGTGACGTGCTAACATGAATGCAGCTATGAAGCGTTGTTAATAGGGTTGCTAATTAAAAAAAATGAAATTAAAACAGTAATGATATAAGCACTACAATATTTCAAAAAGCTGTATCACTACATGACACTGCAAAGAAAACCAAACAACGACAATAAACCACCATGACCAGCTGCCAATTCTTGTTATCAAACCGATCTTTAAGCCGATCCGCTTAAGCTGGCATTCTTTAAACATTCCTGAAATGGATGTGGTTTTCAGCAAGGGTCAGAAAACGTCCTCACATCAGAAGTGGCAGGTTCAGAGCTAATACAGCACTTCAACCCTGCAATAGTCAATCACGGCAAAAAGCAACAAACTAACATTTTCCTGATTTTCTCAACCCTTTTGTACATTTAAACTTTCACTCATGTGGGTCATCGTTGGTTAATGACCAAAAAGAAAAAATTAAACAATGGACGACATGATCTATGCTCTTTATTCAAAGTCTTAAATACGAGACACAATTTTTGATGGGATTTTTTCAGAATAGGTTCATTTACACACCCAAACACCTAATCAAACATGACAACATTAACTATAAATGCGTCAGTCAAACTGAAACTGAAACAGACATAATCTAGTGTCAGTTGAGTCTGATTACCAGGTGCAATATCAAAACAACAGTCAGTCTAAAAATGTAGACGGATGTTCTTTATCAAAGCATACTGGGTGAAGCTTCATATTTATGGGAAAACTCAACCTTTCATTTGTGAATAGTGTATATGAAGACACGTGACCAACTAGAGAAAATGCTGTATCCATAGCAACAAGCCAGGTAAATTGATGGGTTTAGAAGTGGCTGATGATTGGTTGGTCACTGCTTATGGTTTAAGAAAACGTTTAGCTTTCCTTTTTGACAGCTATCCTTCCAAATTATTGTACAAGTACACAATAACGTCAGGGTAACAATAACATTTTGTGTGTGTCATAAAGTGATGTATTTACATGTCACATGTATAATTTTGAGAGTTTATCAGAATTATGACAGCATTTAAACAGGCTATAATTCATTCACGTGAATCGACGCGGTGCTGATACCAAAATATGCATTACGTATCCGCTATTGACATGTCGAGCATATTCTCTTTCAGTATTTAAACAAAGCAAGAGTTGCAATTGCCATGAATTGTCATCTTCATTGTACCCAGCATATGGTTGTGTGTATAAAAGCAGCACAAGAGCTCAGCAGGTGATCCAGGATCAAACCCTGTCCGTGATGTATTGTAGGCCTCGGTACGCAGCATCAACACAATAATCAGCCAGTGCCTACCTCGCCCTGTAGAGTGTGGCTTTATAATTCACGTCAGCATGGTTGTTCGAGCTGTTTTCTCGTACTCCTCTTAGACGACGGATCCCATTTCTAAAACTAATGATTTCTTTTCCGGAGTATTTACATGAAACCGATTGTGCTTCCTGTTTGTTGGATCATGGCAAGATTGGCCAATCAGTGAGCTGTTGTGTGTCCTCCCACCAATCAAAAAGCAGGATTTGAGGCCATTTTGACGTGAGTGACATAAAATGTAGCCAATAAAAATCACAATAGTCTGTCAAGCCTGTACTCGCGCAGGAATCTTTATCTATATTTTACCGAATCAAATGTTTATCTGTATTGAAATTTTAAAACGCCAAAATATAATCAACACAAATTAGTAGAAGTGAACATTTGTTAACGAAATCATAAAATGATAATAACTCGTTTACAAAAAAATGACAATAATCCTTATTGTATGCATGTAACCATTATTAGAGTTTTCGAGAATCTGCCAATTAATAATTAAAAAGGGTACCATAACAACCATAACAACCAAAGGGTACCATTTAAAATAACAACTGGTACAATAGTCGCAAAATCAAACTTTAATGTTATTATATTATTTTGTATTATACTATTATATCTACATATACTTTATGGTAACATACAGTACATTTGCATAAAAAAAATAATAGGCACAGTTTGTTTAAGACAACAGATTAACAGCAAAATGAATACATAACTCAATGGTTTAAACTATTCAGAATTATGGACTTCCAACACAAAGGCGACATAATACAGTAACACATGGAGAGGAAGAATGCTCCAAAATCAAAGCAAGATGTCTGTAGGGCTTTTCCTGTTGTTTGCTGACTTCCTTAACACTGCTCACCTGAGAATTAAGGAACCGGCATTTAAATGGTTTTGCTCTTTCCACCAGGTTTTCCACATAACATCAAAATTCTACACCAAAAAGTTCCAAAAATTTCATTACCAATTTATCAAATCCTGCACATAGATAGAAAAAGCACAAAGATTTACTGAACATGCATGCAATCTGTGACACCAATGACTTTTTTTTCAAGTAAAAGTATCCCACATTAACTAACCGTTTATTTAACAACTTCATCATTTTTTTTTCTTTCTTTGTGTGAGAATAAAAAAAATCTTTTAGAAATTGTTTCTGATCTTTTTTTTCTTCACCCAACATCCAGCAGAATTTCAGTTAATTTAGAGAAAAGATGCCTGAAAGTTGCAGCAAATGCTGTTTGGAGGACGTTGTAAACGAATGCCAAGCAAGACCAGCTCCGGTGCAATCCAGCTAAAGGTAAATATCAGAAGCTCATGAGGAGATCACGCTCCTGCACACTGGTGAAGAACGACTTCCCAAACACAAACGAGTGAAGCCCTGCACGCAGCTTTTCAGCCATCGCCATGGTGATGTTTAAGTCGCCCTCCACTGTCAAATCCAAATCCGTCTTTAGGTTACGCAAAGATTTAAATGGTCTCTTCCCCTTTTGCCTGTAATTTGAGCACAAATATAATTTTAGCTCACAAATAATGACAGTTAAAAAAAACATTGCATTAACTGATTTTTTTATTATTTTAGTCTGCTAAATACTACTTTTATATGTCAAATATAATATTTTTTTATTTTACAACACCATAGATTTTGTTTTGTGTATTGTAATATTAATACACTAATAATGTTCTAATAATCACTCCAACCTTTCATTGAAAATGTAATTAATCAAATGTTAGTTAAAAGTTAGAAAAGAAACCAATCCTAGCTCACAAGAAAAAAAAAAAGAAAGTGTATCAGCAAGATCTGTAATAAGAAAGAATAAACAAATAAAATAAATAAATGTATATTTGCAACTAATGTTAACATTATTTGTTGGACCTGAAAATAAAACTGAAAATGTCTACTAGACTGTTGCAAAACGCATTTTAAATGTTACATACGTTTCATCCTCAATGTATCTAAGCAATGTCAGGGCCTTCCTATGCAGCAGGAGGAGGAAGTGAGACAAGTACACACTCCGCAGAGACAAGCCTGGTTTCAGCAGAAACACCTAGAGAATAACACACGCCATTACTGTGTGTTCATAAGATAAAAGCAGTTTGATTGTTATAAAACTACAACCAGCAGAAAAGCGATTACCTCATCTATAAAGGACTTCACAAGCGTGTCTTTGTGCATCACATCCTGAAATATGTTCCTAGGAGGAAACAAAAGAGATCAGTGATTCATAAAAAAAAAGATGCTCTCGGAAGCTGAAGGCCACAAGTGTTTAAAAAACACAACCCTCAAATATGAAGTACAACGTTTTCGATCTACACTCAGCAATATAGCAAACGCTATTATCACATTCTCTACAAAACTGACTGATTTTAATCAGTTTTAACTTGTTTTAAATCAAGACCCCCAAAGCTTTGAACCATGACATCGTCACACTATTAGCACAAACATCCTTTTTATATATTTTTTTTTTAAAGTTTTCTTTTTTTAACCCAATTAAAAAGATAATTTTAAATTTAAATTGTAAATTAAACCACGCATTAAGTCTTTTTTACAAGGTAACAAACGTAATTACTGTTGTGAATTTTGTTACAAACCAAGCCGGTATTGAACTAAGAACCATGGTCCCATAGAGTTTAATGTAATTCACATCAATCTGTTCTAAAAAGACTTTGAGCTTTGGGTTAATATTGAACATTAATAAACTATGAAACATCTTTGAGAGAAAATATGAATATTGAACAGAAAGATCTTCTACGAAAGATCGTCGAAAAGAGTGATCAGTTTCAGAAACATCACAGAGCACAGAAAAAAGTAAATAACTGAATTAAACTGATGTAGTCTGTGAATCAAAGCATATTGAGCAAAAAATGTTCACAAAACAAATTTTCAAGATTCTATTCATGACCCATTCATATTAACATCTGTGTAAATGTAAATAATCCCAGCAGTCTTTACTTCACATCCTTTGCTCTTTCCCATTAACCTGTGTCGTGTATTTGTGTTCCCAACATGATGGGATTTTGCAAAGACACAAATTTTCATAAAAGAAAGCATCTAAAGGTCAAAGACGTACAAGTCTGGGGTGTAAGAGTCCTGTGCATTGATGAGGTTGTCTGGACTGATGTCATCCTCGCTGGCGGCCCTCCACAGGGCGCTTAGTTCAGCGCGCATGTAGCGCCGCTGATGATACGTGTGCTCGTGGCAGGGTGGCATTTGCTTCACCGTGTTAATATCCACATCAATGTGTGTGGTTGGATATGGGGAGTACAGCACCTGTCGGTAAGGCAGCACGAAACTCCCTGTGGAGTCCTATGGAGAGAAAGAGAGGAAGCATTATGAAGCATTTCACCTGAATAATTGGAGAACTCTGTACAAATGGGTAGTAGTTAGTCGTTTCCAACAGAGATGAGCTGTGGATACCTTCAAGATGCCCTGAACAAACAGTCCGGTGTCGTATTTAAAGGAGCCGTCAGGGCGACACAGTCGAGAGCACTTCCTCTCGGCGGGAGTGAGGAAAAGACTCAGCGTGAACACCATCTAGCAATGGAAGGATTGCAGTTCAACTTACACACTTAGATGAAAATGTCAAATGTGTGGATGTGCACCTTATTAACTTTCTCTGGGTTGCTCCCGACCACGATGGAACAGCCACAGGTCTGCAGATGAGAGCTGATAGCCCTGAGATAAAGACGACTCAACAGTGAAATCAATAAACCCAATTCAGATCGCCGACTCCTTCTTATAACGTGACTCACTTGTGCAAAAAGTCCTCATGACAGCTGTCGCCAATGTCATCGTCGCTCAGCACCGTCTCCTTTATCTGTTACAGGAAAAACCGTCTTGATGAGGGCCAGAAAGAGCAAAAGGCAACATTTCTATTAAGCTTCTACTTTTCTAGATTGTCAGAAAAAGGTCAGATCCAATAGTCAATAGACCGAGAAAATTATGTAACATTTTGAAGCAACTGCTAAAAAAACTCTGCTGATCTCAGTATTGAACAGCAACACACAGTATGTAAAATAAAGAACATTACTGCATTTAATCAACAAGCAATCAAACAGCTTATTTTGTCATTTACCTTCTAAACTCAAGGTTGTGCTGCATGTTGTAAAGATTTGAGCATGAAATATCACTCGCAAGATTTAGTTTTCAGGAATTCTTGCTTGGCTACGCAACCACCACAATAAACAAAATTCTATATGTATGTCGGTTTAGCCATGGATAGATAGATGGATGGATGGATGAATGGATGGACGGACATATATAGATAGCAGGAAGACAAAAAAGTCATGGAATAATAAATATAGACAGACATAAATACGGAGAGACGGAGACATAGAGACAGCTAGACGTATAGTCTGTTTGTCTATGTCATGACCTTGTCTAAGACAGCAGACTGACACAATACAGGCTGGTGAATAGAAAGATAGACTAACATGGACAGACAGACAGACAGAAAAATAGATGGAAAAACAGACAGCCTGATGGATAGGACAAACTGACAAATGGACAGACAGACAGACACACAGATAGGCAGACAGATGGAAAGTTAGAATCTAGGATTTCAGTGAGGGCTGTGTTTAGTGCATTATAGGTTGAACTGAAACTTGCTTCCGGGAGAACAACTAGCCTGATCACGTGATGTCTGTTTCCGTCTGCTCTGTTGTAACCGATTACAAAAGTAGGCTAAAAGTCAAATCACACCAAAAATACATACATCCACTTCCTCTGGAACACTGTGTTTTTTCATGGAGGTGAGAAGCTCCATTATAGGAATAATTTCTGACGACAGCACAGAGATGATGTTGTATCCCTGTAAATAAAGAAAAAAACACACACACACGGCTTACAAACACACCGTAACGGTGCATTACTTTCCCACAGACCTTCTGCATGCAGATGCGTCCTTTGCGGATAATGTGTTTGAGTCGCTCCACACACACGCCGTGCAGAGGCAGGTAGAAGCTCAGCTCCGATTGTGGAAGGATGATAGACAGCGCACAAGTGTTTTTATCCCCCTTGAGCTCGCCATCAAAAATCAGAGAAACAATGATCACTCCCTTTTCGGACAACACGAAGAACTTCATGTCCACAGCACCGCTCTCTGCACTCCGTAAGATCTCGCCGTTCAGCGTGTGATTGGCCAGAAACGTGATTTCTCCATCGCTGAGCAGAGACAAGCCTTGACCCTTAGGGGCCCAGATGTGCCGCACACGAGGTCCCAGAATGTTGTCCCAGTAAGCAAAGGTGGCGGCCAGAACAGGACACCAATCATCAACTAGAACTTCAGTTTTCGCCACAGCCGGAGACTGAGGTGGACCGGCTCCAGACATGTTGATCACATACACACTCACAATGCAGACGTCAATAGAGACAAGCAGATTGCAACATCTCTCGGCTGATCCATTGCACCTATGCGATCTGATAGAGAGGAAATGAAAATTCAGACAGATGTGACAAGTTCCACAGGTCCGTGTTAGACTTCAAACGTGGACTAAAACGACATTCTAATCTAAATAATATGTTTGTCATGCCTTTCGAGCTAACCGGTTTATGATAGAGCTTCATAGCGCTTCACAGACAAGCAGGGACTTTATATAAGGATGTTTATAATAACCAGAACCGACTGAATGTTAATGCAGAGCTTCGTAAACAAGTTTGCGCACCAGACTGTCAATCAAGCTGTCACCGGGATTCAACATAACAAGCGTAAAAGGCTAAAAAATATGTTCTCGTTAGATTAAAATAAGCACGTAACGACTGTTTGGGAATCGAGTGGGTTAAAAAAATGTTTACCTTGAGGATCAAAACAACAACAGCATCCGTCACCCCCTTTCCGGCTTGCGTTTTTGACATTAGTGCGAAAGCTGCGAAGAAGCGCGTCTCTACGGCTACGGGAACAACAGCGCCCCCTCGCGGAATACTGGTTTACATTTCGGAACTCGGTATTAATTAAATCAGCACTGGGCATTTTTTTCCCAAAGCTAAGTTTGTCAAAGGCTAATCAATATTTTGCTCAATACAACATAAAATATACGTGTTTAAATATATGTTATTTTCCTTGGAAAGTTGTGTAATAGTATGTGATTCATTCAACAAAAGCAACAATAACATAATGTATAACATTTTATATCAATCTATACATTACATTTCTGAACATTTCCATTCTTCCATTTTAAGATCATGGGAAGTTAGAGTCACTCCCAGCAACTCTGAAGGAGTGACACACCATGAATTGGTAGCCTACCAATCACAGGGCAGGACACAGACACACACATTCACAATCCCTAGCACCTACAGAGAGTTTCCCTAATTCCAATGCATGTTTTTAGACAGCAAATCCCATCTCAGTGTGGCTGGGATTGGCACATAGCTCCCTGTGAAGTGTTAGAGAATGTATAATGGGAAAAGAAAATGGATGGATAAAGGCATAAATAAATAACTAAAACAATGTAACCGTAACAGAACAGTCATATCCGTAACAACATCATACATATACTGTATACTGAGTAGTGTCTGTGTGTGTGTGTGTGTGTGCCTGTCTGGAATAATAATAATAATAATAATAATAATAATAATAATAATAATAATAATAATAATAATAATAATAATATGAATATTTGTAAGGCGCTTTTCACAGTTTTAACTGTCTCAAAGCGCACGTGTGAATATGTAAGGGAATTGTTGCTTTTTATTCAATTGATCGTCTGGTTGTTGATGTTTAAGTAAATGGCTATGATTATCACTATGACTATGACAAGACCAAGACCAAGACCAAGACCAAGACCAAGATCAAGACCAAGATCAAGATCAAGACCAGTGAGCAAGCACATATGCGACAGTGGGCAGGTAAGAAAAAAACTCTTTAACGAGGAAAAACCCTGGGGAGAACACGGCTCACTGGCGCCAGTCTCCACTGGCATTCTAACACTACAATATCAATGCGTTGGTTGTTCCGCACCATTTTTAATGATGATTCCGGAAAGATGTTTCCAGGCTCCACTTTTCCACGCCAACAGCGTCATCAGGTCCAGAAAAGATGAACCCGGGGCTCCTAGGAGATTCCAGTCGTACGACACTTGGCGCTCAGGAGAGGGGGGGGGGGCAAAAAAAACAAAGAAATAAATTAGAAAAAGTACCATATTTAAGATTTTGACAATTTTCTGAGATGCAGGTGTAATTCGGTTCCGAGCACTAACTAGGCAGTCTTTCTATACAATATATTAATATTTTCTGTAAGTTATTATAAAAGGTCAATATATGCTTCGTTGAAGAGACGCGTCTTCAGTCTAGACTTAAATTGACTCACTGATTCTGAGTCTCGAATTGGACAAGGCAGAGCATTCCATAGCTTGGGTGCTAAGTATGCAAAGGATCTTCCTCCTTGGTAGATTTTATAGATTCGCGGTATTATAAGCTGGCCGGAGTTTTGAGAGCACAGCAATCGTGTAGGCTTGTTGTAATTGATGAGCTCACTAAGATATAGAGGAGCTAAACCGTTTAGTGCTTTGTAAGTGATTAAGAGAATTTTAAAATGGATGCCATATTAAACAGGTAACCAGTGTAGCGACATTAACACAGGACAAATATGGCTATACTTTTTTGTTCTGGTGAGTAATCTAGCAGCTGCATTCTGAACTAACTGAAGTTTATCTATTAGTTTAGCAGGAGAACCTCCCAGAAGACCATGTGCATGTGCATATAATATTACATTACAAAGGTAACATGATCACTGAAGCATTAATAAATAATTGTATTAGTTAATAAAGAAAAATTGTATTAAGTCCCGCACAAATTTTCTATTCATCTGCATATAAAGTGTTTAAATCGAGAAAGCATTAAACGAATAATAAATAAGCTTAAAATCAAATGTTTCAGCACAGTTGCTGACGGATGAAAGCACGCCTGCTCGCTAACAACATCACATGTTGCGGGATCAAACACGTGCATAAATCGCATAGTTCAGTCTGTTACATCCTGAACTTGTTGAATCGTCCTTCTGAAGCGCGCTTAGCGACTCGCACCATCCTACCGTGCCCCTCTATTGATCCCAATTTGATGGTTAAACACATCACTTGACCCTCAGGCCACCGCTGTTGGCCGATACATATTGTGCTCTTGGATTTTCATTACAATGCCGCAAACCTTGTTGACTTATTGTTATGGCAGCGAAGTAGAGAGATGGAGGCATCTGAGGTTGCCATGGCAACAGCGAGAGGAAGCAGCGGCGGCGCCACGTTTAGGCGGCGCCTGGCAACCGTATCCAAGCATCCAGGGGCCAGAATTCAAGACTGCATTGGAAGAAGATCTTTCTAGCTGGCATTTGCAAAGGATGTCGACTTCTGCCTAATTGGCCGCATTACGTAATTTGTTAGAAAATATAGCTTTGTGTTATTTGCAGTTTACATTGGACGGGTCAGTGGCTGCTCGTTTGAGTGTGTGTGTGTGTATGTGTGTGATTAAGGCTTGCTCTTCTGATTAACAGTTGTCATGTCTGCTCTTTACAGTCATTACATCTGCCAGAGCGATTTCCCTTCAGCCCTGTTCATCCTTTCATTCTGTGGTGTGGAAGAGTGGAGACGCGCATCTCCTGTTTGCCGCAGCACACACAGAGAAAGGCTAATGGGTTATTATATCTAAAACAGCTCGGCTAATGCCAAGGGTCTGAGCAGATCTCCGGGCTTGTGTGGCACGGCTCAAATCGAGCACGCCGTCGGCGCCAAAAAGTCAGACTGGGACATCAGACTAGAAGGACAAACCTGGCAAACAATCCCTCCGAGACCGGCCACCGGGGACGGTTGGCTTTTGTAACGGTGCGTCTGAAGCTACTTTAAGATATGAGAGAAGCTTAAAGATTTATGACTGGGGTTCAGCTGGTGACACGTTGTTCCCTGTTGTGTCTTCTGCTCTTTGTTGGCGAGCAGACACGTCCGAAAGCCCTAAAGCCTTCGCCTGCTCTCCTCCACCATTGTTCAAAATGAAACATATGGGGAAGACAAATCTCATCGAGCCAATCATTAGCCAACATCATTTTTTTTCCCAGCGACATTAATCCATAGGGTAAAGTCTTTAAAGTGTTTGGGGTAGATACACAGGACTTGTGGAGATATTGATTTCTTGTCATTTAGCTGAGGCGCTTGATTCGAGCTGATTTTCAGCCCGTGGCTTGGTGTGCAAACAATGTGTAGAAGGGGACGTTTTCTTGAAAGGAAACATAAAGTGAGACAGACTAAAGGATTTTCAGCCGGATTTGCCGGCCCAGCTAAAACGGCGATGCGTGTAAATAATTGAAAGTAACTTGCGTGTATAGTAGAGCGGTTCAGTTGATCCCTTTTGGGACTTCAGTTTAAGCCTTCATTTCACGGCCGTCGTGCTTTTGCTCTTTCCCCAAACTCACTTTACCTACAACATGTTGCTCTTGGGTCTCTCAGAAAGCACCTTCAGATGCATGACCTCCTGATGCTGTAATGTCTGAGTTATGCTCCTCTCATCACCTTCAGAGACATTACTGTAAGCTCTTCAGCTGCACTCTGTGAGTCATGTACACTTCTTTCGCATCAGGTATACTTAGATGAAGTAGGTTGCGCAACACACTCACGAGGACCAGCACCTTCAGGCTGTGTGGATGTGGGACAGAAAGCAAGCAAAAGCAGTGACCTGGGGCGGACGGTCTCCATACAGAACACTCCTTGTACTGGTTTCTGCTGCGATTGAACTGAACCATGTGACGAAAAAGGAAAAATTTGGGAAAAATAAGTCGTTTAAATGAGCTAAATGTAATTCCAATGTAGTGGGTTTTATCAAGAAGTGATGTTACTATTCGTCTTTCCTCCGTCCTACCGAGCTGAGATAAAGAGGAGATCAGGAGGGAATAGAGTTTAAATAAGGCTGCAAGCGGCAATGTGTGGAATGCAGGAAGAAGAGAAACATGCAGGAAATGAAATGCTTGGTCGTAAGAGAACTGACAAGAAGATGGGAAAGGAGAAGTTTGTGATTTAAAAATGTAGTTGGAGTCTACATTTTTGCGTGTTTTAGTGAATATGTAGGTGTGTGTTTGGATATGTAGGTATATTTATAAAGAATATAATGTATTTATAAACATATACACTCACATTATTAGTGCACATGCAAGCATTACATTAACATTGCATTACTTTTATTTACAAATAAATTTTATTTTATTGTATTTATTTCATTTCTAAAGACATTTTTGTACAAATATGTTTAAGTAAATATTATCTGCAATGTTTATATACAAATTTGTGAGAGACAAAATAACTATTATTTAAATATAGATATGAAGCTTAATATAGTATAGTTAAATTGTACATAAATATAGTTATATAATTATTTTATATTAGTATATAATAAAAAGAACAATATTTGTTTTATATTATATATAATATATAGTTATACTGTTATACTATTATAAAACTAATACTAGATTCTCAACAGAAATGTTCAAACTCTCTTCTGAACATTGAACATAATACCAAATCCATACACTTTCCCACAGGCAAACGTATGGCTGACATGTGAACAGCGAACATACACAGAGTGAACAGCTGACGGCACGTAACTCCAGATGCAGTTGTTTTTCACTCCGAAGCAACAGGGGAATGAGATCAGAACAGTATCGACAGAAGACACAGTCCTGAAGCGCTGGAACTGTCGTAAGCAGTGACATTAAAGACGGCAGACAGTTTCTGAATTTTGAGAGGCCTAAAAAGGTCACTGCCAAAATATCTGGGTAATGGATAGAAGCCATTTACAAGTTATCTATTCTATTATTCATTTACATTTACAGACCCAGTTTAAAACGCATTACATTTCTACACTTCGCTTTTATCCCAAACCATTTGAATTGCATCAAATATTTACTCCGAGACAATTTTATAATGCTGTGGGAATCAAACCCATGATGTCTTGAGCAACAGAAATCGGTGCACGCACATTTTATGCAAATTTGTGAGCAATTTATCAGTATTGAAAAAAATTCACAGCAATTAATGATTCTCAAGAAGCTGATTGCTTCCACATCTGCATGGGAGTCCAAGATGATATCTCAAACTGACCAACATTTCTACACACATGCTTGTTGCCTAGCAACCACACTTCTAATCTATCCCATAATTGGGATTATTGAGAAATTTAGCAATATAAATGCAGACACATGCACAATGCAGTGATTCTCCACTAGAAAGAGATGAATTTAAAGCTGTTTAGAAAGATATAATAGAGGGGGAAAACATAACAGCATCCGAAGGCAATAAAGCTTTTATACGGTCCGCTTGCATTTCAATTCAAGGTTTGTACCACAGGGACTGGCTGAGAGAAGATCAAAGCACCCAAAATCTCAGGAGACAGGAACACCTATCAAGCTTTATGATTTATATTTATTTTCTTTGGAAAATATACCCAGATATTTAGTATGTAAAAACATTTGAGCAGCATTTGACAGAACATAAGAAAAAAAAGGAACATTTTCACACAGGTCCACAGACTTCCACTGAGTCACAAAATACAGCCCCCAAAAACCCACCATGTAAACGTCTTCTTGCATTTTAACATCTTCACAACACAACAGCAGACGGTGCTCCGGCTGAAGCCCCCGGAGAGGTCTGCGGAGGACGGGATGTCCTGGGAGAACAGGAATTCTGAGGAAAACCAAACACTTCACAACACAGCACTGCCGAGGCTTTTTCCCGTAGATACTTTGCTTATTGGGGAAGACGACTTGAGTTTTGCAGCGTTTTGAGAGTTAAATGTGATCTGTAGTAGATATAGATATAGAAGTATAAATATACCATTTTTTCCCACAAATATGAAATATATACAACATCTTGAACGTAACACACTGTATGTCTGCACTGTCCAAACAATGCTTTTACAGACAAAGCATTGCAGATACAGTTTGGCGTTTTTGTTTTTCACTCTTTTGTAGTCGCTGTTGCTGATAAGTGTTTGCGTTGGGATACGTGTAAACTCTCAAGGTTAAATACATCCTTAGCGGCACACCCCACACACACACACACACACAAACACACACACACACACACACACGCAGAGTGCACTTCAGATCATCTTCATGTTGACTCGTCTGGGTCCGCTGGTTTCTGTGAGTTCTGAGTTGGCACCTTTCCTCTTTCGTGGGACGTACTGGATGTCAACGCTCCCTCTGTGTTTCCCTTTCCCCCGGCTCCATGCAAACAGCAACAAGAAACAGAAAAGCACCACGCCGAGGAAGCTGAGGCAGCCCATCGCGGTGGAGACCAGGATGGTTGTGAAGTCCAGCACTACCCGGATGGTGTACTCCTCAGTGCCGTTGAACATGGAGCTGTTGTAGTCAGGGTCGTAAATCAAGCTGCGGTTGGCGTAAAGGCCTCTGTCTCTGATGCCCGATGTTTTCACGGCAAGAGTCACGGAAAGAGTGGCGTTACCCGCCGGATTAGATGCCACGCACACATACAAGCCGCTGTCTTGTGGCTCAGCCATTCGGAATTCCAGCGAGCCATTGGTGTGGACCACAACCCGTCCTGTGCTCTTGGTGGTGATGTGCCGTCGATGTGGGGTCAGCCATGACACGGAGGGAGCCGGAGCGCCCTCTGCACTGCAGTACAGCCACGCCCTCTGTCCTTCTTCTGCCTGCGACGGAGACGTTGCCATTGAAATCACCCTCGGCTTGGTGCAAATGACATGGCGCGTGAGCTGCGGCTCGGTGAGGTCTCTGAAGGCTTTGCCCGCCAGGACTGCGGGAGCGTTACACTCGGGCTGAACCTCCCCAAAAAGCAACGGCGGCGTCTTCTCCAGCAGCCAGCGCAGACGACAGTCACACACTAAAGGATTCTGACCAATCATGAGATTCTTCAAGACTTCAGAAGCAGGGAAAACGCTCCTCTCGAGCGTGGCCAGTCGATTATAGCAGAGGTCGAGGAGGCGCAGAGAAGACGCTCCCTGTAAGGCCTGAGGCTCCACGCTGATCAAGTTGGCCTGTCGCACCCGTAACACTTCGAGCCTGTCCATTCCCCGCAACCAGCCCGCTGGCAAGAGCCGGATGCGGCTGTAGGACAGATTGAGATGCGTGAGATACTGCAAGTGCGCCACAACTGGAACAGACGTCACATTGGTGTGCGTGATGGACAAGGTGGTGAGATTCAGGCCCTGCAAAGCAGATGTGGGAAATCCTTCCAGCAACGGCCAGTGATCCACCTCAAGGTGTTTCAATCGCGGAAGGCCCTTAAAAGCATGCGCTTGTAGTTCGGCGATGCCCAAGTCGCGCAAACGTAGGCTTGTTAGGCCATGAAGATGCCCCAAGGCGTGTGTGGGCACCGTGCTGAGGTTGCAGCGCTGCAGCGTGAGAGAGCGCAGGGACGCCAGGCCGCTGAACGCCCGCGGGGCGATGAACACCAGCTCATTATCGCTCAGTTCGAGCACTCGCAACCTCCGCTGCTCCTCAAAGCCGTAGTCCAGGAGAATAACCAGACGGTTTTGACTGACGTCCAGCAGAGTCAGCTCACTGAGGCCTGCCAGCGCCCCGCGGGGTAGCAGGGTCAGCTGGTTGCAGCGCAGGCGAAGCAAGCGCAGGCGTGGCTGGGCCCGGAAGCTGCCAGGCTCCACGGTCGACAACAGGTTGTTGCTGAGATCCAGCTCCTCCAGCAACAGCAGCGAAGAGAAGTTCTGCGGCGTGACGGTGCGCAGGCGGTTTTTACTGAGGTCCAGTGCTCTGGTCTCTATAGGAATACCCTCGGGCACCTGCACCAGCCGCCGGCGGTGACAGGACACGGATCGCGTAGGCACTGAGCACTCACAGCGGGCAGGACAGGCGTTGGCGGGATACTGAAACAGGAGGAGTGGCAGGAGGGAAAGGCCCAGAGCACAAGAAAACGGTGAGAACAGCATGGCCACCTGCAGAGAGAGAAAGAGATGATGTGATTTATGCTAAAGTTGCATAATTAGATATGTATAATGCTAACATTTGTAACACAAAAAAGGGTTACATATTACATATACTGTACTAAATACATATATTACACATACAGACCCACACAAATCACAAATATATGAATTAATATTGCGCGTATATTGATATTACAATATGTGCATTACATAATGTACATTTACGGTATGTACATTACGTGCACACAATCACAAATATATTACATGAAATTGAGCACAAATTTGAACATTATGTTTATATACAAAGTTACTTCATAAAACAAAGATTGTTTCAACTGTAAACACAAAAACTCATTGTAGTGATAATTAATGTTCAGACTCAGCATGTAATTATGCTAATGAGAGACTCTGAAACACAGATGCACCTTGGATCTTTTCTTTTAATTCATATTTCCTCACAGCACCTTTGTGCAAGACCTCACTTGATTCTAACAGATAGAAACCCTGTGGTGCATCGATCGTCTCCTGCTCTAACACACACACACACACACACACACACACAGAGAGAGAAAGACATCTCCAAACATGCCATAACCATGGAAACCTCATGCTCCCCTGGCACAGGTCCTGCTTTGCCAATCAAAATCAATAATAGAAGAAAGCAAAAGGCAGGCATTCCACAAGTCCAATGGCTACGAGCCAAAACCGTGATATAGATCACACTCTATACACTCAACTTAAACACAAACACTTTTAGACGATCTCCGAATAGTTCAATAATTGCATAATACTAAAAGCAAATGAGGAATCAACAGGGCACAAACAGCGAAAGCACAGCGTAACAAGAGAATTCTACAGAAATGTCGATTGCACTGTAATCTGATTTAGTCACATTGATTTTTTTTGACCAGATTAAATTCTCTCACAATCTCAGAAGGAAAAGGCGAAATAAATCCCTTATTATTGACAAAGCAAAAATCAAAACGACACTTGAGGCACCTCATATCAGAATCACCAGCGAGGGAAGCGTTATGTTCTCTGTTTTCATCCATCTTGCATGAGCCTCATCCAAACCTGCATTTAAATTACAGCCATTTGGTCATAAAAATGCACATTAAAAATTAACGCGTTCATCATAAAAGTGCAAAGCATTTAGATGTACCCCAGAAAACACTACAAACTAATTTGATATGAATAATTGAAATGTGAAATATTACTATTTTACAAGCTACTATTATCATCCAACCATCAGTTCATGTTTAAAAGGTTCATGTTCTTTTGGACATAAAACACTCAGTCATTAAAAACTTCAAGTGTGTTTCTTTTCCCTCTTTGCTTTTTGCTCTTAGATATTGCTCTGGAAATACAATGAGCCTTTGGACCCTTCAAAGGGGCCGTAAAGCGTAAAACCGTCAGGGGAACTATCTGCTCCATAATGCACATAAAGAGACACAAGTTCTGGTCATAATCATGGGCTGGAAATGGGGCATGGTTTTCAGTGAGCGGGTGAGCCACCACGGAACGGCTCAGAACCAATATAGCAACAGACTGACCTGTATATGCACTGAAAAAACCTGACGCCTGGCTTCACTCGGAAGTGTCATTCAGACACTTATACTCCGATACAACACAGATCTCATCTGATGTGGTGAACAAAAAAGTTGTTATAAATAGATCAAGAATCCCTTTAATCCCAGAGACAGAGTGAAGTCTTGGAATTCTTAACACATCCTACATTCAATAGATCTCAGCGAACCAAGCCTTGCAACTCAAACACGTATTGTGATTTGTAACGTCGGCTTTCCTTTCAAATCAATACACGTCACAGGCCTCACGACCGCGTTCTCGCCGCTTTTCAAGGAGCGTGATTGCAAATGTCCTTGCGTGCACCAGAGACGCATTTCTCAGCCTTGGCAGGGTTCGGTTTCATTCACGTCTCCTTCCGGTGTGTGGAGACGCGACGAGTCAGACGCGAGGGCCGCAATGAAGACGGAAGAGGCGTCAGGCCGTAACATCGGGGGGCAGCGATAGGCTGGTGGTTCATTATGGGCAGCAGCTCGCTGACAGCGGAACTTTATTAAGTTTTAATGAGTTAATAATTCAATTCATCCCAGCCAATCTGATGACAGGATCAGCAGCAGGGGAGAGTGTGAGTGGCGATGTAATTCTTCCTAAAGGTGTCTGGATTAGAGATGCATTTCTAAGGCAAAGTTAATCAATTTAATCATTCAAAGTCTCTCTCGGTGAAGTGAGATAAGCAGTTATGTGAGAGGACACGCTGTCACACAAAAGGAAAACGCATTCTGCTTGGATGGACTTCAGATCTGTTATCGCACTCCATCACATCGTCAGCTTTTCCAACTTCGACACTCAACAGTATACTGAAAAAACATTATTCACTTGCATGGAAATTAAACGTTTTTGATTCAGTAGCTGGTGAATCTAAATGTTTAGGCAAAAAAACAGCAGAGCAAATATTTGTTTTGTGTATTATAAATTACTTGCATTTAAAACAGTGTTATGTTTAATTTGTTTATTTAATTATGTTTAATTATGTTATATCACATTTATATGACAAATTAATAATACATATAAACAAACGGTGTATATGTATACACACAATGTATATAGTATATTTATTTATTTACGTACTGTAAACAGTGCATATATTGGTACACTATACACACATTTCTTGACAATAATTTGTTGAACACTAATTTAATTAATTTAACAACAATTTTCTGTATCAATAATGCTATACATTTTATCTTAGAGTACAGCAAATTCAAAAAATATAGATACACAAAAATTCACTATGCAGTTTGAATGATTTTGTCATACATTCACTTATTATAATAAATACTTTTTTTTTCTGTTGCTTGATCAATGCAGTGTAACTTAATAGTAGTGAGTTTGCTTCAAAAGCAAATCATCACGTTTCAATACAAAAGTGTATTGCAATAAAAGAAGCTTTGGATAAAAGAGTCAGCTAAATGCAGAAACTCAAAGTCAATTCCACAGCGAGCACAGAAGAAGTTGGTGTAGGCTGTGGAACCTGTAATCTGTTGCCAAACATAATGAGTTTTGTCAGAACAGTTGTAAAACTTGACAAAAAGAGTTGAACTTGTAAATGAGAGGAACTTCTAAGATTTTTAAAATCAAAGGTGATGAAACAACCAAATAAACCCCCGGGTACACACCATCCCAAACATCAAACGCCAGCGACGCTCCAGAACCACACGTGCTAAGCTCGGAAAACCATCGGAAAGCTTCTGCCTCCACCTCTGCTGAATCCGAGTAAAGATCAGAGCGGTTCCTTGTGTACAGCAGGTGTGCTGGAAACAATCTGCCAGTGTTTCTGTCAGTGCTCTACATCAGTGCCTTGTTTTTGTGCCTTTTTTCAGGACATTCAGCAGATTAGCTCGGTTTCAGTTTTACTTGATCTAATTTTAGCCTCATCTCTTTTTGCATTGAATGAAAGCCAATAAGTGTCCCCTTTTCCACAGGGCGGATGAGCATATAAAACTCATCTGGATGGGGAAAAGAAGAGGGTTGCCTGACATGCTTAAAATCATCCTAAAATGTCAAAAGTTCCAACGGAAAACACTATAGCAAAAATGTGGCCCCTGAGCCAAATACGGCCCTCTTCAAAAGAACCATGAAATGACTTAAAATTAAATGTTTATGTTAAATGTTCAATTAATTTGATAATTTAGGATGTTAGTTTTTATTTGTATGTGTATTACATTTTTTATTTGATTATTTTGTTAGTTAATTGTTTTAATCTGTTTCCCCAATATATTCAATCAGCACGTTTAGTATCAAATATAACATCCATATAAAATATTCCTCACTATCACATAAACAATGGAGACTCAACGATGAACATAGTCCAAACAGGCGTAAACAGCAAATACAAGAAATTTCTGAACACGATAACCAATATGGCTGACAGGCAAACAGAAGGATCACGGGAAACTGAGTTTGGAGCGGCAATTGCAGATGTGCTCGACAAAACTACAGAAATATGTGTTTGCGAATGTTTCACACAATTCTAGGAATGCATGTGAACAAATCAGAAAAACAATTACACCATGCTAAACTGTTAATGGAGTGCATGGTGTAGGTGAGAAATGGTGTGCGCTGACCTTGATCCTCTGAGGTCTCGGGATCTCATGATTAATTCAGAGCTACAACGTGAGGCTGAACTACATCTGGTGATCATTTTACACAGAGGTGTCTAAATGTAGGTGCTAGAGGCTGTGTGTCGCTTTAGACAGTGTGCAAGTATCTCTATAGCTCTCTGATCCAGCCCAGTGGAGCGCTATCGACTGCTGCTATTGATCTCTGCGTTGTTACACATTCTCTTCTTCAAACCTCTCTCACGTTGCACAAGGCTGAAATTCTGCGTAGTTCGGAATCCATGGCAACCCGGCTGTCAATCAGGGCTTATCTCTGAATGTTTCATATCTCTCCTGCTCAGGTGAGAATCCGCTGAATACTTTAATAATACCCAAATGATTTCGCCAGAGTACGTCGCTTCACACATTTCAGCCGCACCGTAATTGCGATGGCCTGTTTCCGCACGAGAAAGAAGTCTCTAGGAATATTCCCGCATCTTCGCATGCTGTCAGCTCCTTATTAGTATAAATGAGTGTGTGTACATGTTTGTGTAAGTCGAAAGCTGTCTAGCTGGACAGGAAGAGCTGATGCAATGTGTCTATGTTTAACGGACACTCGCCGCACAATTAGGTGGGAGTTTGGGCTCGTCTGCTAATGGTTTAATTCAGGGTTTGTCAAAACTGTCACAATTTGTCCTTCAAACTGGCAGGACTTGGAGCAAATATAGTGACAATTAACATATGCCCGTACAGTGGACACTGGTTCTCACTGGGGTAACTGTAGGTTCTGCGGCGACAAATAAATGAAAGTTTGGAATGTGGAAAAATTGGAATAAGGAATGTTTGGAATGTTTTTCAATCTCTTATAAAATATAAATTTTGTTTGATAATATTTATTTTTTGATAATATCGATTTATTTAAAAGAAAAGTTTTATTTGATAATACCCATCATGCAGCTGAATTTATATATAAGTCTGATTTATATATAAATGCCATGGAACAAATATTGCAGATTCAGTTAAGAAGTGCAAGTGTTTTTTTAAATATTGACGAAGTATTCATTATTAAATATATTAAAAGATTCAAGGACGTTTTTTTCCTGATTCTGAGTAGCACTCCAGGACCATTTCACAAACTGCAAAACGTTTGGCTTATCTGCTTTTCAAAATTATAGACAACTAAGCTTGAAACTGTCTAAGAAATTACGTATTCTTTTTAAAGAATTATGTAATCTTTTTAAAACCTCTTGCACTGTTTCACCTGATTGTAATTGACCAATCAGCGCAAGTCATTGCTGACAATTACAGGTCATTGGGTCACCATTCAGGTCCACCATGAATCCTTTCAAAATGTGTGAACAACAAATCAATCCACAATCGGCCAACAGGAATTGTATATGATTTGGAAGACTTACGATGACAAGCTATTAATTGAATTTTTCCGACTGTGTCATGTCAAGTTCAGCCATGTGGCTATGGAATGCAACTCAACAATGCAGAAAAAGCACTGTAGTTCGATATTAACCCATGTTTCAATAAGTTCAGTGCATTTGTAAGACCAATACACTAAGTGGTGGTTCGATAAGCCCCAGATCAGCCAGGCCGATTAATTAGTTGATGCTGGGCAATTTTGGGATTATCACCGCTGGTCAATAATTACGTTCCATTGGCTGATTAGGCACAACTGTGACACACGCTGTAAAAAAAGAAATACTACCTTTAAACCTAAAAAAGAAATGTTTGAAGTTAAGAACCACACCATTTAAGATGATGAAAGACAGTCGACTAATGCGGAGAAAGAGAACAGAAGATAATTGAAGACAATGGGGGGAAAAATCCCAGAAGAATGAGGGAAAAAGCTTTGCCGCAATAGATGCGAAAAAAACAATGAGGCAGAGAAAGCTGGCAGAACACCGATTTCCACCTGCATGCCAGTGTAATAGCGCTAATGTGTGTGCAGTCACGTTTATTTGACCAACAGGTTCTTTTCCCTTTGGTGTTTGTGTGAGTGTGTGTGTGTGTGTGTGTGTGTGTGTGTGTGTGTGTGTGTGTGTGTGTGTGTGTGTGTGGGTGTGTATCATCGTTGTTCTGTGTAATACGAGCATCGCTTGTGCATTTTCATTCATTTCTTCTCTGCATACAGCACAATCACACACACACACACACACACACAAAAAAAACTAAATTCAACAGAGGGAGAAAAGAAAAGGTTTGATGAGCAGACTGCCTCTAGACGACGCTTCTGCAATGCTAATTAACCCTGCAGGCAAAATCTAGCGTGGAGACGTGAACCTCACAACAGTAAACACACACAAACACACATAGGACTGTCCAAACTTTGCTTCTGAGCTGTGTGTTTATTTCTCAGTTGCCTCAATTAAAATGAAAAGTATAGGTGATTTAATCCACAGTGGTTAATCCCTAACTACTGCGATTTATGAATTACTTTTAAAGAAAACTAAATCTTGACGTTTATATTTTCTTCCAGAAACTGGCTAGATTTTCATTCTGCAATTCACAATTTGTGCACAACACAGTCATCCAATGTCTAATACTGATATATATTTTTAAAAAATCACATTTTATTATCGCACGTTAGCATACAGTTTTATGACAAGTAATAATTATTTTATTTATGAAGCAAGATAATAAATAATTTATGCTTATAAAAATTATGCTAGAATAATATTTTAGTGTATAAATAAATTAAAAATCAATTATTTGATTAAAGACAATAAATAAATAATAATATATAGATTATGTCTGAGTTTAATATGCCACAGTTTGGTAAGAATAAGCTCAAGTTAGTCAACATGTCTGAAAAAACAACTGAAAAATCCAACGAAAATGCACTTTTGTTTTTAGTAGTAGTAGTGGTAGTAGTAGTAGTAGTAGTAGTTTATTGTCATTACAGCATTGTAACAAAATTACGAGAGAGGGCCACAGCACATTCAGCGCACTATGATCCACTATCACATTCAGAACCATCTTCCTGGAAAAAAACAGAGCGAGAGCAGAGAATTTCAGACAAACAATTGCAGACATACAAGGTTACATTTGACTACGTTACGCACAGGTCACGTGCGCTGGAAACTTTTTTCTTGAGACACACGAGGAATTTGACAGAAAAGAAGTTGTTGTGAGCACAACAAAAAACAGAAGCATAAAAGCTAAGATGATTCAAGTAAATCATGTAAAATGTCCTGATATGAAACATTCATAAAATAACTAACATAAGAAAGATTGTTATATTCAGCCTGCCTTCCATTGAAATGTTTACATTTTATAATTACTTTAAAATGTAGTTACATTTGCCTCAATATATCTCAACTCACAAATTGATTAGGAATTAGAAACAAGATAAAAAGAACAGATAAACTACTTTATGCAAATGATGAAGAAAAAAAAAACAATCTCTTCTTTAATGAACATTTCAAAGATTCTTTGCCTCTTGGCATGGCTCTAACGAGGAGTTAGATGTTCATATACTGGTTCGTGTTCTGTCTCTGGAGAAACTAAGCATCGACATTAAGCTTGGCATATACGCAGAACTGACTCAGAAGATTTGACTGGTGGAAGGGGCAACACTCTTAAGTGTTTTCCTGAATCCCACGATGCATTACAACTACGAGCTTGAACTATAACTCTCAAATCCACATTACACTACAAATATGCACTCCACATGTGAATCAAACCCAGCACATCGTTCTTAAAACCGTCCTGCACTGCTATAGCCAATTCTTAAGTCTTTGGCTGATACTTGATGGTCGACATTGGTCAGCTCATTAAATTAAAAGCAATTCAACTGAGACCACTAAGTAAAATTGCTTTGGTAATTGCTGCATAAGTAACCCAGAAGAAAACTTGTGAGTGAATCCTTCCCAAACTCTGAGAAACAGACTTGACTGGCAGAGTCGCACATTCATCCACATGCATATTTAGATTGTTGTCTGATACATGCTAATTCATGCACATAATGCAGATTAGGGAGAATGTTATCTGGCTCCATATTTTGGGTATTTTTTTTTTACTGTCTGTCCTCATGCAAGCTGAAGTATAGTGGAGTATATAGAACAAATCCTATTGCTATGCGTAAAGTGTTCAAGTGTGTAGTGTTCTATGTCAGGAAAAGTTTGCGTTAGCTATACAAGCTCATTTAATCCATTAATCCCCAGTGCACAAACCAGAGAAAATAACTTTAGGAACATAAACTGGAGTAAGAAATATCTGCCCTCATTCTCCTGTTCAACATAGCGTAAAGAGCGAGTCAGACGAAAACACCAGCAAACATTACAGCTCCCCCTGTGGTTGGCGCCGCTGAGACCGAGATGCTTATATTACCTTGAAAGAAAAGAGGCTTGTTAAAGTTTGTTCAATCGCAAATGAGATGCAACTGAGTCCTGAATATTGAAACAATTCTCCCTTTAGAAAAACTTTCCAAACTTGCTCTTCAAGGATGAGTCACATGCTTTTTTAGGAGGAATAAATGTCGCCCAAAAAAAAGGTGTCCGTCAGAGCAGTTTCCCTGGAGGATGCTCAAGAAACTCCTGCATGGAGGCCATCAGCAGCAGTGGAACTATAGCGCACCAATCTGCACTTGGAAAGATACTCTAATTTAAAGTCAAACGTCTATGACAGGACGACAAATCTCTCTCATTCTGTTGTACTTATAAGAGACCAACTTGAGCAGCTACAAGTGGCACAACCTGTGGCCATGTGTGTGTGTGTGTGTGTGTGTGTGTGTGTGTGTGTGTGTGTGTGTGTGTGTATGTCAGGTTTGCCTGACTTTAAATTAAACTCGTCCATCTTCACTTAAAAGCCGTTCAGAATAATTTAAAGTTTTCAGTTTCCTTTTGTCTATTGATCCACTTCTTTACAGAGAAAGTAAGATTTAAACAAACTATTTATTACACAACCATTCAAAGTTCTAATTAATAACAAACACTGACTACTGAATTTAATCGACCACCTACTCTATATTTCACCATCCACTGAAGCGACACACACACCTACCCGGAGCAGTGGGTAACCTTGAGTCATGGAGGATGTGGGAGTCAGTGTCTTTCCCAATGCTACTCCATTGAAAAAATCTGAAATGTGCAATCTGGACATGAATAATAAATGTCCAGTGAACTGATAAAGTACCATTGAGGAATTATTGCATTGCTTTGATTTTCAATCCAACAAATGTATACTGACAAAAATACTCAGTCAATCGAGTGAAATAATCACTATTTCATATTTATTTAGAGTGTCAAACACAATGCTCGTCCACTGTGCTATAATCTGTTTTGCATGTGATTAATTTGTGCTGACATTCAATTTTGTTATCGGTTGAAGTGTAGTTCTTAATGGAATTATAAGTGATTTGGAAGTGTGAGAAAGGCAGACACTGGGATTTAGAAGAAGACGACAGAACAGGCAAACCATTCAATCTAAAAATCTCCTTTCTATCCTCCCCATATGTCCCTGCAGATTGTTAACGCTGGTGTGTCTAATTTGTTAGCCTTTTGGCATTGCTCACTGGTTCCTTAATGAAACCAGCTAAACTGTCAGGCTTATTAGGAGAGGCTCTGGAGAACAAACTCTTGATTTACAAATCCCCAGAAGCAGGAGGTTTTACTTCACTTGCCACTTGTTCTCAATTATTTTAACTCAATATGTTTATTCTATATTGTAGCAGCAGCTGCCTGTCACTGCAGGAGGAGAATCCCACCTTGCAGAATCTGGAAGAATCTTGCTCATTTTACTGCATGACAATTGACCGTTCGAACCATGTCACAACAGCCTGGCCTGTAACAGCCTCGGCTACTGGGAAGTGAAGTGCTTCTGAGCAAAAAAATCAAAGCAATTGACCAATAATTAAGGAGATTCGATTAAAGGGCAGTTAAAATAACATGCTAAAGCAATTACAGCTTCTATTAGGTTCAGGTTAACAGTCCAGGAAATGGAATCTAGATTTCATATTGGTTTTCTACCTGCAGAAACCAACCTGTACCAAATCACTGTCATTTACTTTTCTTTCCTCTTTCCTACATCACAGTAAACTGAACTGTTGACAGAATGTTGACATTTTCGTAGTTCACTTAATGAGAATGAATATGAATATGAAAATGAATATACAATATTACTTGTATATCTTTAATTTTAATATATTATTTAAAAAATAACAATACATTTACTGAAGCATATTTTTCATGTATATTTACATGTTGTGTGTGTGTGTGTGTGTGTGTGTGTGTGTGTGTGTGGTGTGTGTGTGTGTGTGTGTGTGTGGTGTGTGTGTTGTGTGGTGTGTTTGTGTGTGTGTGTGGTGTGTGTGTGTGTGCGTGTGGTGGTGTGTGTGCATGCCTGCTAAACATGGAAAAAAAAAAAAAAAAACAACAGGCAGATGCTTCCGTCGTTTAAAAGGACTGAAAATCTTTGCAAATACACACAGAAAGTGTATAACAGCTATAATTCATTTGTAAATTTGATCAAATCAGCCTGGAAGCGCAACTAATCTGGGTGTTGTTTGCCAAAAGATTTGCTAATAAACACGGCGAAATCATGGTTTCATAAGTTGGAGGTGAAACAAACGGGAAAAAAACAATCCAGACCTGTTCATCTCTTACTCTGTTCGTCTATTACAAGGCGAATAAAGCAGGGATTAACGTCATAAAGCAGCAGCCCCTGCTGATTCCTACATTAGAATCACAAGGCAGTTGTATTAATATTTTATTCAAGTATGTTTCCCCTGGGGTCTAATTAGGATCTTAAAAAGGTGGAATTGATCCCCCCTCCACACTGAATAAATAGAATTATAATATGTGGGGGCGAGGGTTGTTACAAACGATTTTGTGATATAACGGGACGTCAATTATTGTGCATCAGGTGTTAGACAACAAGGCTGCAATCATCGCTACACATGTCACGGAACATTCAACAGTCCTTCATCCAAACTTCTTTCTTTGCATTTTCTCCATCACGTGCAACAATTCACAATTAAGACGGGACATCCAACCACACTGGCACAAGGTGAGAATTATAAGTTTAAAAAGTGTCGTTTCGTTATTTTAAAGACATCACATCCCTGCCAAAATACAAAAGGCAACCAACGCGCGAAACCCCCAAATAACATTATATCAAGTTACTCGCGTCTTTCTCCAACCTTTAAGGCGTGTGAGATTTCAATTCGTCTGGAGATCCACCGAGTTCGTATTCTGCCTTAAACCAAACGAGAGAGCTCTTCCCACACTCGACGCACTTTCATCACACGAACATCCGTCAGCGGTAATTCATTCCGCAAGTTACTTACTTATTCAGTCAAATCTCGGTCCGTCTTTCAGGAAAGCAGGTTATCTCTGGATTACGTCTTAAAGCCCAAACCTGTCCTTCTATCTCCGAGAAATCCACACTTTTTCTTTACTCTTTACCCAGGTACGGAATCCATCACTGTCGAGAGCCTTTCTGTTTTATCAGCGAGCGATCAAGAAACGAGAGAGAGAATCGTGGTGGCTGTCCTTCGCTGAGGGAGAAAGAGAGAGCAGAGAGAAAGAGGAGGAGGGATGGAACGCGCGCGTCGACATTGACACCTGACCGTCACAGACAAAGTGAACTAGTGACACACTTACGTGTGCCGAGCGCGCGCAAGGTTTGCTGATGAAATATCGCAGCGGTGTCTTCTTCACTCCCTTACCTTTTTCCTCCACCTCCCCACTAAAAAAACAGCAGGAGCGGCTTGAAAATTTTGCAGCAGCTCTTGCTGAAACCCCCTGGCAGAATACATCACCACTTTCCCCTTTATGAGTCACAACGTGCGCGCCACCACGCGCGCACCTCTGATCCGCTCCTGTATAAGCTACCTGGCACCGCGCGCGCTTCACGTGCACGCTCACTTTTTTCCTTCTTATTGTTCTCCCCCTAACTGTTTTTTTCCCGTTGTGTGTTAGTGACATGCTCTCGTCACAAACATGAGGGTGGGCTGCTGGGTTACCTGTGGCTGCTGTTCTTGATGCCATATGGATCAGCGCCCCTATGATCAGCGTCTTTGAGTGATCAGCCAGCGCTCGGTCTCCACGACAACGCCCGGCAGATGCCACACCTCCAGTTCAAGAACAATACGCGTTCATCTCCACCCTCCCTCTGTCTTGCTTCTCTTCAATCCGTTGTTTCCCGTTGCAACGCCTCGTTCATTCAGAGTGACGAGCTTGCGCGTGACGTCTTCCCAAATGCTGATTTTGGGATGTGTGTCTGTTATACTGAGTTCCAAGGGGATTAGGCACTTTTCTTCTTCATGACGCACACTAGAGACGGACCGAGAGAGAGAGAGAGAGAGAGAGAGAGAGAGAGAGAGAGAGAGAGAGAGAGCTGAATGAGGAAGAGACAGAGGACAGGGTCGTCATGGAGATATTCGTCCATGAAGGGAATGTAGGGTGAAGACTTTGTGAGACAGAAGGAAACTGAGTAGAAAAAAAGCAGGAAAAGCATCACATTTCTTTCTCCAATTTACATAAAAGTAAAAACAAACCTACTAATAACTGCCCAAGAAAGCTCATTTGCATGCAGATATTCTCTTTCTGTTCCTGAGCTTCACTTGAGTAACCAGCTATAGCCCTGAAGGAGGCCCTTCAATGGCTCTATCGCCCGTCTGACTTAATGCTCCAGCCTTTAGATTAAAATAGCAGCAGCCAAGTGCCTTAAACCCATCGCCTTTTCAGAGATTGCATAGCGCACGCCTCATTCAGCTGGGCCGCAGTGTGTGCTTCCACACCAAATCCCTCTAAGGGGACAACATGGGAAGGGGAGGGGGGTCACTTCTCCATACTTTGGGAAACATGAAATGCCATGTCTAACTCATAGATCCGCATTTTAACATTACTGGTGTCTACAATCACACGCAGGAAAATCTCAGCCAGCAGTTTTTCTCACTGCAGCGGATGTTTTAATCAAACCCCTGCCCATTAGCTCCCCGCCGCCTTAGCCAGAAAATAATTGATTAAATTGCTTCTGAAATGTTTAGATGAAGCTTCAAAGCATCTGATCTGATAGCAGCTAGTTAGTCTTCATTTCAGAGGCGTCACAATGCAGCGCAAGCTCTGCGGAATGCCAAAGTCATTTCAAAGGCCAGGATTGTGGAAGCCGATCATCTGATTGTGTCAGGCTGATCTGATATCAAAGGAGATGAAAGCTTACTGTGATTGCAGATTCCAGGATCTTGTAACACACACACACACACACACACACACACACTCACACACACACACACACACACACACACACAACCACCATCCTGTCACCCTGGAGACAATTACAGTACAGCTTAGGCAGTTCAGACACACCACATTACAGTAATGCTCCAGGTCGGGAGCAAGGAGAATCCCATTCTGCTTGGTATGGGCAGCAGGTGCGTGTGAGAGAGCCAATTCAACGCATGCGTGAGCAGGTTATACTTTATCATATCACATGAACACATGTAAGCAATAAAGGTCAGCACCTCTGAGGATTGACGAAGAATAGAAACTAGTTACATATTTATGCTCACGCTGGTTTCACACGTCCTGCTTAAAGCTTAATGTCTTTCTGGAGTGTGGTTTTTAATTGTTTTTGTGTGCGTATACTGCACTGAGACTGCGAGCGGTTATTTGTTCAGGCATTTCCTCTATCAGACCCTGACAGCTCGTCTGAGATGCGTCTCATTCTTCAGCAGCAGTGCTGTGCTGCTACGTGTCTTGACTCATTCACAAAATTTGACACCCGTCTGTCTTTTTACTGCAGTCACTTTCACATTTATTATTGGACTCAGTGGGAATATGAGACATTCTATTTGCTGAAAAATGACAGTTCTGGCTGGTTTCTGTTTAATTACCTGTATGCACACATCTTATACGAGTGAATATAGTGTGTGTGTGTGTGTGTGTGTGTGTGTGTGTGTGTGTGTGTGTGTGTGTGTGTGTGTGTGTGTGTGTGTGTGTGTGTGTGTGTGTGTGTGTGTGTGTGTGTGTGTGTGTGTGTGTGTGTGTGTGTGTGTGTGTGTTGAGAAAGATATAAACAGACAGAGAGAGAGAAAAAGAGTAAGATAGAGAAAAGAGAAATCGGTCAGAGAAAGAGAAACAGGTTGGGGAAAAAAGGACAGACAGAACGAAAGAGGTAGAGTCGGAAAGAAACAGGGAGGTGAGAAATCCTAGAGAGAAAGACAAAAAGGGAGAGGCAGACAGAGTGACCGTGAGAGGAAAAAGAGAGACTGAAAGAGGAGTGAGAGACAAGAGTGTGAGAGAAACACACACACACTCACAGAGAGATAGAGAGGCCACAAGGTTAAGTTTAGACTCACTATCTATCAAACTTGAAAATATGAAGCGTGAAAGGATTGTAAAAAAAATCTGTATAGCATCCTGACCTGATTTGATGGAATAGACGGCTAGAAACTCACCACACTTATCACACATCAACAACGACCAGCATCATGCACAGAATTGACACCAACAAAAGACAACATCTGCAGAGAACAAATCTTTTACTCCGTCTGCATGAACAAACAACCCAATCCGAAAATAAACAGATGTAAAAACAAGCAAGGCAGCCGCATGGGAGCGACTTTGATGTTACAGCCATTCTTTGATCATTCAAGGTCTCTTTGTTCGCGGAGGTGCCATTGCGAGGAGTGAGACCTGAATGTGGCGCATTCGTTAGCGTTTCTTCTAGACGCGCGCACAGTGGACGAAGCCCAAGTGAGGCTCGTGCGGTGTTGCGTGTCAGAGTTTAAGTGTGGACGTAATACAGTTGAATGCATCCTCAACTTGCTCACACACTCCATATGAAGCCCTTCACTGGCCAGTCGGTTGCTATGGGAAACCATCAGAGCAGATCAAAAAGGGCCCTCGAGGGACTCCTGCCACGAGCAATTCTATCCACTGAAACACACTTATCGGCGTGTGTGTGTGTGACACGGTGCCGTTTCCGAGCTGCGGACAATTCAGTTTCTCACCCTTTGCCTCATAAAGGAAATAGAAACTCATCCGTCAGTGCTCTAATAACAGCCGGGCAAAGCATTTACAGGTCATGCTGTGACCGAATATTGAGCGAGACGTTTCGGAAAATGGAATAATAATTGCACGGGATGAATAGAAATAGGAGAACCAAGTCGAATGCATTAAATGCTGCCCATAAATCACAGACTCAAGGTTTAACTCTTGGACAACCGCAGTACATGGCAATATCGGGGGGGGGGGTGATTTGTTAAAGTACATAGCAATATCTAGAAATATATTTTTTAAAGCTTTTTTTTCTAAATGCAATGTACAAAAATCATGTTTGACGAGTCATCAAATGTTTTAACAGGCAAATTAGGCCTGCATTCTCATTTGATTGATACAATATATCATAATAAATACAAAATATTCAGTTCCAATGTCTGTTAACCACCTTCAGGGATGGATGGAGTGAGTAAAGAGCGATTTCTCAGTCGAGAACCTTCAGCTTCTCCAGGCAGTGGGCGTCTAATTGGCTGAAACAATGTGAAGTTTGGTCTCCATCTTGTGGCCATTTCTCATCACATATACAGATCTGTATCATGCCCATAATCTGTTACAAATCCTATACATCCTGAATAAATAGAAATTTGCCGTTTAAGAATAAACAAGCCATGACTATCAAATTATACATTTAGCATAAAGCAGCTTTGTGCTTGGACCACATCTCCTTGTAAGAAGCCAGCCACAGCCTGAATCTCAATAATGATGATGCTTTCATGCTCAGTGATTGCTAGGGGCAAGAGAGCGTATAAAGAAACAAGACATGTTTAAGCCTAAAAGCATCCTGCCTGGTAAATAACCATTAAAGCTGGTGTTCAGAGGTCAGACTATAAAGTTAAAACTGTGCCTGAAAGCACTTTTGCTTTTTAGAGCAGTTGTGTAATATCCTCACTCACCATGACAGACTTCTCGTTTCAGAGCCCTGTAACTGGTTGGAGCTTTTTCTCAAAATGAAACCTCCATTTTCAAAAGACATGACCATCAAATCGAAATATTTATGCATGAACACACAAGTATTCGCCCTTGACGCAAAGCAAGCCACTAAATTAGGATGTAGGACAACACCACATCTCTGTATCTGCACCAGACCAGTAATTGCTGAACAAACCGCGTGATCCTCATTAGAGTTTTGTAAAGGTCACGAATGTATTCAAGAGTCTCTCATTAAACATGCTTGAGATGTAAAGTGAGGAATCGGAGGGTCTTCTCATTATACTGCTGTCCAGCACTAAATAAACGGCCAGACCACCCAGACATCAAGACCAGCAACAACACCAACCAAAGACTGTGTCACCGATGGTCATAATAAATATCACTGATTAAGATCAAGACAAAAAGCTTTTGTAGTCTTTAATGATCCATGTGTTTGAGTCTGGGGGGAAAAAAATTGTATCGGAGCTAGCTGGAGTCAAATTCAGACACCCAAGTGTCGAGTAACTCTCTACTTTACTAAAAACAAAATTAATAAACCAAAAAAAAAAAAAAAAAAAAAAAAAAAAAAAAACAATTAACAATATGTAAATAGCAGCAAATTATACAGTGAGCAATAAATATACAAATGGTCGTGTTCTTCATTCACATTGAGTAATAAAAGTAATATTACTTTGAACAATTCATTTATAAAAAAAACCCAAATAGTTTAAACCATCTACAAATCCCAAATAGTTTAAATTAGTTTATATTAAATACAAATTAATAAATTAAAACTTGATGAAAAGCATGAACTATTACACTTATGTCAGCAATAAATACTGACTTTTGATGGGCTTTTCAGGGCCCAGGTTTGAAAATACTTCCAAAATCTGTTATTTTGTGTGGCAGTTGCGTAAGTGACAGTCGATAAATAATCTTTCTTACTGAAGACCAATCACAGAAGAGAAATGTCAAGAACAGCAGACAGTGAAGATGCAACACAACTTCACAATAGAACGCAAATGTTAAATTGTAAAACACCAAATTTAATCAAGAACATATAGGAAGCAATAATGCAGCTCGATAAAGTATGGCTCGATGACATGAACTCAATAACTAAACATCTTTGTGAATGAAATGTAGAGGATTCATTAGAATAAATTAAAGTTTTCAGGAGGCATTAAAGCAGCACAGATGTTGGAAAAACAACACAGACAAATATTTCCTATGCTATTAAATATTTCCACAATTATAAAAGGAATAATACAATCTGTCTAGGTTTAATAAAATTCTGACAAAGTGGGGTAAACAACGAATGATGAAATGGTGTAAATAATCAGATTTGGTTACTGATTAGACTGATGTGTAGTCTACATCAGAAAAGAAATAACTCTTCTGTGTGAGAATGTAACAGGCAGCGCAGGCATTGCTTTCAAAACATCAAGCTGCAATTCACAGTCTAATACGTCTCACAGAGAGAGTGTTTTTTGAAGGACTGAGTAGGGAAGGTGGTCTTGTGAGTGGTTTACGGGAGTTTAGGTCCTGGATTTGCCGGTATATATTTGAAAAGGCAAATAAAGAAAACGACAGAGAGCGATAAAAGAGAAGTAAAAATTAGACAATACATGTAATGTACAATGAAAATAAGAAAGCAAGAGAGAAAAAATCTGATTAAAAGTAGAAAAAACAAAGACAGACAGACAGAAAGAAAGACAAAGAACAAAAGAAAGAACGAAATAAGACAAACAGAAAGTTTTGGCCTTCTAGAACTTTCAGACCACAAACTTGTTTTTAGTAGTAGAGCCACTCTTTGTGGCCGTGTCAGCATGAGACTGGAAACCAATGGTCATGTTCATAGGGATGCCCAAGCGTTCCTTGTACACTCTCCTGCCAAAGATAATTTCACATTACGTTCTGTTGTTACTTTAGAGTCAGCTATTAACAGACACATTTGCATAAATATTATTATCATATCAACAACATGTTGGTTTATCAGATGGAACACCCAGACCAGGCTAGAGATATAGTCCCTCCAGCATGTCCTGAGACTTCCACTGGTCTATGTCATGAACATTCCAGCGGCATCCAAAAAGGATTCAAAACAAGCCATCTCAGCTGACTCCTCTCAATGTGGAGGATCAGAGGCTCTACCGTGAGTTTCTATCGGGTCACTGAGCTCCTCACCCAATCTCTAAGGGTGCGGACAGCCACCCTACTGAGAAAACCCATTTAAGTCACTTGAATCTGAAATCTTGTAATTTCCCTCATGACCTGAAGTGAGGGTTGGAGCACAGATTGACCGGTAAATTAAGAGCTTTTCCTATTTCTTTCTTCCACAGAACAGAGCAGCAGATTGACAACATTACTGCTGCTGATGGACAGATCCGTCAGTCAAAGTCATGCTTCCTTTATCGTTTTTACATAAATGTTATTAATATATATTATATACAAGAAGAGCCTCACCCTATGTGTGTTACAGCTTCCCTGTTTTCGTAATCAGTTGTCCACACAGCGATTTTATCCCCTTTTGTCCGGATGTTGACTACAGCTCCACACACATCATCACTGTGGTCGTCAAAGGCCTCGCCAATTAGACACAGTAGCTGAGAACAAGAAGCAGGTGAATGTTAAGAGTCATTGTTGGATGAAAAAACATGCATTTTTTTGAGTGGGTGTCCTGAGACCCTTACAGTTTCCAACCAGAAGCGGTCCAGATCATACTTCCTTTGCTGCTTGTTGAGAGTGATGAGCCAACGACCTCCTCTTTTATTTCTCTCATCCTCCCACATGGGCTCGATTCCATCCTGTAGCCCAAGCCGATATCACCACAAAGTAAGTAATCTATTAGATGACCTTGACAGAACCGAAAATTCAATTCATGTACTTTTTCAGCAACTGATCTTTTGTTGGTGCCTACCTAGTGTAATTTATGTGGGGGATAGTGACAGACAGAGAGTGAGACACAGAAGAAGCAAGACAGAAAGAGAGATGAACTCCATAGAATTTATCTGTATAATAAAATACAGTGCAATATTTAACAATAGCCAATTGATTTGTAAAAATCTGGCTTTTATTTTATTATATATATTATATTACCATTTAAATATACATTTTGCACTGGACAGTGAATCAATCCGGAGCATTACTCATAAAACACATATCTAGGCAGCTACTGTGCTGATGTTTTACTTCAGCAGGAGACATGCTGAGAGATTGATACAAATATCAATAAAATGGTCGTCTAATGGTATTAGAAGAGAAAAAAAGTCTAGTTAATAGGAATAGAATAATTTCCATAAAAAAGGTATAAGTGAAGTAATTTAATTAATGCAGCAGCAAGAATTATTACTCCGACATGTAATGAACATGCATTTATTTCAATGTTTTGGTGTGTACAAGTGTGTACAGTGTCATGATTATGAAGGATATGTGGTCTATTTAATATAGGAATTTCAATAATATAATGCTTAAGACATGCAGATAACTTTCTGTCCTTCATTTAAATTCAGTTAATTAATTTGTCACTGATGAGATTAATTACAACTTAGAACAAAATGTATGATTAAAAAGAAAATCTTAAATAGACAAAAATTGCATTGTATACCAGCCACATTACAGAGCAGTATAAATAAAGTGTACCTTAAAAAGAGAGTAGTCACACCCCGACATCAAATTACTGGAAAGCTGAACGAAGTTATATAGTCTAGAAAAATTGATTTATCAACATGTTAATAAAACAACAAATACACACATCACAACACAAGTACTGTATAGACATATATAAACTTAAACAATAAAAAAAGTACTTCTTACGCCCAGAAATCCTCCACTGTATCAAACTTGGAGATCAACCTGAGATTTGCCTGCCAAGTTTTGCTCTTGTCATTTTTAAAAAACCACAAAGTCCATCTGTTTTGCACAAAAGAAGAATCACTGCGTAAAATAATTTCAAAAGTAAATCCTAAACATTACAAAATAATGAAGGAGGTTTGTTTTTTTCTAGAATAGGGATGTCCAAACATTTTGCTATCAGGGCCAAATGTGCTGGTTCATGAAAAAAAGACACTGTTAATAAGCTATTTCCATTGGTTTCATGAATCATTGAATTTTTACATTTCCATTTGAAATTAAATCAATGACTTTAATTTTACTTTACGCCAATATGGCCAGATTTGGTCATGGATTGGTAATTGTTAAAAATGTGTGAGGGCTGACCATTCAGCCTGACTAATTACTATTTTGTCATAACTTTATTGCAAATGGCACAGTTGTGCATTATCAAGTGTTTAAAGTCACTCTGCCTTTCATACTTCAGTGGACATTTTTTTTTATATATTCGCCATCTTAGAAATGCACTAGGCAGAAATGTTCAAACACATGCCATGAGTGAATGTAAAATAACTATTTTGGTACGCACGTGCTAGACGGCTGGATATTATGGATTTTTTTGAGAGAGGCGGCGGGCAAGTAAAAATATGAAGATGTGGCGCAATTAGCCCCGGGGCCAAGATGTCTCAATGCTGAGAGTAACCGTTTAATTTAAGACTGTAGTGGCGTTGGCTTTTTTTGTTCTTCTGTGTCTATGTTTAGCTTTGAATGAACACAGCACTCATGAAAAACATCAGACGGGAATTGCTTCAAGCTACCTGTTCTGCAGTGGGTGTTTGATGTAGCTCTCAGGACTCACAATCTCCAAACTGCTCTCTTCTGAATTTTCTTCATCACTCTTACATGAATTTCCTGAAGAGTTTATTTCCTGGAAAGAAAAAAAAACACATAGACATCTTTGTTTGGCATGTGTTTGTGTGACTGGTTGTATGGGTCAAATGCAGAAGATGATAAAGTTCTCCAGCCAGAAACCTTACCTTAAAATGTATGTACCCAGACACCGATTAAAACCTTAATTTAACTCTTTAAAATATTGCTTTATGTACTTCGTGATACGTTTGAGAACTGCAGGCACAGCGAAAACAACACAGTTCAAAAACTTTTATCAGGAGGATTTGGAAGTCGTTCAAAATAAAAGACAAAGCAAATGCTGTTATAAAAAAGCAGCAATGCAGCTGAAGTTTCTGTGCTACTAGTGGTAGTAGATTGTAACAGATGTGGACAGACTCGTTTGACAAGGTTTCCACATGCTGGTTACACTACAAACACGTCACTTTCACAACTATCTGTTTGTTTAAACAGCTGTCAGAAAAGGCACGCTTTTTTCCTAAAATTAAAAAAAAACGTTATAGAATCAAGAGAGGCTTTAAAACAACCAGGCAATTCGAACGAAAAATGTTTAATAGAAACTAAGCGACTGACGCGACGGGGACGAGTTCACTTTCAACCAAACTTGCTGATCAAACCCATTCAAACACTTCACAACTTTTGAAAAGTTCACCGAGGCTTCAGCTTACGCATATGAATTTAAAACGGAGAGAAAATGGTGTTTAAAGTTCCGAGAAGTGGAAACAACGTGAAGAATGTGCGCTGATGTCTCAAAAAAGTTGATTTACTCACCGGTTCCGCTGTCGCCATTTTCCTTGAGTCGTTTACTTGCCTCATAAGGGACGTTCAGTGTGTCGCGCTGATTGGTTGGCACATGTTTAACAGCCAATCACAGACAGTCTCCCAAACTTTGCGATTTACACAAAGCACACTCAGTTGTGTGTGTGTGTGTGTGTGTACACTACAGTATGCATTTGTTTCTTGATTTTATTTCCAAAAAGAAATATGTACCCAATGTGTGACGATAAATATATCAGACTATAATTAAATATAAAACAAGGTAATGATAACGAATGGAATGAGTAACTGATTTTTTTCCATTTCGGCGTGCCCTGTGACGTCATCACGTGCTCGCTATTGACAAGAGAAACCGGAAGTACATAGGCATTACCAACAGCCATCTGTTTCTCAGCCACTCTGTCATATCAGATACCAAACATCAGCACTGGTTTAAAAAATATGTCCGGTACTTTTCCGACCGTAAATGGAGCAGAGATCCGTCAGCACAATGTTTTATGTGGGACTCAACATCGAGACAACTGTCGCCACCAAAAAAACAACAGTGTCTCTTCTAATCACAGCGAACAAGTAAGACTGGTCCAGAATCTCGTGCACTGTCGAGGTTTTATTTTATTTACACATTGTCTAGATTAACGTTGATCAAACATGCAATTAGTGTTTAAGACATTACTAGTTTTATTCGTTCGGAGTGTCCATGTTTTGTTGAAGTTGTCAATCGCCTACTCGATATTAGTCGGTCACTCCCTTCAATTATCAAAAGCACTTCAAGAATTAGCGTGCTTTTATTTCAAATGAAGGTGTAATGTCAAAATGTAATATCTGGATACAAAGCACAAAAATTGCTATAACAAATGTTATTTCTGTAAAAAAATGTATGTTCGAAGAAGGAGATTTTATGTTTCAGTTATTATTATTATTATTATTATTATTATTATTATTATTATTATTATATGTATTGATTTCTTTGTGTTTCCAACTATTCTATCTTTTCAATAATTAATGAGGTTTATTTCATTTATTTTTGAAAACTGCATGAGCATATTGTTTTGTCGTATCTCTATTACACCCTGAAGAATATAAATTGAATGTTTGTTTATGGTCCCCTTTCTTTCTGGCTTATCAAGTTCCTGTATTTCTCTGACCTTAGACACCTTCTGTACTGTGACTGCAATCAAAGATCTGAATTTTCTAGTTTAATGTTATAATATTATTGCAGTTATATAACAATTAAATTATTTAAATTGATCATATATTTAAATAGTATAACATTGTTGTCTTTTTGTTGTTGTTTTTAATGTTGTTGTTTTTTGAAGTTCAGTTGGATATGTCAGACCCACATAAATTTAAAACATTGGCAAAAACAAATGAGGTCAGCTGCTCCTGGTCATACATAATATGGTCGATGTGGCTGTCATTCACATTGTTCACATTGTACACATTGTAAAGCATTCACAAAACAATGGTTTGCTGCATTCCAGTGAAGCCCAACGGAACTTTGAATCAGAGACAGCCTTAAGACGTCACTGAAACACACATAGAGAAATCTATCTACCAGAGTTTTATGCTGCACCAGTGAACTTTCGAAATTTGTGAAAGGAAGGACTGTAAATATAGTTTGCGTTTGTGAGCATATGTTGTGAACATTTCTTCTTTGTGAGAAAGAGCAAAATCTGAGCGACAATCATCTTTGTTTTGAGCAGAGAATCAATGTGACAGATCTTGGCCCAAACATACTCTCATTTTTTGAGAATAACTAAAATAAGCATCAGATGTTGTCAGACAATTATTGATTCCATTTATTTCTCATGTTTTGGCAAACTAGACTAAACTGAAATTTCATAATAGTTTTTTGTACACGTTGTGGTCCACAAAATTCACAACAAAGCCAAATTTGGCCCTTTTTGGGAATTACTGCTATATCCAATTGCAAATACAACTTTAGATATAATGAACAATTTTACCTTATAACATGTACATTAATTAAAGTCTGTTTTTATTGTTTTTCTCAGAATGATTTAAGGGGGAGAGAAATACGTCGCAGTGGCTCCACAGCAGATGCAGCTGGAACAGAGACAGAAGCTCCAGATGTGGACGACTGCGAGAGACTTGGCACTCTGTTCGGAGAACTGAATAAGTGCTTGAAGAGTCTTGGGTTTATCCAGCTTTACTTTGGAGAAAAGATTGTGGAGCCTGTCATTGTGCTAGTGTTTTGGCTGCTGCTGTGGTTTTTGGGTTTCCAAGCCCTTGGCCTTGTGGGAACTTTGTGTATTGTTATAATTTATATTCAGAAATAGTGAATGTGTTTTGATGGATTACGATATGCATTTGCTAATTGACTACACAATTATGTATAACACAAGAGGAGCTTTCTAGAGAGATTCACATATTACCACCAAAGATGGGTCTGTGGTTTGTGTGTGGATACGATGGATGAACCATACCATTTTTTATATTGCCTTTTATCAAAAAGACTAATCGAACTATATAGAGTAAGCAGTATACCAACATAAATCAGTTCTGGGTTGTGTTTGTATTTAAAATGGCTTCTGTACTGTTTTCGAATGTAAAACTTTTGCAAGGTTCTCCAAACAGTTGCACTAGAGGTCAACCTTCCTCACCTTCCTTTTATCGTCTTCAGGGAATGTGTTCAAACTTGAATGTGTTGCACGGCTGCATGTGAATGTTCTGTCCTTGCTGGGAAATCTTTGGGTTCTTACGCCTGATCTGTTCCAAAAATAAATAAAGCGGAACATAATATTTTAAAATGAAACTCCATTATGTAAATTATCATTATGCACTGTGTTTTTCTATGTAAAAACAAAACAAAATATAAGTTGATTTTTATCAAGTCAAACTTGTTTCAAAACCGGTATCAGAAAAACAAAATAATGTTTAACCTGTTAAAGACATTTTGCTGTGATAAATAGGAGAATTTAATCACGTATAACAATGTCATGCAAGTTTTAATTATGCAAGATTCAACGCATCTTGGAAATGCTGCTTTTTATATTATGTACATGTGAATATTTTTAGATATAAAGATCACTGCAGTGTTTGTCTCACCGCAATCTACATCAACCATCTTTGGTACAGTACAGTACTGCAGTATATAAAAATTTTGTTCCTGAATGGAACGTATAGACTCAAATTATTTATGATCACTAAGTCATGATTTTGCTTTTATCTATCAGTTGTTTCTCCGTTTATTCTTGATTATTACAAAAAAATCTGTTGTGCCAAATTTCATTTCATTTTGATGCTGTATTTTCTGTTATGGGTTGAGGAACCTTTGTATAATTTTTTTTTTCTAAATCTTTTAAATTGTTTAAATTTGAAATTTTGAAAGATATTAATAAAACAGATTCATAGTTTTGTTAAGAGTTGTGCTTTTACCACTGTTTCAATGTGGTATCAATGTGTTCATGTTTTTTCAGACTGAGGGAAAGGGAGAGATGTGGGAGTGGGTAGAGTGTGATTGTTCATATAAAAAGAAGGGCCAAAGAATGTGTTGGTCTCTTGCATTACACACAGCAATTCGACTACACAGGATCATGGCTACTACAGGAAAGGTCAGTATATAGTTTGTGGCTTCTCAATGCCTTTTTTGCATTTTACTTTTTAAACTATACTGTATTGTAGTTTGCCTATGTTTAATTTTAATGTTAAAATTAACAGCTAAAGATTCCAATTCATTAATAATTACATTTTATACTTCATCATGTATTGCACATTATTTTACCCAACATTTCCCAAACAATTAACATTTGTATTCTTATTTACAAAAGCAAATATCAATTTGAATTATATAATAATGGAAAATATTGAATATTTACACTTGAAATGGAATTTTGAAATGCAAGTATTTTTTTTTTCCTGTTGACAAGAAAAGAGCCCACATTATAACTATCCTAATAATTTAAAATGTATTTCTGATTGGGAAATCAATGTGGATTCTAAAACCAGATACAGTATTTCCATTAGTAAAATGCATTACCACAATGGCTAAACAGAGAGGTTATGAAAACATCTGACAACCATTAACTATCCATTTTCTGTGCTTGAGGTGATTAAATGTCGGGCAGCGGTTGCCTGGGAGCCGAACAGTCCCCTTGTGCTGGAGGAAATAGAAGTGGCTCCACCTCGGGAAGGAGAAATACGAATTAAGGTTTAAATATTTAACTACGGTATAGGGACGCCGTATTGCCCAGAATAAGATTTAAAAAAAAGTTCAGATACATTTAATTAATATGCTTTGATCTAGGTTGTAGCTACAGGTGTGTGTCACACAGACCTGTACCACCTGTTTGAGGGGAAGCATGAGCAGGGCTTCCCTGCTGTGCTGGGGCATGAGGGGGCCGGTGTGGTGGAGAGTGTCGGAACTGGGGTCACCGATTTCAAACCAGGTCTAGAAAAAGCATCAGCATTTCATTTTTTCTGAAACCTTAAAATAGTGAAAGCTGCCCTCTGTTCAGAGCCTGTATGTGACTTGTATGTGTATTTGAATTAAGCTAATTAAGCATGTCAATTTGACACACTGTTTATTTCTGTGTTCTGCTAAATAGGTGATAGGGTCATTCCATTATTTCTGTCTCAGTGCGGCGAATGCAGATTCTGCAAATGTCCCAAAACTAACTTGTGTGATCGCAACTGGTAAGAGCCACAGACATATTCTTTTAAAACCAATTCAACGTGCATGCGATTTATTTCACTTATTTTGGCAGGTCGAGCAAATATCATGATATTATGTCCGATCCCACAACACGCTTTTCTTGCCGTGGAAAGCCGATCCTTCAGTTCATGGGCACCAGCACCTTCTCTGAGTACACCGTCATCCATCAGATATCCGTGGCGAAGATTCGAGGCGATGCTCCCCTCGACCGCGTGTGTTTGCTCGGCTGCGGGATTGCCACAGGCTACGGAGCCGCTGTCAACACCGCCGCGGTGAGAAATCTACACCTGTTTGACCGAGGTGTACGGTGGTGTAGTAGGCCTACATTAACCAGTCTTGTTTAGCCCACTTTTGTACCCGCGTTTTTGACTCGCTGACTAATATCTTTAACGTCAACATATCGTAACTACGTTTTAAATGCATAGGTTGTTCTTCCGCTCGACATTTTCTTTTGTCACTCAACAAAATCACTCCTCAGCAGAGGTGTAAAGAGTACCTGAAAACCACAAGTACGGATGCCTTATTGTACAAATTACTTCATTTCAAATTACAAGTCTTTGGTCTACAAGTCTTTAAGTATTCCATTTTAAAAGGACATACCGTATTTTACAGAATTTAGGCTCAAAACTAAATGTGAAAGTTATTTATCTGGTTTATTTCCTAATTTAGAAATACAATTTTAAAAGAACATAATGTCAGTAGAATAAAATATGCAAAAAAGTGCCACTGCTAATCCACATTCAGGTCATTTAGCTCAAAAATAGCATTCAGCACCATCAGCACCCTGCAGATGGCGATATCGCTTGTCCGCCCAAAGAATTTACCGCGGTAGAAAAAGATGCCGACTTGTTGGGCACAATCACAAGGTATATAGCCTTAAGTAAAGTAACAACAAGAATTGGTCCACTGTTGAGGACATGGACTTGTGTCCGAGAGGTTGCTGGTTCGAATCTTCCTACGGCTGGTTACTTGGTGTAAGTAAACGGCTTGCCTCCTTGGGCAAGACACTGAACTTCTCGGGCGCCACGGCCTAGGCTGCCCACTGCTCTGGGTTTGTGTGTGTGTTCACTTTACTTGTGTGTGTGTGTGTGTGTGTGTGTGTGTGTGTGTGTGTGTGTGTGTGTGTGTGTGTATGTGCACATCACCTGGATGGGTTAAAAGCATAGCATAATTTCGATATGGTTCCTAGGGCCATATTGACAATATCACTTTAAAGTCCATTTACTCAAGTACTTTACACCACCTCAGATGTGAAAACTATACTTTTTATATTTGGTGAAAGTTTAAAACTAAATAGTGAGTGTGAAAAATAATTAGTTAATTGATAAGATCTGTAGAAACACAAACCTATTACTTACAAGCCACTTTCTGTGTCTGTACCTTGAGTACTCAAAAATTGTTTTTTTTTTTGTTTGTTTTCCAAAAAAAGGAAAACAAAGTACAATTATAAATACATTATTTTTGTGTGATACTAATGCGTGTATTTTTTAGTCCAAATTATGTGGTCTTTTTCCCTTTGTTATTTTTACTCAGTTTAATTTGTGTTTGTGCAGGTGACTCCTGATTCTGTATGTGCAGTGTTCGGACTGGGTGCCGTCGGTCTGGCCGCTGTCATGGGCTGTAAAAACGCAGGAGCTTCTCGGATCTTTGCTGTGGACATTAACGAGAAGAAGTTTGAAAAAGCAAAGGTGTTCGGTGCCACGGACTTCCTGAATCCCAAATCTCACAGTAAACCTGTGGCTGAAGTTTTGTCAGAACTGACCAATGGAGGAGTGGACTTTTCTCTGGAGTGTGTGGGCAGCACTGAGGTCATGGTGAGACTTCACACACTGGACCATTCTTATATATATATATATATATATATAATATATTATATATATATATATATATATATATATATATTATCATGTAACTTTGTTAACATATTTTTTTGTAGAGAAACGCTCTGGAGTCGTGTGTTAAAGGCTGGGGTGTGAGTGTTTTGGTCGGGTGGACTGATGTGAAGGACTTTTCTGCACGACCAATTCAGCTCATATCTGGAAAAACCTGGAAGGGATCTCTGTTTGGAGGTAAGCGAGCTGTCAGTATTGCTATCCACAGCTTTCAGAGTATGCCAGCTCCTATTTATTACACTTTTGGTTTGTCCTACAAGGCTTTAAGAGCAAAGATTCAGTACCAAGGCTGGTTCATGACTACATGACTGGTAAAATAAAACTTGACGAGTTCATAACCCACAACATGAGTCTGGATCAAGTCAATGATGCCTTCAACTTGATGAAGAAGGGAGAATGGCAAGTTATTGCAGTTTACTGTAATATAAAAATGTCTCTGTAATATAAAATAGCCTTCTTTTGCATTCTAAATGTAATAGTGTATGTAAATATGGTAGATAAAAACACTAATATGAATTTTATCTTACAGCATTCGATGCGTCCTGAAAATATCCAAATGAGAAGCAAGCCATCTATGTTCAGTCTCTAAATCCCTATATAGCACATTTCATTTTTATAGCTTATGCAAAAGAGCATTTGAGAATACATCTAACAACATATTCTAGAAACCACATTTATGAAGATACTGCATAATGCATGTTAATGTTTAACAGTAAAGCTTTCAATCATCAGCAAGGTTAAATTCTTCTGCTGGCTTTTGACAGAAAATGTTATCTAATATGTAAAAAAAATAAATAAAAACAGACGAGCTCATACATTTTTTCAAGTGGTTTTGTATAACCAATTTATGTTGCTGTCAATGTAGTTTATTTCCTTTCTCCCAGCCAGACTTTTCAGCATTCATCTCGCTTATATAACCAGGAAGGGAATTTTGGGAAGGAACAAAAATCCACAGCTGAACATTTTTCATGAAACCTGATGCTGGCAAACTTCTCTACATACTTCATCTCAACATATTAAATACTGCAAAATATCTTTTTTTAATAACATGAGCACAATAACCTTTCCCAAATTTTGATAATGGCACTAATAAACTGTATGAGAGAGACAGTTGTTTGAGAGATTAAGAGTTTGAAGAGAGAGAGAGAGAGAGAGAGAGAGAGAGAGAGAGAGAGGAAGTTGGTCGAGAGAATGAGAGTTGGCAAAGAGAGAGAGAGAGACTGTTCAAACCATATACAGGGAATAGGACTGTGTTGTTCTCGTAATTCAACGGCGTTATGGCCACTGCAGGGAAGGTTTGTGAACTTGCATGTATTTTTAAAAACTTTTTGAAATTTTTATTTGAATATTTAATTTAATGCTCTGTGTTTTTAGATTCACTTATGAGTTAAACATATATACAAAATGGTTTAAATAAAGGACTAGATTCAGGACAAATAAGTCAAATTTGTGAAAGTTTATGAAGATTATCATGCGGTAATTTTGTTACTTTACTTCGAGGAATTAGTTTTCATACAAAGAGTATACAGTACTAAAACAGAATTCTTTATAAAGGGCTTACTGCATTGAGGTTATATAATGTAAAACAACATGTGTTATATAAACCAAGTATATTAAATAATAGTTGGACAAGTCATTTATTAAACAATAAAATTGCAAAATAATGGAGTTAAACTGGATCTGTTATTGCGAAACCACATGTGGCTCTTTGCGGATTGATATTTCCATTGGCAAAAGCCTAAACTGGACAAGGTCCAGCGACAGTTGGAGTGTAGAGAACAAGCTACTTATCAAACACAGAGTCATAAAGTCATCTGACCAACCACTGAATATCCATAAAACATACTGAGGCAGAGTTTTCTGTGCTCAAGGTGATTAAATGTCATGCTTTTGTTGCCTGGGAGCCGAACAGTCCCCTTGTTCTGGAGGAAATAGAAGTGGCTCCACCTCAGGAAGGAGAAATACGAATTAAGGTTTGAAAGTACAGATAAAGTACAGTGTTGTAATAAAAAACATAAATATACAATTCTTTGAGAATTTGGAAAACATAATTCTTTAAATTTTTCTTGGTCCTTTAGGTTGTAGCTACTGGTGTGTGTCACACCGACCTGTTCCATTTATATGAAGGGAACCAGCGAGGCTTTCCCACCGTGCTGGGACATGAGGGGGCCGGTGTGGTGGAGAGTGTTGGCCCCGGAGTCACGGAATTCAATCCAGGTCAGTGTAAAAAAAAATCACACTACATAAAACGTCTTTACTAAAATTTTTACATTTGAAAAGAGACAAGACAATTTAGGGTACAGTATGAATGGACAGTGTTGTCAAGCATATTTTTTTTTTTCAGAAAAAAACATTTTTTTTTTTTTTTTTTTTTTATATGTATATTTTAGTCATTTATCTTTCAGAATAGCAGGTGATTTATCTTTTGTGTTAAAACTCACTGCGAAATGATGATTGTTTGTCTATTTTATAACACATGTATGTCACAATTGTCAATAAAAATGTTATAACAAAAAAAAAGAGAGGTTTTTCATGAACAATTTTATTCAACAGGTGATAAAGTGATTCCACTCACTATCTCTCAGTGTAAAGAATGTCGATTCTGCAAGTCTCCAAAAACAAACCAGTGTGACCGCAACTGGTGAGAAACAAGCCAACTTTGGCATCACTATGAAGTAAAATGTACCATTCATTACAAATCTTGGTTTTATCTGACAGGGTAAATGAGCACGCTGACATTATGGCCTTCCCCACATCGCGCTTTACTTGCCGTGGAAAGCCAATACTGCAGTTCGCAAGCACCAGCACCTTCTCTGAGTACACCGTCATCAACCAGATATCTGTGGCGAAGATTCGAGACGATGCTCCGCTTGACCGTGTGTGTTTGCTCGGATGTGGCATCTTGACCGGATACGGAGCTGCTATCAACACCGCTGTGGTAATAAATCTACATATGGTTATTTATTCAGATGGAAAGAATGACCACTTGTCTATTCCCCAGTAGCAGCTGCATTACAAGCAGAAAGAAACACTTTGAATAATTTGACATTTCGAAGTTCGAATGTCAAGTTGAATTTCATAAGAGTTACTGTAGAATGTCAACAAACTCAGAAAATTAAAAAAGATTTTTGACCATTTTTAATTGTTAATCACTTACAATTAGCAAGTTACAATTAACAAGCTGCTTTTTTTTTGCTTAAATTAAAAATACTGACGTTTTTAATATTTTAAATACGTATTGTATTTAAAATTAATACAATAATAATTAATACAATACGTATTTTAAAAATGAAAAACGTCAGTATTTTTTATTTAAGCAAAAAAAAATAATAAAAAAAGCAGCTTGTTAATTGTAACTAGCTAATTGTAAGTGATTAACAATTAAAAATGGTCAAAAAAAATCTTTTTTTTATTTTTTTATTTTCTGAGTTTGTTGACATTCTACAGTAACTCTTATGAAATTCAACTTGACATTAAAACATTTTAAACATTTTTAATCTAGCCGCAGGGATTGCAAGCCAGTTACTTCTGTGCCGGTCCCAATCCCGGATAAATAGAGAGGGTTGCGTCAGGAAGGACATCCGGCGTAAAACTTGTCAAACCCGAACCATACGAGTCCTTCAAAGAAACTTCATACCGGATCGGTCGAGGCCCGGGTTAACAACGACCGCCACCAGTACTGTTGACTTACAGGGTGCCGGTGGAAATTGGGCTACTGTTGGTCAAAGAAGGAGAGGAGGCAGAAGAACAGAGAGAGAAGAGGATAAGAAGGAGCATAGACCTGAGAATAGGGACTCTTAACGTTGGCACAATGACAGGGAAAGGCAGAGAGCTGGCAGACATGATGGAGAGAAGAAAGGTAGATGTACTGTGTGTGCAAGAGACAAGGTGGAAGGGCAGCAAAGCACGTACTATTGGAGGAGGATACAAACTGTATTACCATGGTGTGGATGGGAAGAGAAACGGGGTAGGAGTGATCCTGAAGAAGGAGCTGGGGAGCAATGTGCTAGAGGTGAAAAGAGTCTCAGACAGGGTGTTGAGCTTAAAGCTGGACGTTGAAGGGGTGATGGTGAATGTAGTCAGTGGGTATTCTCCACAAGTGGGCTGTGAATTAGAAGAGAAGGAGAGATACTGGAGTGAGATTGATGAGGTCATAGAGAGTATTCCCAGAGGGGAGAGACTGGTTGTTGGACTTCAATGGTCATGTTGGTGAGGGGAACAGAGGTGATGAGGATGAGATGGGCAGGTTTGGTGTGAAAGAAAGGAACCTAGAAGGACAGATGGTGGTAGACTTTGCAAAGAGGATGGAAATGGCTGTAGTCAACACTTACTTCCAGAAGAGAGAGGAACACAGAGTGACATACAAGAGTGGAGGTAGGAGTACACAGGTGGACTACATCCTATGTAGACGAGGCCATTTGAGAGAGGTCAGTGACTGCCAAGTGGTGGCAGGAGAGAGTGTAGCCAGACAGCACCGCATGGTGGTGTGTAAGATGACGCTAGTGGTCAGGAGGAAGAAGAATAGAGGGAAGACAGAACAGAAGACCAAGTGGTGGAAGTTAAAGGATGAATGAGCTTGCGAGGAATTCAGGCAGAGATTGAGACAGGCTCTGGGAGATCAGGAAGAGCTGCCTGATGAATGGAATACTACAGCAGAGGTTATCAGGGAAACAGGTAGGAAGATGCTGGGTGTTTCATCTGGTAGAAGGATAGAAGATAAGGACACTTGGTGGTGGAATAAGGAAGTACAGGACTGCATCCAGAGGAAGAGGTTGGCAAAGAGGAAGTGGGATCTAGAAAAAACTGAGGAAAGCAGAGAGGAATACAAGAAGTGCAGCACAGAGTGAAGAGGGAGGTGGCAAAGGCCAAACAGAAAGCATATGATGAGCTGCATGACAGGTTAGACACAAAGAAAGGAGAGAAGGACTTGTACAGGCTAGCCAGACAGCGAGATAGGGATGGGAAGGATGTACAGCAAATAAGAGTAATAAAAGACAGAGATGGAAATGTACTAACAACCCAGGAGAGTGTGCAGAAAAGATGGAAGGAGTATTTTGAGGACCTTATGAATGAGGAAAATGATAGGGAAAGAAGGGAGGAGGATGTGGATGTTGAGAAGCAGGAAATAGCAGACATTAGTGATGGGATGAGGTGAGGAAGGCTCTGAATAGGATGAAGAGCGGAAAGGCTGTCGGTCCTGAAGATGTACCAGTAGAGGTGTGGAAGTGTCTAGGAGAGTCAGCGGTAGAGTTCTTAACCACCTGAGGAGTGGAGGAAAAGCGTTCTGGTGCCGATTTTCAAAAACAAGGGTGATCGCAGAACTGCAGCAACTACAGGGGAATAAAGCTGATGAGCCACACAATGAAGCTGTGGGAACGAGTAGTGGAAGCCAGGCTTAGGAAGGAGGTAGAGATTTGTGAGCAGCAGTATGGTTTTATGCCCCGCAAGAGCACCACTGATGCCATTTTTGCTTTGAGAATGTTGATGGAAAAGTACAGAGAGGGTCAGAAGGAGCTGCATTGTGTCTTTGTGGATTTAGAAAAGGCATACGACAGGGTGCCGAGGGAGGAGCTGTGGTACTGTATGAGGTTGTCGGAAGTGGCAGAGAAGTACGTCAGAGTAGTCCAGGACATGTACGAGAGGAGTAAGACGATGGTGAGATGTGCTGTAGGCCAGACAGAGGAGTTCAGGGTGGAGGTGGGACTACACTAAGGATCAGCTTTGAGTCCCTTTTTGTTTGCTATGCTGATGGACAGGTTGACCGATGAAGTCAGACAGAAATCTCCCTGGACAATGATGTTTGCTGATGACATTGTAATTTGCAGCGAGAGTAGAGAGCAGGTGAAGGAAGAGCTAGAGAGGTGGAGGTTGGCTCTGGAAAGAAGAGGCATGAAAGTCAGTCGTAGTAAGACAGAATACATGTGTCTAAACGAGAGGGGGCAGGGTGGAGGAGTGAAGTTACAGGGGGTGGAGGTGAAGAAGGTGCAGGAGTTTAAGTACTTGGGATCAACAGTGCAGTGTGGAAAAGAGGTGAAGAGGCGAGTGCAGGCAGGGTGGAGCGGGTGGAGGAAAGTGTCAGGAGTGGAGTGTTGTGTGACAGAAGAGTGTCAGCGAGACTCAAAGGAAAGGTGTACAAGACAGTGGTGAGACCAGCTCTGCTCTATGGCTTAGAGACAGTGGCAGTGAGAAAGAGACAGGAGGCAGAGATGGAGGCAGCAGAGATGAAGATGTTGGTTCTCCTTAGGAGTGACGAGGTTGGACAGAATAAGGAACAGCTCAGAGGAACAGCTCACGTTACTTGTGTTAGCAACAAAGTCAGAAAGGCCAGACTGAGATGGTTTGGACACGTGCAGAGGAGGGATAGTGAATATATTGGTAGAAGGATGTTGGAGATGGAGCTGCCAGGGAAGAGGGCAAGAGGACGACCAAGGAGGAGATATATGGATGTTGTTAGAGAGGACATGAGGTTGGCTGGGGTCAGAGTGGAAGATACTCAGGATAGAATGAGGTGGAAAGGGATGACTCGCTGTGGCGACCCCTGATAAGGGAAAATCCGAAAGAGAAGTAGTAGATTGTATTTAAACATTTTTGTAATTGTAGTTGTGCATTTCAGAGTTAGCATTGACATTTTTCTCAGTCGCAGACATTTGAATGAATTGTAGCTGAACAAAAACACAACAATAAAAAAATCACAGACAAACAACAAATCAAACAATACAAATATAGCTGCAAGCAGTAATGTGGGGGCTAGGTCTTTACTTGGTGGATGATTGATTTAAAACCTATGGTCTTATAAATATGTATAGGTTCATTGTAAGTAAACAAATGATTTTGACTAGTGAGCAAGCCATTAAGCAACAATGGATAGAAAAAATGTGAAAAATATGTAATCACATTGACTACAAAATGCTTGGAATAAAAAACATTTACAAATCTTAGGTAGGGCAACATTTGCATTTGAATGTAGCAGTATAGTTTAAAAAGTTAAAATAGCAAGTACTATTCTGAAAAAACTCAAGTAAATGTCTGTCCTTCTATGTTTGTGCAGGTGACTCCTGGTTCTGTATGTGCAGTGTTCGGACTGGGTGCCGTCGGTCTGGCCGCTGTCATGGGCTGTAAAAACGCAGGAGCTTCTCGGATCTTTGCTGTGGACATTAACGAGAAGAAGTTTGAGAAAGCAAAGGTGTTCGGTGCCACGGACTTCCTGAATCCCAAATCTCACAGTAAACCTGTGGCTGAAGTTCTGTCTGAACTGACCAATGGAGGAGTGGACTTTTCTCTGGAGTGTGTGGGAAGCACTGAGGTCATGGTGAGACTTCACACACCGAACATTATTTACAGTATGGACCACAGTTGACTTCATGAGATTTCTGACTAGACTTAACTCTCTTAGCGGGCTGCTTTGGAGTCGTGTGTTAAAGGCTGGGGTGTGAGTGTTGTAGTGGGATGGCTTGACGGAGATTTTTCTGCAAAACCAGTTCAGCTCATATCTGGAAAAACCTGGAAAGGATCTCTGGCAGGAGGTAAGCGATCTGTCGGTAAAGCCAAAAGAAACGTCTATAAGCTAATTTCTGTTTTGTGTGGGTAAGGTTTTAAAATCAAGGACTCTATTCCGGGTCTAGTTGATGACTACATGTCGGGTAAGATCAAAATAGATGAATTCATAACTCACAACATGAGTCTGGAGCAGGCGAACGACGCCTTCAGCTTGATGAAGACGGGAGATTGGTACATTTCTCTTCGTTAGTTTCTGGGTTACAGAAAAGTTAATGTACTAACCTTTTGTATTTCCCAATTTGTAGCATTCGATGTGTGCTGAAAGTAGCCAGATAACAAGTCTTTCCTCAATGGAACCTTGTTCTGTGACCGGGATAATAAACACGTTCAAATTCCGACTGAGAACTGTATTTAATATTGCAACAACTACTATGAATGTTTCAAATTTGAGCATCACACAACTGCTTTAAAAATGGTTACATGGTTTTTAAGTATTACTAATAATTTAAGTAGTTTTTTATTGAATGAGAATTTTACAAGACACTATATTTGTAGACAAGAAATCTAGAAGACACTCAAGTTTATCATTCTTCCAAGTCCCCCTAAGAAAACATTTTAGATTGCATTCACCTAACAGTGAAACTGGACTGCAAGTCTACAGTCTAACAAGTCTGTTAGATCTTGTTTTAACAGTTTTTAAGTTCTGTCTCTAAACATTAATTCCTTCAACTGCATGTCTATTACCGTGTGCCTGCTTGGAGAAGCAGAGAGAAATGTTTTATTAAAGAGCAAATGCCATTTAAGAGCTATCAGGCTGTTCCCCTTCCTTGTTTCAAGTTGCCATAGCGTCTCCGTTGACACGCAGTCACACGACCCACTGGGAATTGTGGAGAAAAAAAAATTTAATTCCAAATAGACGACAAGTGAGAAAGAAAATGTCTTGCAAGTAAATAATGAAAAGATAATAAAATTTCTAGAAAGTATAAAAGACGAAAAAGGCAGAGTAGACCTTCTGGTCACTGCACTGTATTTTCCATGCTCCAATTTCATACATAAAATGTTGACTCTAAGAATCGCACTCTAAATGTGTGCACGCTGGATATTTAAAATAATATAAAAATAAAAACCCACATAAAGGAGAAAATATACTTTAATTCAGCTCAAATACTGAAACTGATGTTGATGACAAGATGTTTTCCCCCACAGACAGCATCAATGACAACAACTGCATCGCTCCTTAAATGCAAATAAACAGTCAAAATGAACAAAAAAAAAAAAATGTTCCTATTGACCAAGGCAATGCAATTACACTTACAGAACAACCATCGTTTCTACTTCACAAAGCAGGAAACGGTTAAATCACTGTAGTGATGCCGGCTTTCCCTTATGGTGTTGATAAGACATGGGTTGTTTTCTTTAACCATGTGACTCCTGGTAGACGTTCCAAAAAAAAAAATCTGTCCATGTATAAATATTGCGTAATGAGGCACACGTTTAACTCAAGTGTTTTGTATCAATCACTTATGATTTGGTGATTTGGTTTCATTACACAAACAAACACACACACACACACACACACACACACACACACACACACACACACACACACACACACACACACTATGATTTGCATCTCAAACCCACAAAAAGTTTAACAACACATTGTGATAATCCAGTCATACAGACACACTAAAGTGGTCCGAGACCCCATTGTCTCACTTGAACACATCTGCATACAAAACCCACTCACGCAGGTTCCACTGAGTGTGGTGGCACTGTAACCAAGTTGAAGGCCAGTGTCTTCTTGTTTTCTCAGATCCAAACGGATTATTGTGGCTGTCAGGTGACACAAAAACAAAAATCTTCATCTCCCAAATCCACCGTAATGGCCTGTTGGCCAATAGACTCCAGCCCAACAGAGATCCACAGTATGGTTGGCTGACCGGTGGTATGGGGCGGGCTTTTGGAGCCGTCTCTGCAGAACAGGGCTGGTACAACCTCACCAACTCTACATCTGAGACAGGAAGTGAGCGCGACCATTTTCCTCCAGGCGACGTGTAAGGATTTCACAGCCGGTTTCTGTCACCAGAAGTGTGTGCTCGAACTGAGCGGAGCGCTTGCCATCTCGAGTGACTGCGGTCCATCCGTCTGGCCAGGTCTCATCCTGCCAGCCTCCTGCGAAATAGAAAATTCATCAAATTTGATATAGAGAAAAATAAGATGAGTTTTTGGCATTATGATTCAACAAAACTTGAGATCTCATAATGACACACACACACACCCCCACCCACAAACACCCACCCACCCATCTTGTGTCTTACCTTCACAGATCATGGGCTCAATGGTAAACACATGGCCAGGCTTCATCACCCCTACTGCTTTATTCTCTATGTGAAAAAAGCAAAGCGAGTAGTAGAGTTGTCTGCTCAAAACCATACTAGAAACGAGCACCACACATTCAAGTCCAGAGCAGTGGGCAGCATTGAGTCGTAGCATCATTGTCAGGGTTTCAGAGACACTTCTGCTGTGGAACCTTCAAAATTATCCAACCTTCCAGCCCTTAGGCCACAACTTCTCTTTCATATGTGCTTGATTAATTGTATATCGGAATTCTTGTAAAGTTTTCATTTGTAGGTGTTGTGACATGCACGTGTTTGTTAGTGTGAACTTACTGGCATAGTGTGGTACATTTGGAGCAGTGTGGAAGAGTTTGTGAATGCCATGGCCACAGTAGCTCCTCACCACTGAGAAACCGTGAGCCTGTGCGTGTTTCTGGATGATATTCCCTAGCTCCCGATACCGGATGCCAGGTTTGACTTCACAGAACAAAACAAATTCAGTGTTAGGATTTTCCCATTCTGGTAAAGAACACAGTACAGTAACGTTCTTCTTTGAAAGCTCGCTCAGTCTTACCAGAGTCGATGGCTTGCATCAAACATTCATAGGTGGTTTGAACCAATCTCTTGGCTCCCTCATCCACTTCACCCACAAAAAAGGTTTCGTTCAGGTCTCCATGGTAACCATTGTGGTAAACTGTTATGTCAACTGTAGTGGAAAAAGAAAAACCCAATGAATGGTCATGATTGCCATCATTTCAAATTGCCTTAAACTGCAGGAAAAAAAAACCTTTTGCTAAAGCATGTGTACGTGAAGCTGGGCAACACGTCTCATGTTTTTTGATCATACTGTCAAATATTACATATTTATATTAAAGTACACATTCTGCATTTTTAAACATTTTGTTTTTGTTTCTTACATGTTTGTGTACCACATGTATTATTTTTAAACATGCTTTGATTATTCTGTACTATGAATTCCAACATGAATTGATATTTAGATTAAAACAGTTACTACTGTTATAAACAGACTACTACTACTACTACTAATAATAATAATTATTATTATTAGATTTAGTTTGTAGCTCTCGGTTCACAAACTGTCTCAAAGTGCTAGATGTGCCAAGATTAAGGACAAAAAAGTGAGCAATCTGGAATTCAAAGGCTGGACGGACTGTGCCATTCTAAGCGTGCAGAAACACTTACTGTTGAGAATGTCGCCGTCCTGGAGGTGTCTGCGGTCAGGGATCCCGTGACAGATGACCTCATTCACAGATGTGCAGCAGGACTTGGGGAAGTTGTAGTAGTTCAGAGGTGACGGGTAACAGTTCCTAGATATACAGGCCTTTGAACCAAAAACAAACAAATCATAGGTGAAAAAAATTATAATATTTTATACATTACGTTACATTAAAGATGAATACGCTTACACAAACATTTGGGATTGCAAACATGAGTTTGCAAAAACCTTACACTAGATTTAGTACACCTGCTGTATAAACATCCACACAAACACACACATATACAGTATAGCAATAGCAATCTACACACACACTTCGGCCTTTGACCAGACAAATTATATTTTAGGCTGGGCAAGTGTTTATCTAGGTACAAATCTATAGTCTATCTATAGTATCTAAACTGTGGCACATATAAAAAGATAACATTTTCTGGTTAAATCCAAGGCCGACTGGTGCTTCAGCGTAACCAGACTGTTTATGATTCATACCAAATGCACGGCATGGTCGATCTCTTCTGTCGTCACTCCTGGATTCACCATCGCCGCAGCAATGTCCAGCACTTCACGAGCAAGCTGAAAGGAAAAAGATCCACTTACAACAACCAACAACAACAATCGCTAATACAAAGTTCCAAATAAAATGTTATTATCGAATACAGACAAAAACATATAAGCAAAAGAATACAAAGAATTTTTTTTAAATTATAAAACATTGAGTCTTTCTTTGTATTTATGGAAATGACATTCTCTGTAAAACACACACTCTACACAACAACTCTTGAGTAAAAATTCTCTTGTCAATTCTGAAGTGGATATACCTTGCAAACAACTCTCATGCCCTCGATTTCTTCAGCACTGAGGATCTTAATCTGAGACGTTCCTTTCATGGTTTGTTCGGACTCCGACATCCCTGCACAAGGGAAATTATTGGTGATTTATTGGCCGGCAATAAAAAAGACCATCACACACACGTCCCAAAAACACTGAGGACTCCATCTACTGACTCAGCTTGCTCTCCTGTTCTACTACGGAACAAACAAACAAACACAGTCACTGATCGAGAAAGACCTAGGTCAGCTTGGCAATGATGTGATCACAACAGTTCCACCTAGGGATGGGTGGTACGACATGACGAGTACCTCGCACGGCCTGATTAGTCTGGTCCGATATAGATAACATGCTTTTTATTTGTGGATTTTCTTATCATTTCTACACTTCATGGTTAATCAAGCTTTTGCCGTCCAGCTTCCGGATATACCTGTGAGTGATTCTGATGGGAAGATATGGTAAACAACCACGCTGGATCGATGTGGTATAATGAAACGAAATAAAGGATTTTACAAAAAATACCTTATGTGATGTACTAATTGCACAGACAAAGCGCATGTATTTGCAACTGGCACGTTTAAGAGGTTGCTTGCAATCCAAAATGAAAAAACCACAAAGTGACTCAAATGTGGAGAGGTGTTTATCGTCTGTCAGTTGGAAGGTGTTTGCAAGGACTTTTGGTCACGTCACCCAGGCCTAGACCCAACCAAGTAACCACATCAGCCATGCAGAAACAGACAGTGCCATGCTACTACACTGACAGAAACACACTTGGACACCTGCTGCAGAGCACAACCGCCCTCTGTGACGCGGTTACAACATGAGGACAAACATGGGGAGCGGCGGGGCTTCATACCTGCCAACAACCCAACCTCTGCAGCTGCAGAGAGCGAGAGAAGAGCTTCAGACACACACTGCAGCAGCAGCAGCAACAAACTTCCTCAGCTCACAAACACACTCACAGGGGAAACAGCAACACTGGCACAAACCGAACCGTGGTGCTTTTGTAACACCGTACTAGTGTGGATTTCAGAGATAGAACAAATAAAGAAGCCTAGCAGCATCTAATTGCTATTCTAATGGTTACTTACAGGAAGTCTCTGCAGCATCGGTTAATGACAGACAAACATGTTTATTTACAAGAGATGTCAATAAATGCATAATTAAGCAGTGACACCTAACACAATGGCTAATTTAATTTTTTACCAACTCGTGCAAAGTAGAGCGAGTTTTATGTTTTACTTCATTTACATTTTAATTCCCATTTTTCATATTAATAAACTAGGGTGACCAAACGTCCTCTTTTCTCCGGACTTGTCCTCTTTTTACACCTTGTCCGGAACGTCCGGACGGATTTTTGAAATTCACGAAAATGTCCGGGTTTTACTCTTTTTCATAACGCGCGTTCAGAATCATTCCGCGTATATATAAATTGACCGGCGCTTTGCGCACAGAACACAGGCACTACTTTTTTACGCAATGAAATTACCCAGATGCTGCCTTCCTTGTGTGTACCGGTCTGCGGCTGCGCACGCACGCGCGCACACACATAAACTCACGTGCAGGTCGGTACAAGTGTAAAGTCTCGTTTCGGGTGCTGGAGACTCTCTAAGTCTAAGCTCACATTATAAACATCTCATCTCATCTTTGTAAAACTCTTCTATTATTATTTTTCTTATCAAGACATATTGTTGAAGCTGAATTTTCTAACAGAAGAGTTGTTTTTGTACATGTTTTTACAGATGTATTTTTATTGTATTCCCGGAGTTAATTTTGCCAAATTAAAGCATATTAAACTTCAATTATATACAAAGATATTATATTAAAGATTAAAAAGTTATATTTCAGACTTTTGAAAAAAAAATTGTTATATATGTGTGTGTATTGCGTGCGTGCGTATTATTATTATTATTATTTATTTATTTATTTTTCAAAAGTCTAAAATGCTATTATTTTGTTACAGGTTTTCACAGATTTTTTATTATTTTATTAGAAGTTAAGTACAGGAGTAACCCCATTGATTGAACCATAAGAAAGCGCGTTCATCAACCTCAGAGAAGCCTGTCTGAATTTGTGTCCCGAGGCCGCGCCGATTGTCCTCTTTTTTGGAAATCAAAATATGGTCACCCTAAATAAACATCACAATTGTTATGCACGGCAATAAGAATATTTATATCTTTACTGTAACAAACATGCAAATGAGTTCTAAAACTTAAAACATTACTCCTAGTGTGAGTTGAACAAGACATTGGGCAGAATGGATTAGATATTAAAAAGGATTAAAAAAAAGTCTAAATATGAACAAATTACTAATTTTATCCACTGAAAAAACATTTCAACATTTTTTAAAGGACAAGTTCAAACTTGGTTGAACAGCAATTTTACAAACATTTTATACAAATCAGTTACAGGAAGCCATCTGCTTTTGCTGTGATTGGTGAGAAAATGTCTGCTTCTGTGTAACCCACAACGCAGATGAAGCCCATCGCTGATCAGATACAGCGCTGCAGATAAATGTCACATCACTTCGTACTGCACAAGTCTCACACGCGAGCTTGATTAAATTAATTCTAGGTTATCACACACAGATATAGTGAATACGGTACAAATAATTGTGCGGCGTTGCCATCAATCTGGCCCAAACAGAAGCATTTTTAATTCATGCATCAATCTGAGTATGCATTACGCTCTGATTAACTCAGTCAAACACCACAACCTTTCCTTCATTTTTAAAGAACAAAACTGAAAGGCTTTTTAGCTGATGAGATGGAGACCATTAGTTTAAAAGCCAGTGTTCTTGTGGCCTAGTGCAAGGGTCAAAAGTTTAAACTTCCAAGCAAAACTGATGAGCAGGCTAGTCTGTAAGAATGGTGCAATAACCCACATAGAGAGCAGATTTAAATAAAGTCAGTGTGAATAATTCACACTTTTTTTTAGAAAACATGAATATTATTACCCATCGGATGATCAGCATAGTCTGGCCTCTGGATGTTGCGTGCAACCAGACGCATGGGAGTCTGAAATTAGATTAAAATATAAATTAATAATAATAATAATTTGTGCAAAACAAATAAGAGCACACGTTTGATCATAGTAAATATTGAATAAAAGTGCCTGTTAATAAAGTTCTTACCAGAGGATAGTGGGGTCGCAGTTTTCCAGAGTATCTGTACCCGGGCCACGGATCGGTATTGACTTCTTTCTCAACGCAGTTTGTCCCTTCATCTTTTACTTTGTCTTCCTCTACAAAGACGGAAAACTAGGCTGTGTAACAAAACTTGTATGTCTCACACAAAAAAACAGCTTTTTGTTTTCAATAAATATGCACATACTTGCTTTTTTGTGGAGCAGTTTATGGGTGGTCCAACTGCCTTTGAAGCATTCCTTAAAATAATAGAGGAAGAAAAAACAATGATTAGATTATTAGAGCACCTAAAGAAATAAAAGAAAAAAGAAAAAAAGAAAAAGAAAATATAGAAAATGAAAGGTTTTTTATCATTTCTATCATTCACACTTCTTAAAGACATCAGCCAGAATTAGCTGCACGTGCGTTATCTTGTTTGATTGCCATTTTCTAACTAGCATTAGAAATGGAACACTAAAGTATTTATTTTCCTTCGATCTCTGGGTGGTGGAGAGTTCAAACCAATCCCAGCATCTCTGAAAAGAGGACATACCCTGAATCAGTGGCCACTGGCCAGCCAATCACAAGAGATGATACAAATCATCCATTCATAGATTCCAAATCACATTTTAACCTGTAGGGTAAAAATCCCAGCAATGCAACTATTTTAGGTAACATTTAGAAACGCCTTTACAGAACACGTATAAGCGATATAATGTAAAGCAGTGTCAACCACCTCTTAAAACCAAGAACTGCAAATCACCCCAGCAACAGGTGCCGAAGCACATATGCGTTTCGAAGCTATCTTGTCAACATAAACCTTAATTTACAACTAATACATTACACATACACCTGTCTAAAGTATAAAGTGTCACAAAAAATCCGTTTTAGCGAGATTATTCCAAACTAATCGGGCAAGTTCATCTCTAAAGACACCCAAAATCCCACAATGCTGTGCAAATTAGCCCCCGAGCGTTTCTGAGCTAGTCGCATATACTTTATACGATCATAAAGCCGTATTGAAATCTAGACAGACTACAAGCTTACACGACGTCCCGGTTTTTGATTCAACGATATGTCAAATGCGACCTGAGAAAATATGTTGATGACAGAAAAACACGAGGTCCACGTTGTGCCTTTAAAGCACGCGAGAATGACAATTGCCAGCAGGTTAACGTAACTGTTGTGCAATTAAAAAATCTGGTCGGTGCCTGCATTAAACATGAAACTTACGTAGAAAACCTAAAGGCTTTAAGTTTTAAACGAGCTGTCCGTTGTGTGAAACGGCTAGCTTGCTAATGCCGAGCTCACTCCCGTAGGCCAGCAGCGTGGCACGCGCAGCATAAAGCGACGGTTTTGCAGTTTCCACTCAATTCTTATGTCAGCACTTTACCTGAGAGCAGAAGTATGAACCTTGAATTCCGAGTTTTATGCAGGTGGGACACTGGAGTTTGGCTTCGTGGCGGCAGCCCTCCGTTTCGCACTCCCGTTTCTCCACCGCCGCCATGCTTCAGCGGAAGATCGAGAAAAAAACGCTGCTGCCGCTGCTGCGGACACCGGAGATCAGAGGGAGGGACTAACCACGCCAAATCACAAAAAGTCAGTCTAGAAGTCTCATTCATTCATTCATTCACCCACCCACCCACTCACCTATTCATTCATTCATTCACCCACCCACCTATTCATTCATTCATCCATCCATTCATTCATCTATCTAACCATCCATCCAGTTACTGACTCCCTCATTTGTTTCTTCATTCCTTTATGTGTGTGTTTACTGTATGCATAAGATAAGAAATTCAGTGCTCAGTGTTTTGTCAGTGTACATTATTTCCGAACGTATGAAAGTATCAGGAATTTATACAACAAATTATTCTAAGATAAACAAAATGCCCCCAAAAAAACACTTGAATAACAGACGTATGTATAGTATAATGACATTTTACAACAGTTACACAATGGACAAAACTAGATCTGGTTCTCCTCTAACATGTTATCATTCAGAGGTAATATCTTTCATATTAAGTATAAAGCACAATGTAATGTAAAAAAAAAAAAAGAGTGAATTTAAAAAAAAAATGGCCGCAAGGGCCCTTTTCAAATTAGATTTTTATTTTAGCGAAACTCCATGCATACTATTGTCGAGTATTGTTGTAATGCATCCTCATCAGGAAATGTTTCTGCTTAAGTATACAGTGTGTTTAGCTGCTCTTCCCTCGAGTAATCTGAACTAATCCTTTTAGTGTTTGTCTTAATCTACAGGGGTGTTTAAGAATGTCGCACTTCTCTTTGAACGGAGAACTCAACTCCATTCCCAGTGCAGAAGCGTTTGAGACACGTCCTGTCACTCAGAGCAATGAATCCCCTTTGCTACGCTGACATCACTTTGTGCTTGGCATTGGTGGTCTCAGCTCAAATTCCAGCATGTCCATCTCTCTGCACCTGTGTGGTCCATGATCGCAGCGATGCAAAAGGACTCCGGTAAGGTCAACGGGTTTCTCTATAATCTCTTTTTCGTGCTGTTTTGTGAAACTGATGAAAGTGGCACTTTTTTTTAATCTAGAATTGAAAATGAATGGAAAAATCATGTTTACTTTGTGTCATAGTACCGTGCTCTGCAAGGATCCATCTTTAACTGCCATTCCTCTTGATTTGCCAAGTGATGCGGTGAAGTTTCGCCTGGAGCGCACCTCTGTCTCCAGGATCTGGAGAGGGGCTTTTTCTGGCATGCCGGAACTGCTCTATTTGTGGCTTACATATAACTCCATCAGTGTTCTGCATCCGAGGAGTTTCACAAACCTGCCTTCACTTCATGAGCTACGATTGGACGGGAACCTCTTGTCGACATTCCCCTGGGAGGCGCTCAGGGATGTGCCCCGCCTCCGAACCCTTGGGTTGCACAATAACCGCCTGGCACGAATCCCACCACTTGCTGTGCGTCACCTAGGCAACATCACTTACCTGGATCTCTCCAGCAACAGGCTGAGCACCTTGCCAACTGATCTCACTGCTCTCTGGCCATTCGGTGATGAGACTCAATCCCAGCGCTCCCTGGTCCTTGGTAAATAATCATCCATGCATCCACATGCTTTAGCCACATCATTTAATGTATACACATACACACATGTACACTTAAAAATATACAAAATATAATATATTTGTATGTTTATGTGAGCAATGGTCATTATTAAGTTTTTTGGTTCAGTGTCTTTCTCCAGGACATTTCTGTTTGGTACCAGTCAAATCCTTTAACCTTTAGGTGAGCTGTGTATATTAACCTAAGCGTATGCCCTATGTCCGAACACAGTATACACGTGTACATGTCTGTGTACACATGTTCAACATTTTCTACCACTTTTTCTATTTCTGGGCTCACTCCATTTCATCTCAGCATCTCTGGGCTTGAAGTGGGACACACACTTTGGATCGGTGGCTAACCATTCACACATTCACACACAAAACGGCAGTTATTGCACTGTGAGAGGAAACCAGAGACCCTGAGGACACCCATTCAAACACAGGGAGAACAGAAACGAGTCCTTGCAGCATGCTGCCCGTGTGTACACAATATGCCATATTTAAATGAATTAGTAAATTAATGAATTAATTTATTTAAAACTAAATTCACTGTCAGTCTTTCAACACAATTGAATATGATCGCCAAAAATTGTTATAGCATTTTGGGATATGATCTAAAGATAAACTGTAAACGCTCTAGCCATGTGGTTTGGTACTAACAGCAGATGCAAGAATTGAGCCTCATTGATAATTAATGGTAATAAAATCCCAACCTAAACTGTCAGGCTTACACACAAGAGTGCTATCAAAGTGTGATCTGAGATTGTGTGCTGGCCTATTGTGTTTCTCCGGAGGAACACAATACTCCGGGTTGTGATTAGCTCAGCCATTCCACAGAGGGGGTTGTTTCATCACTGCAAAAGCGTATTCTTCTCTCACACGCTTAAGGTCTTCAGGACAACCTGTGGGTGTGTGACTGCAGACTTTCCTCCCTTCTGGACATCAGCAAGGCAGCAGAAACGTCTCTGGTCCTGTTGGATCGGTTCCTGACCTGCAGTGCACCGCCGAACCTTTCCGGAGTTCCCTTTCAGAATGTGCAACTGACTCGCTGTCACCGGCCGTATGTGGTGACCCCTGCCACGAGGGTCACAGCTCTACTCGGCAGCAATGTCCTTCTCCGATGCAATGCTGCAGGACAACCCACTCCAAATCTAACGTGGATCAAATATGATAGATCCAATATGTCTAGCAAAGGTATTTATAAAAACTCATGTTGACTTTTTTCAACTTTAAAATTATATCAATATTTGTATTTTTTTGTATATTCAAAAAGAACCCTAATGTTTTTTTGTGTAGCTATAGTATTCAATAATATATTTCAAGGATTAAAATGTGTTTGTCACTTTTACACTATTATACAAAAATGTAATAAATAATTTAATAATACAATTTAACAATACAGTTATTTAATTAAATTGGAATAGGACATGTAAACAGTAATGACTATAAAAACTATATTAGTCTTTCACATTCATAATACAAATATGAATGTGAAAGGAATTCCAGAGTTCAATTGTGCCATATAGAAACATGAAGTGATTGTGCAGGAGAGAGCAAAATTGAAAATTGTAATGTTCAGTCACATATACTGTTCTAAAATAAATGCTGTAGATAAATATTTTATGCCATAAGAGCATTCTGCAAAAAAGTTACATTTGTTTTCTTTAAAAGTAAATATTAATATAAGTACATATATATTCTGTTCAGTGTATTAATGTAACTAAATGTAACTAATACAGTTTGGGTTACAGTGATAAACTGAACATCTCACTTATTGCTTTCTTTTTTAAGCTTGTTGTAAGGAAACACTAAGCAGCGCAGAAGCAGAGAAACTGCCCAAAAAACTGTCTATCTGTGAGTAGTCATTTCACATACACCACGCTCCAAAGGAAAGCTCGAGATTTGGTTTTTATAACTTTAAGAAGTGATTTAATGTGGCTGTTTGCAGATGTGCATGAATCTCCGCGGGTGGGATTACGTTGGTCAGCCATCAGTCTAAACGGAATATCCTACAAAGATGCTGGGGAGTACCGCTGCCGAGCACAAAACATGGCTGGGATTTCTGAGGCCATTGTGAGTCTGAATGTGGTTGGTGTCGTGGATAAATATAAAGACTCCAAAAGCTCCAATCAGCAACAAACAACTGCGAAAACAGGTTCCAGACGGAAGCAGAAATCTTCAAAACAAAAAATACTGATGTCAATCTGACATAAAGTTATGTAATGGCTGTAAATCTGACTTCTGACTCGGTCATAAATGTTCCATCTTTCTCATACGTTTTTATAAATCAATAAGGTTAAGTCACATTTAAATGGTCACAGTTATTACCGGTTGTTGTGTATTGGTGGAAAACTTTCCCCGATTAAGGGTAGTTTTGTGGTCTGTCGAGGAAATTGAACCTTTTGTTTTTTGGGAATGCTCCCATGTGGTAGTACTTTGTATACAGACTTGTGTCCTGTATGACTTTTCTTTACTAGTATTCATACAATATTTGTTTTTGTTTTTTTTTTTTACTTAAAATGCGAGTATTTTATTTGCCAAAATTACTTACACAAATGTAAATATTTGGTGATTGTCATGATATTTTTTCATATTTTAATTAACATTTTGTCAAACAATTCAAAACTAATGGAAAATCTCCATGTGCTCAATTTAATTTAGTATATTTGTAATGTATGTATACGTTTTTGTTTTGTATTTTCACACTTTTGCACATCGCTGTTCCCTTTAGGCCTGATTTTTACTAAAAATCATTTGCGAGTTATTGATTTTCTTATTTTTATTTATTTACGTACGTATTCTTATTTTTTGTATTTATGAATTCGATTTTATCATCACCACCAGATGGCAGATTAGAGCTAAAGACAATTTCAAAACAATGACTCAAGTTGGCTTAACAATGATTCAATGTTAAGTGTTTCTACTCAAGTTCTATTCAAATGTATAACGATAATATTTGTAGAATGAATGATAACATAAGAATAATTTATTAAATATAAAAAAGATAGCTAAAAAATGCTTGGCATTGTTTCATACAAATATAAAAAACGTTTCAGGTCTGTTGTTTTTATTACTTCTAAATTAAACTTTAAATTTACATTTATTTTAAAATAAATAACAATTTCATGTATGATTCTACTGTATGTTAAAACAATATTTACATGTACAGGTTTTAATCTTTTCATCATTTTTCATGACCAACTAATAATATTTACCTGATAGTGTTAAACTTTTTATTCTTACACATAATTGCCCCATAAAATTTCATCACGTGGATCTGTAAAATATTACATCCTTTGTTTACTGAGTACATTAGGCATTAAACGCTGACAGCAGCGTTTTTACACCAGCCAAATTCACACTTGCATTTAGCTAGAAAATATGTTGTATTATCGTTTTAGACTTATTGTGACTGTTTTTCGTTCATAGACATTTCAATTCAAGTATCACATTCTAGTTTAAAAGAATGTTTAAATCGTTTAAAAGCACAATAATAAACATTTGCGTTGTATCAATATGATTCATCTATAGATAGTTTGTAGTTGGCAACACTCAAATTGTGGGTTCATTTTTCAAGCAGAAATGTGTTCTATTGTAATAAACTGCAATATTTAAACATGCAATATTTAAAACAATGCATGCATGGAAAAAAAAACCTTAAGTTATACATTTGTAACTAATCATTACTCATGACATTGCACATTCCAATAGCAAGCAATCGCTAACCACAGCATTTCCTCCTTAAATCTTGGGATTTTGAACACTTTGAGTTATAACTTTTGAAAACACATGGTAAGAGGTTTAATTTGTTTGCTTATTGAAACTGACACAGCTCTGTGACATTCCCCAGCTCTCCTACTGTAAACCTCCAGAACACGCATTCATACAGGCTTTTCTCACCGTTCCTTCCCTCTGCGTGTCTGCTTGTGGTGATTCTACTTTGACTGCTGATTACCCAGGCTTGCGTTTTAAGTTAAGGGCGGTACAATGTTCGGCCCCTCGTGTATGAAACACACTTCAGTTCAGTGACACTTTGCAGAAACTCCACTCCTGCTTTAACTTCTGTGCCTCCCACACTTCAGAATCCAGCTGTTTTCTCTCTTTGGACAGATTGAGAGAGTGTGAGTGAATCCTTGTGAGAGTTGCGGCGTTTTGGGTTTGTTGAGTATTCACAATGGAAAGTCTGGAATATGAAAAGAAGGAAAAGCGCTATTTTATCCGTGGTAAACATGCTGCCATCATCTGCGCTGTTGTCATAGTGACAGGTGTTGCTGTAGGACTCGGGGTTGGTCTGAGCCAGAAGTCTTCATCATCGGAAGAAGAAACCAAGCCGACATCGTCGCCCTCGACCTCCCAGGAGCCACCGACATCCCCACCACCTGGGTTTGACCGGGGTCCCTGTGAACCATCCAACAGGACCGATGGAGGCTGGAAAAACTTCCGCTTGCCTGACTTCATCTCACCCTTCCATTATGATCTGCATCTGGAGCCTGACCTTGACACGGACCTCTACACTGGGAGTGTGTCCATCCATCTGACCCTGTCACAGCCCACCACACACCTATGGCTCCACATCCGAGAGACTTTTGTCACTGCCGTACCTTCCCTACAGCGCAGTGGTGAATCCGGCCGGACTTTACTGAAAGTGAAGGAATGTTTCGAGTACAAACCTCAGGAGTATTTGGTGGTGGAGGCAGCAGAGGAACTGGGAGCGTCAGGCACAGATGAGCACTACATCCTCACTCTTGACTTCCAGGGATGGCTCAATGGCTCCTTAGTTGGCTTCTACAGGACGACATATCAGGAGAAAGGTGTTATCAGGTATGCGTGTACATGAAAATCACGACCAAGGGCACAAAGTTGGTCCATGGTGACTCATGGTGACCGTCAACTCAACACAGGTGGCAATGTTAAAAAGTAATGCTAAATGCTAAACCTCAATGCTAAAATAGGTTTAAAAATGTATTTTAATTTAGAGTTTATAGATAAAAAGCATTTAAAACATTTTATTGTAAAAAAAAATAATGTTTTTGTGAGTGTGTGTGTGTGCACCATTTTATTCACTTTTGTATTACCGGTACATTTGTTTGTGAACAGCAGTGCCTTCAATTGTCATATTTTCGAGTGAGCTTTAGTTTTTTTTGATTATTTGAATAACTCTCGTGATCTGATTTCTTTTGAGTCACGGATAATAGTAAAACAATAAAACTGTAATGAAATACTTTTCTCCATCATATAAAGTTAAAGTTTCACACACAGCTTCCTCTCTAACCATGAATACTTAAATTATGGCAGAAAAGAATTGTCCGCAGACGTCTGTGAAATCTGCTGAGCGAGTCAATCAAATTTTTCCCTATTATTTTTTACAGGAAAATTGCAGCGACAGACCATGAGCCCACAGATGCTCGTAAATCCTTCCCCTGTTTCGATGAGCCCAACAAAAAGGCCACCTACACCATCTCCATCACTCACGATGCTGCCTATGAAGCTCTCTCCAACATGCCTGTGGAGGTGCCTTCCCTTAGAATCACTCAAAATAGTCTTCTTCCTGTATCCTCAACACTTCCTGTCTCTTTTTGGCTTTCAGAAATTGGAAAAAGTTTCAGATGTGAAAATGAAAACGTCCTTTGTAAAATCAGTGAAGATGAGCACTTACTTGGTTTGCTTTGCTGTGCATCAGTTTGAATTTGTGGAGCGAGAATCAAAAAGAGGAATTCCAGTGAGTTTTCAACTAAATCTATCTATTTGTCTGTCCGTCCATCCATGCATCCATCCATCTATCTATCTATCTATCTATCTATCTGTTTGTTTGTCTGTCTTCATGTTTGCCTGCAGTCTGACTGTCTGTCTGTCTGTCTGTCTGTCTGTCTGTCTGTCTGTCTATCTATCTATCTATCTATCTATCTATCTATCTATCTATCTATCTATCTATCTATCTATCTATCTATCTATCCATATTTGTGTCTTTCTGTCTGTCTGTCTGTCTGTCTAATTTCAGACATCTAAGACCTCTTAAGTCTATCTATCTATCAACCTTTGTATCTGTCTTCATGTCTGCCTGCAGTCTGTGTGTTTGTCTGTCTGCATATACTGTGTTTATGGTGCATTGTCTGGCTGTCTGCCTATATATCTATCAATCTGTCTTTGTGTCTGTCTTCATGCATATATGTATGCTGCTTTGTTGTTAGTATCTTCATGTCTGTCTGTCTGTCTGTCTGCCTGCCTGTCTGTCTGTCAGTTAATCTCTCCATGTATGTCTGTCAATCTGTCTTTACGTACATACGTATGTCTTTCTGTTCCTGATGGCCTGTGTCCTGCGCTTCATCAGCTGCGGATCTATGCTCAGCCGCTGCAGCTCGCAACTGCACACTATGCTGCGAATGTCACCAAAGTCATATTCGATTTCTTTGAGGAGTATTTTGACATGGAGTATTCCATACAAAAGTTAGGTGAGGCTGTATTATGTTTATTTTATTGATTCTTTTTCTTCTTGAATCAAGCCCTTCCCTTGCATGTAGATGGGCTGATGGTGTGCTTGTGGTTTCAGATAAGATAGCCATCCCAGACTTTGGAACAGGAGCAATGGAGAATTGGGGATTGATCACTTACAGAGAAACCAATCTGCTGTTCGATGAGAAGGAATCTTCCTCTATCAATAAACAGCGAGTGGCCAGTGTCATCGCACACGAGCTTGTGCACCAGGTTATAAACTCTCTAGTACAGACATTGTTGCATAAAAATAAATGTATCTTCAGATTAAGTGGATTCTAAAGTTAAATCATATAATTCTAAAGGAATTGTGGGCAGGCTGTCTGTCTGTCTGTCTGTCTGTCTGTCTGTCTGTGTGTGCGTGTGTGTGTGTGTTTGTGTCTGTGTTGATTTGTGTAAGTTTGTCTAGGTACCTGTCTTTCTGTTTGTCTCAGTTTGTTTGGTTAAGTGTGTCTGTCCTTCTGTTTGTTTGATATGTGTGTGTGTGTGTGTGTGTGTGTGTGTGTGTGTGTGTGTGTGTGTGTGTGTGCGTCTGTTTTTCTGTCTGTCTGTCTTTTAGCTATTTCAATATAAAGATTTGTTTATTTGTTTCAATAAACCAAACAATATTACATTTTTATTTATATATTACAGCATATTTCAAAAACTGAATGCACCCTTATAAACCTTCTTTTTTAAAAAAGAATACATTTAACAGGACCTTGTGCTAACCACGTGCACTAATCACAGTTAGTGAGGAACATGGCTTTTTCCTCACATGTGAGAAAGGGTCTTGGCAGAACATCATGTGCTGAGCATACAGTATCTCGGTTTAAAGTTCCCTGTAGCTATATTTTCAATCCGAGGACTCTCAGACTAACAGTTAAGTAGAAGTGCCATAAACATTGCACTTTGTAATCATATCTGTACTCATTCACTACGCTTTTTTGAACGTTTGTTCATGCATTGTTTTATCAGATAATGATCACAGTCAGTGATAAGACAGTTGTTCATTGATAAGATTGTCTTTTACAGGTAGATTCTCAGAAAGTGGGATTCAAAAAGACAATAAAAAGGTGTAATTGGTTCAATCAAAACATACAAAAACAACGTCATATAGAAGTGATCTATTATAATAAAGGTCTTATAATAGTAATCTATTAATCTATTCAAAACAGAAAAATCTTTCCACTATAAGATTAAACTAAATGCACAGTTGTGCAGTGAGGTTTTAGATGTCTGTCTTTTTTTTTATTCTGCAGTGGTTTGGAAATATTGTGACCATGGACTGGTGGGACGACCTGTGGCTGAACGAGGGCTTTGCCAGCTTTTTTGAATATGTGGGAGTGGAAGAAGCTGAGACTGACTGGGGAATGGTGATTTTTTTTTTTATTAAAAATAGAGATAAAAAAATTGATTTATGAATTGACAGATGAGAAAGAGAGAGCAAGGTTTCAGGTGAGGTAGAGAAAGAAAGACAGACAGACAGACAGAAAGACAGATACATAAACGGATCTATAAACAGACGGGCAGATAGAAGAACAGCACTCATCTGTGTTTGTACGCATCTGTGTTTTCAGCGTGACATCATGCTTATCAATGATGTATTTCCTGTGATGGTCGATGATGCTTTACTCTCCTCGCATCCCATTATTGTGGACGTGTCCAGCCCAGCTGAGATCACATCTGTCTTTGATGCCATTTCTTACAATAAGGTACAATGCTTCTGACTCACTGATCTCAGATTTATTGTTTTGACACTGTTTTGATGATGTGTTTCAGGGAGCCTCCATTTTGCGAATGCTTGAAGATCTACTTGGTCGAGACACATTTCGGAATGGATGTCGAGTAAAGGCCTTTTCATTTTAAGCTCGTTTCTCAGCTCAGTCTCCCAATCTTACCAGTTTCTCTCAATAGCGATATCTCAAAAACCACCGCTTCCAGAACGCCAAGACAGCAGAGTTTTGGAAGGCATTGGCTGATGTAAATAACTTTTATGGATGGAATTTCTAAAATCATTAATGAGATATTCACTCAGAACTCTGAATTATCCATGTGTTACAGGAGAGTGGCTTACCTGTGGCAGACATCATGGACACCTGGACGAAGCAGATGGGTTATCCCCTGCTCAGCCTGACCACCACAGACACTGAAGCTAAACTCAGCCAGAGCAGGTTTCTACTGGACCCTAACGCAGACCCCAGCCAGCCCAGCACACCCCTCGGGTGAGACGTTCTATTACCATATTCACACAACTGCCATTTTATTTAAAATAGAAACATTCATCAAAATCAGTCATCATTTGTTCCTGCACCTTTGTGTCTGCTCTTTTCGATATATAAGAACAAAGACTTCTGGGTTACATATCTAAATAAAATAAAGGACAGTTACAAGAAAGTCAATGTTGTTTTTCAGCGTAATAATGAAGAATAGAGCATTTTCATTCCATTTAAAATAGAAGAAAAAGTCCTAGAAGTATAAAAAATTAGATTTTTTATTATTTTGGCAAAGTTTGATTTTGTTAACCTTGTTCAAAGTTCAACCTGAAGACTTCAAAGTTGTGTTGACCCGTGCGTGTCATAAATCAATGCTTTTGGAAAATGTTTCATTGTAAAATTTTGTTTATCACTGTCACTGACACTGTCACACAGATGACGGCAGTGATTTCAAAGGTTTAAATGAGAAGTTTAAATGAGAAGAAAACAATTTCAAATGATACATGAGTTTGACAGGTGTTCTGAAAATTCCTCCTACAGCTCAGAAGTTCCTACACTTATGTCACTGTTCAGCTGTTCGCATCAAAACTGAATACTAATATAAATAAGTACAATATCGTGTGTGTTGTCATAAGTGTCTATGTTCATTTAGTGCATTTATCGCGCACCGCGAAGGGTAAGAACAGCTGAGAAGTTACGTTTCATTAGCGCGCATGCGCAACTTGCAAGCTAGAAACAGCTGAGCAGTGACGTATTGTGGCGCTGCTGTGAGTGCTGTGCTGGAGCAGTGACGTATGTTCTAACGCGCGTGTTACAATATATTGTACTTATTTATATTAGCATTCAGTTTTGACGTGTTTTAAGCTGAGCAGTGACGTCAGTGTAGGAACTTCTGAGCTGTAGGAGGAATTTTCAGAACACCGGCAGAGAGCTATTCTTCCTGACTGCTTTTTTAAGTAGCTCGGTGATTGGCTTCACTTGTCGTAGAGGATAACGAGCGTAACTAGGCCGCCAGTCGCTTCCCTCCTCAACCTCCAGCGGAAGCCGAGGAGCAGATCGTAACAATCACTGTATTCTTTTTTTTTTTTTAATAAAAAGTATTTTTCAATGATTCACGCAGCTACAAATGGACGATTCCTGTGAAATGGAGCTCCCTGAATTCCCAAAACAGCTCCATCTTGTTTGACAAGGAGGATTCAGGTGACTAAAAAGTTGTGGTGTTATTGCGAGACTTCAGTGTGATTTATTTTACTGGTGTTTATTCAGAGAGGGTCATTATTAATTACTCCCCTGCCACCGACGGTCTCATCAAAGTCAACAAAGACCACATGGGTTTCTTCAGAGTAAATCACAAAGAGGAGATGTGGAATGAGATTGCTGAGCAACTTTTAACTGATCATCAGGTACAAGTTTGTGTGTTTTTTATATTTAAACGCCAAAAAAAAAAAAAAACCCTCACACATCAACAATTGTCTGACACCTATAGGTTTACGATGCAACTGACCGGAGCAGCTACATTGATGATATATTTGCTTTTGGACGGTGAGTTGACAAATGTGTTCCAGCTTTACATTACCCACTCATATCAAAACATTTCTTGTGACCTTTGGTGACTTTTAGTGATGCAGTTTTTTGCTGTGTTGACAGGGCTGACATTGTCAATTATGGAAGCGCATTTGACTTAATAGGATTTCTGTCCAACGAAACAGAGTACATTGTGTGGGATCGTGTGTCGACTTCTATCTCCTACTTGAGAGAAATGCTGACGGATCATTCTGAGATATATCTCAAATTCCAGGTTGGCTGCCAAAACTTTGGGGTTTTAAAGCACATGTATTTTTTATGTGAGGAGTTACAAAAGCTGTATCTCCTGTTTCATGTCTGTTTAGAAACTCTTCCGAGGCCATGTGCTGAAGATAGCCAGAAGTCTTGGGTGGAACGATGAGGGAACACAAACACAGAGGTGAGAAGTTTGATCAGAACAAGATTAAGCATAAACACACTCTTTGAACATATCTGTACTTTGCACATGTTTTTATACAAATACAGAATATATGTGTATTTGTGCATCTGTCTCTTTTTTTCTTTGCAGACTGTTGAGAGAAACTGTTTTGGGCCTTGCATGTCAAATGGATGATAAGGATGCTCTGAAACAAGCCTCTGAGATTTTCAAGAGCTGGATTGATGAAACGATAAGGTAATAACATGCATACAGGATGTTAGGAACAATTTTATGATAAATGATTTGTTTGTGTGTGGAGCAGTAGCGTTCCTGTTAACCTGCGACTTCTGGTTTACCGTTATGGAATGAAAAACAACGGATCGGAGAAGAGTTGGGAAATCATGTTCCAGAGATATTTGTCTGCTACTCTTGCACAGGAGAAAGATAAACTGCTCTATGGCCTGGCCTCGGTTGAAGATGTTCATCTGCTTAATAGGTGCAATATCCCAAATGAACGTTTAATTTTTCTTATTCATTGCATTGATAAATCAGTCCAGTTTATTTGAAAGTCTTACTTAAAATACAGTTTGTGTATTAAGTGTCAAGTGTTAAACACAAACACACACACACACACACACACACACACACACACACACACACACGCACTAAAGCATCCTTATAAACAATCCTAAATAAAACAAAGAATCACAATAACTCAAAACACAAGCAATACTACACACACGCGCACACACGCACGCGCACACACACACACAAACACACAAGCAACACACCTGCAAAAAGTCCTATTTATATACTGGTAATTCTGTACCCTGATTCTGATGTGGGTTGCACTGTCTAAGAATTACACGAGTGTGTCAAGTGAAAAAAAAAAAAAACATTTGTTGTAATGTTTTTCATTTCTTGTAATTTTTCAAACAGACTGCTGGAGGCTTGTAAAAATGAAAACATTGTGAGAAGTCAAGACGTTTTCACTTTAATCCAGTATGTTTCACGGAACATAAAGGGAAAAACCATGGCCTGGGACTGGGTCACGCTCAACTGGGATTACCTTGTGAACAGGTCCGCTGATCCCGCAGATGCACATAACAAACAGTGCATATGTGTTAGGTCAGGTAAAGGACTTTCTGTTTGTCTGTTTCAGATTCACTATCAATGACAGAAACCTGGGCCGCCTGCCTTCCAGGATTACCACTGCCTACAACAGCGACCTGCAGCTCTGGAAGGTAAAACACAAATACGGAAACTGGCAAGAGAGAGAAAGTGGTCAGCTCTGGTACATCCCAAAATATATGTATACAGACACAGTGAAGTAAACACATATAAATATATAAAAAAATATAAGAAACTTTTACTCTCTTTGACTACATTTTTGATTAAATATTTGGACTTTATACAACAATTTGAAGGACTAATCTAATGAAATAAGACCTCATAATAATAGAGTTTATTGTTTTTCACATTTCTTGCACACATTTTGTACAAGTACAAATACAGTACACGTTGAATACTTTAAAATTGGACACTTTACGACTTTTACTCAAGTCTTCTTGGAATTTGTGAAATGCAACTTGTAATAGAGTAATTTTTACATTAATGGTTCCCTACTTTTTGGTTTTCAGTTTGCAACACTAAAGGTTAGGGGTTTGATTCCCAAGGAAAGCATGAAGTCTTACATGTCTAAATTAATGATTTTTGCAAAGTTCACCAAAAGTTGTGAATGTTTTTTTTCTAGATGGAGCACTTTTTTAGACTGAACCCAAATGCTGGTGCTGGTGAGATGTCCAGGAAACAGGCACTAGAGACTGTGAGGAACAACATTGAATGGATCCGCAGGAATCTGGATGAGATCCAGGGCTGGTTAGATATCAATGTTCCTAAAGCTGGCTAGTTTTTCCAACACCGTTTTTTTATCATGTTCATTTTCTCACAGAACGTCAATAAATCGCTCAGGGCTGCTAGAAAATAAATATTGTGTTAGGAGACGCTGATGAAAACGTTCTGGGTTTGTTGCCGAGATTTGATATCCATTGATGGCTCTTTGAGTTTTAAGACACTGTACATTGTAGAAGTTTTTGTTTTATTTAACATTGGAACACATGTGAAAATCTTTGTAAAAATGTGAGATGAAACAATTGTTTTTGTAAAGTTTTGATGCCTGGTACTTTTAAACTCATTAAAAAAATCTTAAACTCAGTGAAGAGTCATAAAACTATTCAATAAGTGAAACCACATACACGCGCGCACACACACAGTATAATGTTTATTTTAGTATTGCCTACATCAAATCCTCACTGGAAGTCAATCACAATGGACAGATTTTTACTTTATACATAAATATATATTTCATCTGGTCTTGAAATATTATCACCTTGATGTTGGTGTATCTGAGCGTCCAGCGCTGAGTAATTTCTTCTTTCCCAAACATGGAATCTTCACATTCAGGGGTTGAGCGGGGACGTAGAGGCCGCCATCGGAACCTGGTTGCTTATGGTAATTCTCTGTCGTGTTTGACATCGTAACATTCCAATGATGGCTCTTCTGAACCTGCAGCCATCAGCATATACAAATTAGCACGGAGAAAAATTGTAAAATGTACAGGGTTTAATGCTTTTGGGAATGACTCTAACAATTTCCCTTTCTATATTTGTTTTTTGCCCAATGCATTCAAATTTGATATGTTATGTCAAGTGCTAAGCTAAATGTATTGTAAATAGAGATTATTACATAAGGAAACGTGGTGGGACTAGCTGGCAGTTTATTGATGTTGATGTGATTGGGTAAGAAATAAGTGGGTAAGAGTAAGTGGGTGGGATGACTTAATGCATGAAAGGTTGAATCTGATTGATTGAAAATCGGAGATTTTTAAGTCACAAAGAACCTAAGCACCTTAAAGTAATTACAAAACTACTCTTGCTACTTATAAATTCCACCTAACAGATAGGCGGCGCTATCTGTCACCTATAGCAAAGCACAAAATAAACACTAAATTCACCAAGTCTTACTTCTTGTTGGCAATGACATATATGCAGGGATTGTAAAATGTAGACGACTTGGCGAACAACGGAGCAATTATGGCCATGGCAGCGGGGATCTTTCTGGGGTCTCCAAAAGATGCCCACAAACAAACAAGGGAATACGGAGACCAGGCAACCAGAAACATCACAATCATCACAATAGACATCTGTTAAAAAACACAGTGAATAAGGCAACATCTTGTTTGATTCAACAAAGTAATGGTAGCCATGTTGTTGCTTGCCTTGGTCACATCCATCTGGTCAGACCAGTCCATGTTGATGCTGTCCAGGCAGTTGTTTGCTTTGTACCTCTTAACCGTCATAGAGACGTTGTAGTAGCAGTAGAACATGACCGACAGTGGAATGATGAAGTTGACTATGATCACAGTCATGGTGTAGGACACAAAAGACCTAAGACAAAGAATAGCATGACATTCCATTCAAGGTTTTGCTTGATGTTTTATTTTTAATTAAGTATTTTTTAATTTGTCTGTTTTATTGATAACATTTCTAGAATTTTAGATTCTCCATTCAGGTTAAAATGTCGGAAGGTTGAACTGTTTTTTTTAAACGTCTTATGAAGTGGGCACTCACGCGTCGTTGTTCCTCCAGTTGATGGTGCAGGTAGCTCCGGTGGGGTCCGGGGCATATCCGGCCCACCCAATGATGGGCATGGCGGACCAAAACACAGCGTTCAGCCAGGCAGCCACAATCAGAAGAGTGTATGACACTGTCGTCAGTTTCTGTCCTGAAGCAAACACATATTACTAATCAAAGTTTTCATATAAAACGCTTAAGTACTGTTTTGATTTTCACATAATTTCTTACATGTTTCTTTCCTGTAATAGTATGACTTACCTATGTCAGGTCGACATATTGTGAGATATCTGTCAATGGCAACCACAGTGAGAAGACCAATACTAGCCATTCCAAAGAAAATGTTTAGGGCAGCATAGATCTAAAACACAGAGTCGACAAATATTTAAATGTGTTATAGAAAAATGCAGATATATTTAACTTGTTGATAATGAAGCCTCGAGCATATCAAACAAGTTCAGCAATTCTCAGCCTTGTGTCATTACAAACATATTGAAAATGCACCAAATCTACATTTAGTTGTACCAGCATTGAGGAAACAAAACAAATTGGTCTGCAAAACAGAGTTTAGTGTTAATTTGAAATAGTTTTTCAATGTAAAACATTTCTGCTTTGTTTTGTACATTTCTCAGATTTGTTGCTAAATGCAGGCAGTGTAATTATTTCATTGAATTAGTTTAGATTTGTTAGCTTTGTTTGTTGACGGTTTACTTTTTACTCATGCTGAGTAAAAGCATGCTTAAATCTGAATAATAACAACCAGAAAAATACATTAATAAGACATTTGTGGCTGGTTCTGGCCATGTGACTCTAACAAACAAGGCCTCACACTGAATTATAAACTTCTTACAATATAGTTTGGTATTGTGTTGGATCTCAAGTTTTTAGTTAATTTTATTCATAAATTGTTTTCATAGGCTGTGGAAATTCAGTTGTAAAAAACAAACTGATCAATCTAAATAATTTACAATGACAATGGCTACGACCAGTGATCAGGCAACACACCTGGCAACCCATGTAACCGAATTTCCAGCTTCCGTGCAAGTCCGAAGCAGCAGACATGGGGTAACCGATTCCTGCTACACCGATGTCGGTGAAGGCCAGATTGATGATGATGGCATTGGTGGCAGTCCGCAAGTCTCGGAACTTCACGAACATGAGCAGCACCACTATGTTGCTGGACAGACTGATCACTCCTGTCCCAGGAGAGGAAAGAGACAGACGGTCAACATTCATCTGCGGACATACAGACGTTGTCTCACACATACTGCACGTCTATTCAAAACATTCTAAGCTTTCAGTTTCCCGTTTTACAGACACCCTGCTGGTTACTTCACATGCTTGGCTGAAGCCATAAATGTCAAGTTCAAGGAATGCTTGAAAACATAGTTTCAAGGCCCCAGAAGTACAATAATTGCTGGAGACCAATAGAAGGCAAGAGATTTCAACCTAATGGATTTCAGAATGAACACAGTCGACCATCTAGATTAAATCACAGCCACTTTACCTGCGGTGATGAGATATGCTGCCACAATGTTGTGTTCTGTTTGTGAGAAGGCACTTTTTTCTTCATAAGGAGAAACTGCAGAAGGAGAAGAGTTCAGAAATCCAGACGCCATCTCTATATCACAAATAATCAAATGCCCCCGATTTAGTCTCTGACGTCCGCATCTGTTTAAACAAAGTCATGCAGCTCCAGGGAATTTAAAGTCCAGACTCCATCAGTTCTCCTGGATGAGACATGAAACTGTGTGTGTGCTGGAGAGAATGTTGGGTTTAGGAGGTCTGTACGTTTCTGGGAAGCCGGTGGGAATGCAGGGTTGAAAAAGAAAGGGTGGGATTATGTTCTTTAATTAGGTTTTCTGCTTGGGTTGTCAGAACTGAAGAAACCCTTGTTTTGTTCTAATCCGAAAAGCTGGCTTTTCATTCCAAACATCTAATAAATGTTTGGGTTTATTGGGCTATGGGGGCAAATTTTCCAACATACAATTTTCAGAACTTTTTTTGCGTTTGTGTGTGGGCTGTATGTTACATTTGGAGTTTAGATTAAACCCATTAATGGTAAGATTATTCTTGTTTTAAAAGCTTGTACTCAATATGTCTCAATATGTACTCAGCCTATCAATAATTGATTTACTATATTTTTTTAAGAGGTTAATAAATAAATTGAAATGAATAACAGAAAAATAATTTCAAAAAGATCTCAAGTCTATTCAAAAGTCATGCAGTTCCAGGGAATTTAAAGTCCAGAAGAAAACTAGATAAATTCTCCTGGATGAGTTTCTTCATAACAACCCAACGAAGAATTTTCGAAACATCTACTCCGTTCATTTTAAGAAACAACCCCAATATGAAGTACACACAGTTGAAAGATGATTATGAAAATGAAGAATTATTAATTCATAGATTAATTCAAAACAAGGGACCTTGGTGTATTTCAATTAGGCTTAACCTTTCAGCAGAAGGTTTAGTAAAACTTGGAAATGCTGAATACATTTGTGCGGATATGAAAAAAAGAGATACGATTCAATAATATTCAAAGATTTTTGAATATTTACCCACGTCAATGGACAAATTATATTTGCAAAAAAGTATCGTACTTACACAGTCCTCAGTCGCCCTCTAGTGGCTACAGAAACCAAAGCAGAATCTTATATTACATTAATACTGTAGAGTGTATATAGATTTATACTTTATATTGCTTTATAAATACTTAAAGTTTATTATGATGAAATTTGTTTTATTACAAATCTATTTTACTTTATTTGCAAATAATGTCGGGCTACTCCTTCGGTCTAGACAAGAGAAATGAGCAGTTCAAGCATAAACCAATAGAGGGAGTGTGACAGCGGAAATGACATCGGAAATTACGTACACGGAAAGACGCGTGTTTTATCATGTGATGAACGCACGTAAACAAGCCAGGAACTTTTAAAAATCAAATTTAGCTAAATTAACTGGTAAGATTTGTGAATTTTTTATTATTTTAGAATTATATATATATATATATATATATAATTCTTTTTTTTATGAAAAAACTGACTTGACGCCACACACACTGGACTGTATGTAGACATAAAGTGGCACAAACAGCAAAATGTTTAAAATTCAAGGCGAGCTGTGATGAGATTAGTTTGTTCTCTTACTAATCAGAACGTTTGTGTTTTTGCTGCAGGGGTTTGATGCACATCTAGTCTCATGAATATGGCGGATGTAAGTAAACGCGAACCTTTCATGAAATTCATCCAGTGATTGTTTTTCTTTTAACACATTGCAGAATCTCAGGAGTTTTTTGTACAAACAGTTGCCAAGGTAAACGCTACTTATTTGGCTATTTTACAATTTCTCGCGTTTTAATTCCTGTTATAAATGTGTGTTCAGTGTTGAAGGTCTTCACGCTATAGTGGTGACGGACCGAGACGGCGTTCCTGTAATCAAAGGTGCTGCTTCCGGATCATTTCTCCATGTTTGAAGTTTGTGTGTTAAATCAAATCTTTTTTCACTTACAGTTGCCAACGACAATGCCCCTGAATATGCCCTGCGACCGGCCTTTCTGTCCACCTTTGCCCTGGCCACCGACCAGGGCAGCAAGCTGGGATTGTCCAAAAACAAGAGCATAATTTGCTACTACAACACATACCAGGTACCATTCCAGTCTTTCAGCCTGGAAACCCATTCTGAGTTGGTTTCACACTATGCTCTTTTGTCTTTGGTAGATTGTACAGTTCAACCGGTTGCCTTTAGTCATCAGTTTCATCGCCAGTAGCAATGCCAACACAGGTGAGATACTTCAATGGTTACCTAACCCAACAAAGAGTAAACATATAACACCTTTTTCTCACCATAAGACCCATTCACCCCCCAACTAAAGTGTGGTGAAAAGTGTGTGCATCTTATGGACCGAATACAAAAAAGTGCACTTACATTTTTGTGACGAGGCCTGCAGGCAGATCTGAAGTTATAGTGTAAAATAATTTTTAAAATTCTAAACACAAAGTGCAGTTCTCTGTTCTGCTTTACTTTGATCGGTACAAATCCAGTGCTCCGCTGTGATAGCAAAGAGTTGTGTTCTGCGGTAATCTCCCTGGAAGGACATGGTAGATTCCCATATGGTGAATATTCAGAATTCAGGTTCAGATATTTTTTAAAACACCAAAAAAAACGCACCTCAGCTAAAAACTGTGTGTCTTATGAAGTTGAGAATACTGTTTATATTATTAATAAGGATAGCTGCACAATTTTAATATTTTCTTCTAATGAGGTATGAAAATGGAAAGAAAATGAATTGTTTTTGAGAAAAACAGCCAGGATTTTGAAAACTGCTTTTAAAAAGTAACACATAAACATAACTAAATGCTTTAATTTTTTTTTTCTAACTAATTCTACCTTTTCATCAACATAAGACAATACAAAATAGACACACGTATAACATTATTCAGGAACGTGTTTTTCAAATTTACCTAAATCTTTCTTTTGGCTTTTCATTCCCACAGTGACCAGACTGTTCTCTGACTGTTTCCACACAAGCTCAATTGAATCACAGCATTTTGCATCACACATTCTCACGATTGCAATGTGATTCATCGTGTAGTTCTAATTTCTAACAACTGTAAGTAATACTTTCATTCCCTTCTCAGGTTTGATATTCAGCCTGGAGAAGGAGCTGGTACCTTTAATTGAAGAATTAAGACAGGTGGTGGAAGTAGCTTGATTCCTTCAAGAATCATCATCTAAAAAAAACAGGTTTTTGTGTTTTAGTTAATCACACACACTCATAATATTGGCTGGCTGTAGTAGTAGTTTTTTGTCGAGTTGTCTTGATGCTGTATGTCTATTTTGAATGTCTCCATCTGGATAATAAATTCATGTGATGCTTTGGATTACAAAGGTTGTTTTTATTTACAAACACTTAATTACAAAGAGCTGTTTTACTGCAGAATTACTCAACCATTGCACAAGCAGAACTTCATGAAAAAAATGCTGAGCGTTTAGAAAAGAAATAAAAAATGGTTAAAAAATATAACTATGAAAATATAAATATGAAAACAACAAAATCTGAAGCTTAAAAAGCTGACCAGCATACATTTCAACAAACCATCTGTTCAGACTAGCAAGGTTCCTCTTGTTGTTGCTGTTGTTGTTGTTGTTGTTGTTGTTGTACATGCGGTTTGTCTCACACAACATACGTTGAAAAGTTCTTCAGTCATTCATCTTCATTTAGTTTTACACAAAACGACAAGTCTTGTTCTTTCTTCAGTTTGCTTTTCAGTTTCTCACCTTCGCCCCTTCCTCAACTGTGACTGGAAGTGCAGGGAAGAAGGGATCAGCTATAAAGAAATGACAGACTCCAGTTCCTCTTACCAGTTTCCATTGCAGTATTTTGATCCATTCATCTGCCTCCGTGCCGGATTTTGCACACAGATAAAATGTCCTCTCCGGGAAGACCAGGCTATTGGAACAACAGGATTCCGGAAGGATTGTTAGCGTTGTGAAATAGTAAATAAAGGAAAGTGAGGGAAAGTGGTTATGTCTGGTCTAAACAGCATGATGCACTTGACACATCTAAACAGTAAAATGTATTTACACACACACACGGGAACAGATCAGCTCAAGGACACTAGTTGTGGTACCATGACAATCCAGGATTAAAGCCTGTAACATTTTGGTCGCAAGTTCTGCTCTATTGGACCACAACTGCCCTCTTCTTTTTGCTTGGCTGTTAAAAAGGAAGACTTCAGTTTTAATTGTTTTGGATGGACAACAGGAAGTAAAATTTTTTAACTTCTTCAATATTCAGGAATTATTACCGTATATTTAATTTAGTTTACAAATCTTTTCATATAAATATATTAAAGCTACATTATAACTTTAGAGTACATATATTATTACAACTCAAATTAAATTTTATAACGACTAAATTAAGATATACTGTACAGTCTTTACTCATTCCACTTAGACTATGTGCAGATGCATACGGCAAAAACAGCAAGCAGCTTTACGGCTGGACAACTACCGATGGTTCATATGTAAAAAACGCTGTTACGGCATAGATGCTTCTTAAAATGATCATTTCAAGTCTGTTCAAGTCAACTGTATAGATATGGAACATACTGAAATTAAATCTCTGAGAATTCAACTGTGACCTTTGTGTTGCGATCACTAGCTCTACTAGCCAATTGAACTCAATGGTTTTTTAATATATTCTCTTGTTATAATACAATTGGGTTATAATGCAGTATAACATATTGACTAAAAGAATACTTGTACTGTAACACCGGTAAGTAACTGTAATAAGAAAGTGGTAATTCCTCTCACCAGAAGCAGTTGACCTTCTCTTGACTGTAATCAAACTGCACCGCAGAGCACGACGTCAAGTCCAGGGTTCGAATGGGATCCACAACCTACACAGATTTCAATCTGTACCAATACACTTTTTCCTCCTAGAGCATTCAGTGAAAAACCGATCTTACCAATGTGTCCTTAAAATATTTGAGCTCATATCTGCTCAGAGTGAACCATCTCTGCTTCCAGTTCTGCCCGGAAAAAATAGATAACTCAAATGAGCTTGTGTGGATATCCTTTAAAAGGCCTGCTGTAATCTACCCATCTTCAGAAAATATTTAATCATTTACAATATACTGTTTTTCATTTGGTGCTGCTGTTTTTACAATTATATTTTTTTGCTCTCTTGAATAATTCCAATTCCAATAATTCTCTTGAATAACTCCAATTGTAATTTTGGAATTATTTGTTGTTTAATGCTTCTTTTCTGCTTTCCTCATTGGAGGTTGTCCCTTGTATGTTTGTTTATGGCAATTACTGACTGATTTTGTTATTAAGCAAATATTATATTGCCCAGCAACTATCTGGCTTTTAATTCTGGTTCATGCAAAGTGCTGAATAAACAAAAGTTGATTTGTGTCACCTTGACAAGTGCTCCTCGCTTAATCAGAAATCCCTCTTTTGTGCCCAACTTAGAACAGACAGACAGCAAACATTTTAGAACAGCAAAGACAACATGTTAATTTTAGTACAAGACTATTACTACCGCTGGAGCAGTAGGCACTAGGTCTTGCTCATTCCGGCCTGTCCGCATGGCCGTGTGCACGCACACGGTCTCATATATGGACGGCTCTTCCACCATGCGCGGGTATGGAGACCGCAGTACAATCAAGTTTCCTTTTTCACAAAACAGGAAGCAGCATGACTGACTCATGTGTGATATGAAATGGAGGATTGTGAACGCTCACCCGTCTCGCTGCCCAGGAGTGGCTGGTTGGCCATGTGGCTGCAGAAGTCCTGGAGGGATGAAAACACACTGAAGCCAAACGAATATCGGCCGCCCTGCCTTCTGACGTGAAAGTGCTTGACTGAATCCTTTGCTCTATAAACAAGGGAAGATATTTTTTAGCACTTGGACATTATTCATTTTTAGATCAATTTCACATTCCCTGAACAAGATCATTGTACACAAATTAAATGGTAGTTAAAACACATGTCCCGGATACAATCGTGCACTGAACCACAAGCAGTGATAATTTTAGCAACTGTTCTAGAGAATATGAAAGCAAAAGCAATATAAAAGAAAAACATTAGTAAAAAGTAACTTTTTATTTAAAAAAATAAATGTAATAAAGTTAACCATTTAAAGTTAACCTTGTTATATTATTGACTAAATTTACATTTATTAGTTTTGGATGCTGGATTTTACAATGGGTACGAAAAAATTCAGATCATTAAATTTTTCACTCTGTTATAATACAGACATTTGCTAATATCAGATTAAGTTCATTTTTGCCAAAAATAATATACACATTGCACCCCATATTGACAGAAAAACACATAGTTATGAAATTTCTGCAGATTTATTAAAAAAAAAGAAAAAGTGAATTATCACTTGGTCTTAAATATTTAGACCCTATGCTCAGTATTTAGTAAGAGCCTAAATAGCCTATATAAAACTTAATAGAGCCATGAGTTGTTTTTGAGAATGATGCAAGTTTTTCACAACTGGATTTGGGAATAATTGGCCATTCCTACTTACTGATGTTCTCCAGTTCTGTCATCGGTGAACAGCTATTTTCAGGTCTCTCCAGAGATGCTCCATTGGGTTTAAGTCAGAGCTCTGGCTAGGTAATTTAAGAAGTCACAGAGTTATTGTGAAGCCATTCCTTGGTTATTTGAGCGGTGTGCTTAAGGTCATTGTCTCGTTGGAAGGTGAACCTTCGGCCCAGTCTGAGGTCCTGAGCACTCAGGAGGTTTTCATCCAGGATGTCCTTGGCTGCATTCATCTGTCCCTCAATTGCAATGAGTCGTTATATCCCTGCAGCTAAAAAGCATCCCCACAGCATGATGCAACCACCACAAATCTGTTGGAACTGGATTGGACCGTTTAGAATTAGGGCCAAACCGTTCTTTCTGGTCTTAGCAGACCAGAGAATCTAATTTCTCGACATCTTGGAGTGAAGTCCTAACCCTAACCCTAACCCAATTTCCATGCAGGCTTTCATGCGTGTTGCTGTGAGGAGAGGCTTCCGTTGGGCCACTTTGCCATGAAGCCCTGATTGGTGAAGTAGACTTTTTGCAGCTTTTCCCCATCTCCTAACTGCATCTCTGGAGCTCAGACACAGTGATCTTTGTGTTGTACTTTACCTCTTCCACCAAGGCTCTTCTCCTCCGATAGCTCAGTTTGGCCAGACGGCCAGCACTAGGAACATTTATGGTTGTCCCGAAGGTCTTACTGATTATAGAGGCCACTGTGCTCTTAGGAACCTTGAGTACAGCAGAATTGTTTTTTATCCTTATCAAGTCTGTCCAGTATAATCAAACACAGCGGGACTCAAATGAAGATGTAAAACTATCTCAAGAATGACGAACAGCACCTAATTTAAAGTTCAGTTTTTCTTTTGTAAAAAATCTAAAAAACTCAATTCTGTGTTTTCTGTCAAAATGGGGAGCAATTTTTTCTTCAGTAAGTGGCTGCAATAGGTATAACAAAGAGTGAAACATGTAAGGGGGTCTGACTATTTTCCGTACCCACTGTATGTCTTGTTTACACTAATTTATTTGTTGAATGCACACAAGCTGGGTCTTATATTTTATGAAATTAAATGCCAAAAAAGTTGAACTGCAAAAATAAAAAGTGAAATGGAAATCAGAAAATCTGCAGGAAAATTACAATGATTACTCAAGGCCTACCATGCTCAAGATTAAAAAATGGTGTAATACCGGACAGATAGGGCAAATCTCTCCGGACCCTCGCGGCTGTTTCTGAGGAGAAAGTTTCCGTCCACTCCATTTGACATGAGGAGTGTCTCGGCTGCATGACGGGACAATTCAAAGTGATACCAACTACAGTGGAAAGAAAGAGGACACACATACGCATTAACACGGCCATGTTGTGATTTCAACCCCTAACACATTTACTTGCTTCACTTCACTGATTGCAGAAAAAAGCAATGATTTGAAGGATACTAATGATGACCAATTATTCGTATTCGATGACGCGCATCCCTCGCGCACGCACAGTGTTTGGGTACTATAAATCGAGCAAGAATTATCATATTACACAATACGTATTCATATTTAATCTACATGAGTGTTGAGTTCACCTGACTGACTCCAGCTCGTCCTTTTCCTCTTCTGTGCTCCACGTTGAACTAACGACGCTCATGGTCTAAAAACGGTCTATCAGATAAACGTCTTGTGCCGCTTAAACAAGTCAAGAAAACATTTTTGTTCTGGCAATTCTAGCGAAGCATTATAAATCTTGACGCTTCCGAGTAAACAAAAACGACAACACCCAGTTACTATCGAAAGCTGCAGCTCGTGCACATTTCACGCTTCAGGGAAGTAGCCTGAAACCTCCCACAGTCTAAACAATCGAAAAAGAGAAAGACGTGTAATTATGTATTTTAAAACCAGAGGTGTAAGAAGTACCAGACAACCGTACTTAAGTGATGAAGTCACCAATAAAAAAATATCGATTTTTATAAGAACTTGAGTATTTTACTCATACTTTAGTAAGTAACGATATGTGTCCATTCAAACGTAGTGGAGTGAAAAGTACAGTTACTCAATCACAAATGTAGGAGAGTAGGGAGTAAAAGTTGTTTATATTTTTGACACTCAGAACAAAGTAGCCAAAAACATATGTAGGAAGTTTCCCTGATGTACAGTTCTGAACCTGCTTCACTGGACTGAAATGCACAAACTTCTTATGTTTCTGTGTCTGATCCTTAGAGGGAATGAGCTACTGTCCAGTAGCAATAGTTTGTAATCAACTTACATATCATACATTTTTTTTTCCATTTCACAGAAGAATGTCCGAACGCACATCACATGGCCTGTTTCATGTTAATCTCCACATACTTTAGTAAAAAAAGATACTTGTTTTTATGAGGTTCCACTTTGACCTGAATGCCAATACGCACGCACACAGAATTCTCCAAGCCGAAGAAAAACACCTTCAAATGGAAAGAGCTTACATTTATTTTATTACGAACAGCAAGACACAAATGGTGTTTATTAAAGTTAGATAGTTGTTAACAGTTTAACAATTAATAAAACGGTTAAAATGGTTTATTTAACCACACTCAGCAGGTTTTTAAACCTTTAAGACAAATTAATGCAATACGCATTAACATACACGTCATACAAAAAAGGAAATGTATTTCAAAGTATACATTTCTTTTAAAAACATATTTTTATTATAAATACAAGTCATTCCATAATGGGAAATGTATATAACTCACATTTGCGATAGGGATGAAATAGAACTGTAGTACAAAAAAAATAATCTTACATTTATTGAAAATACTGAAATTTTTAGTTAGTCACTTTCAAAGTGGACTACAAAACTGTCTATTTGTAATACACACTCTTAATTCTATAATCAACTACTTTCACAATATTCTTTCAGCATGTAGGTAGTTTCTACTGTAGTTCATTCCAAGAGATGAAGAATCCAGATTACACCCAAAACAGTGTGAGTTATAAATATGTACTGACTATTCTTGTTTGTCTTCTTGCATTCTCAACAATTAGATTCAGGTGACAACACGTGATAGTGTTGAGTGTTCAATTGTGTGTCTTCGAAGATGCTATAAAATACAATGCGGCAGCAAAATCCATCACCTCTAAAACCAAACACAAGTCAAGTTTTGAACACACTTCTGTTCGTGTGTGATGCTGGAGACGTTTTTGTCACAGGCACAGCCATGTGAAATGTAAACGGATCATCACAGGACAGGAATGACTTGCAACACAGACAACCGGAACAGAGAGAGCCATTTAAAACACTTTCATTGGCCAGATCAAACCAGCTCTGACATCTGATTGGTCAGAGAACTGACCAATAAATAAAGTGCGAGAAAAAAAGTCCAATGACTATTATTCCCAGTCAAGGAGAATTAGTTAGTGTTCAGGAAAGAACTGCATGTGATTGTGGTATACAGTCAGTTAAATGCGGCACGTCTGCGTTCACACTCATATTTTTGGTACTCTGTGACACCGCCTTGCTTTCCTTCCATCGCTTTATTCTGGTAGAATAGTCTTGTGGACTGAGTCTGTCCATTGTCTGGGCTCTCACCAGGTCAGAAGGAGAGATTGTGTTACAAAACACACGAAACAAAATCCTGTGATGGAAAATAAAAACAGAGTGTTTAGTTATATCAGCACAGCACGCTTAATCTTCAACCCGGGGCTGCTCAGACTTCTAAGGGCAACTGTAGAATCGTTTAACATATAAAAATCGTTAAGTAATAAAGTCACAAGTCTCATGTTTAAAAAAAAAAAAAACGTTCTACTGATTCTTTCTTTTTTGTTTCAATTTTTAATGTAATGTGAAATTTGCAGAGAATAAATCCACTGGTTAAAATAAATCCTTAAGAAAATACACGTATAACCTTCTGTCAAATATTATTTTGATATAATGTGACATCACCAATTTGATATTATGATCACAAAACTTAAATGTTGCAGATCAAACTCAAACAAAATAGGTTTATGACATAAAAAAATTGTTGTTCTAATAAGAGTTTTATAGATTATATAGTTTGATAGTCATTCATTATTTTTGGTTTCTTTTTATATTGAGTGGGTGGACCAAACCAGGGGTCATCCTGGTTCAGATCCTAGTTTGACTGTTCCTACTGAAACTTATGGAAAAATATTCTGGACAAAAGTCAAGAGTTTTGTGAATTCTCAATCTGTTTTGGTCATGTATAATACATTTAATAGTTTGCGTTTACTGTGACTGAATGGGCAGTGACATCACTAAATGGGCGGGTTAACAAAGTCTTTTAAAAATGGAATCAAAGGAGAAATAATTATAAATAATTTGTTGGGTGATTATCAAAAGTTCCTCAACAATTTAGGTTGTGTCCGCTTGCGAGCATTCAATAGTTTAAAAATAAAACGAGCACAAACTTCTCCTCCGATAGCTCAAGCGAGCACAAACTTTCACAGTGGAGCTCCCCCTATCATTAAAGCAGAACTTTGTCCAGATAGTCCATATAGGAACTTATAGTTTCACAGAAATGGATTACAACAAAGTGATCACAACAGCATGTAAAATGTTATCTATTTGAATTGTATTCAAATTCATCTTAAAGTATGGATGTATTTTACCGTGGCAGCAGCGCCAGGACTGTGGTAAGTCCACACACGAGGTGGTAAAGTGGCTCAGACAACATCTTGGTCTCGATGCCATAAGGGTTGGTGGGAGAATTACATGTGACACATGTCAGGCTGAACGCAATGACAAACACGTAATAGAATAAGGCACTGAAAACCAGCAAAGCAGCGTGTATCCATGTCTGCAAACATGACAAAAGACCACCAGTCAGAAAAAGTTACATACAGATAATTAAGATCCATTATATTGATATAAATTGTGCCATGCTTTATTGGCTCATGCATATTCACATTTTAATCTATATCAAACAAATAAAAGTTTGAATCATGTCTAATAAAAACTCATCATGTCTAAGTTTTATTAGAGACATGCTATTTTGCGTTACGATAAAAAGGTATATAAGACCACTCAGATTTTAAATTCAGTAAGTATAATGTTGTAGGATAAATCTCTGGTTAATTTAACAACTTGATTGTTTGGGATTGGTTAAGTGAAAGAGACCGGTTAAGCTGGCGTACCAGTGTGCGGCTCTCGATGACTTGATGGAGAAGGATGATGAAGAGAGCAGAGCCATTGATTGGCGAACTGAAGGAGAAAACTCCAATATCAGACCCTGCATATGCCTTTTGCAGAAAAATAGAAGTTTCAGTTTACAGTATTAAAATTCAGTTTTACTTCATTCAGTATAATAACAACAAATCATTTTTTATTGAGAGCAAATATATGATTACTCACAAAGTAAGGGATGAAGAAGCAGACCAGGCTTTGGTAAAAGGCATCTAGCATAGTCACCCAAAATGTAACGGGAAGGTAGGCCTGAAAATGAATTACGAATTACATATAATGTTAAATCTATTACATAAAAAACACATACAATAAAACAAAGTACTGTACCTGAGAGTTCTGGCCAGACTTGTAAAGATCGGGCAAGTTCAGAAGAGTCTGGGCCGACACATCTTTGTCAAATATACCATAAATAATAGGAGGGACTGAGGTGAAGAGCAGGTTAAAGAAGATCAAAACCCACGAATTGGTCATGGTGCTACCTGAAAACCCGCAGAAAAACTGGTACCAGAACAAAAGGTTCACGTACATCTGAAGTGAGAAGAAGAGACGAGAAAGCATCAAGTGACTGTAGCGCGTTACTCTCATATGACAGATTATGAGGAACTCACCACGTTTTTATAGAAGAAATAAAGTATCATGTTGGCCAATCGAGAATAACACCAATGACCGTGAACCAAAATCAGCTTTCTCAGGTACTTAAATCTTGAAAGAGCAAAGTCACTGGACATCACTGCCTGTAAAGGACCAAATCACATCAACATTAGCGGAAAAAAGAACTTGATGATCAATAAAACATAACTTTACAGTCGTTTATTCCAATACAGAATGTGTGTGTGTGTGTGTGTGTGTGTGTGTGTGTGTGTGTGTGAGAGAGAGTATGGTCAGGGCCAGCTTGAGCTAATAAGTAACTGTCAAAAAATATTTTTGGGGCAACTTGGTATTGCTATTGAGTGCTACTCAAAGCATATGCTAATCCTATTTAGTGCATATATTGGTCGTACCTGCATTCCCTCTTGCCCAGCGATGCCAATGCCAACATCTGCCACCTGAATCATGCTAACGTCATTTGCTCCGTCTCCTGAAAATTAACATCCCCCGGCTCAGATAGACCGACTTTCAACCACAGACCATCACTAACTCTTGGCGAATTTACTGACCTATAGCCAGTGTCATGACCTTTAGCTTGTCTCGGATGAGCCGTACCACTTGGCTCTTCTGCAGAGGTGTGGACCTGCAGCATATGACAGACCTACAGCAGCACGTGAGATCCAGGAATTTCTCCTGCAGCTCCTGCTGCAGCGCAAAGTCCAGCGTCCGGCCATCAATAACCAGCACACGTTCGGGAAGCAAAGTATCAGCTCCAAACTTTGTGTGGCATCTTATCTCGTGCCGTAATTCCTCAAATCGAGATTCACATGCCTCCTGACAGAAACAACAAAAAGAAATCCTTTTGTTTGTGACTTGCATTAAGGTGGTATATTACATGTATAATTCAAACATGTAGATGTTTGACAACACAAGACAAACACTTTAGAATGTGAGAGATAATATGCTTGAGAGTGACAAGAAGCAGTACGTATAATGAGAACGCCAGCAATAAAAAAAAATTCAAACAAGCCCACTTTTTACAAATGTAATGTTAGTTCTCTAGCATTTGCAAGTGAAAAAAGTCAAGGAGAATGAGAAATTTAAATTTTCAAGAAAGAATGATCACAAGAAAGTTCTTTACAGACTTCTCTAAGTCAGAAAAGAGATAAAGAATTAAGACAGTAGAAAAAAGATAGAGAAAGAATATAAACACAAAAAGCAAAAAATCCCATTTTTTTCAAACAATACAATCTAAAACATACATGCGGAAATAAGACAACAGAATTTCATAACATAAATAATCTTACAAAAATAAACTTTTGGGAACTTAATTTGTGAAACATAAATAAAATGTACGTAGGTTATAAAAATGGGCCCTGTGTGTAAAATCGTTGTTTTCTATTTATATTACATTGTCAATAGACAATATAATATTCATGCTCCAAATCCATGTGCTATATTTAATCATCATTAATTATCATGTGTAATTTCTTCTTTTTCATTTCCATTTGCAAATTCAATATCTGTAAAGTAATAGCTCCAAGATACATTTGTATATTAATATTTATCATCACAACATATAAACCATTGTGTGCTAAATTTAATATGAGCATTATTTTACAGTATATATTTTTATTTAAATAGTTTTTTCTTTATACATTTTTTATTTATAATATTTTTATCTTAAAGCAACTGTAACTAACGCAATCAAATTCCCTCAGGAGTCAATAAGGTTTGGATCTTGAAGACTTACCTTACTGTCGGAATTAGCTTTGAGTATGTGGTCTGTGGGTCGGAGGAGATTGCAAGCATACGCAATATTAATGGCAGTCTCTTGTTTGTCCCCCGTGAGAACCCACACTTTAATTCCAGCTTCCTGCAGAGCTTCAATTGTTTCCGGAACATCCTCCTGCAGCCGGTCCACTATACCAGTGGCACCTGTGTCAGTCAGAAGAGAATGATTCTGTGAAATCCAGCCTTCTTGATGGATTGTCTTTCACCATCTTACCCAGTAAAGTGAGGTTTGTTTCCAGTCTCTCGGCAGATTCCAGCAGAAGCTCTTCTCTGTTTTCAATGCTCGTCTCAGCAAATTCATGACTCTTCTTCCAGGCTTCATATTCCCATTCTTGTAACACCTGATGGACGTCATGGATGTCAATTAATAAAAATATAAATATAAAATATCAATTTGAGGTCGGGTTCAGTTCAAGGCTATTTATGCAACATATTGCATACACAATGAATACTTATAAATTAAAAATCAAAACAATAAAAACAATGACCCAAGAGGGAGAAGAAACATGGCACATAAAAATTTCTATTATTACTTAAAACTAGACACTCTAATACAATTCTGAACTAGCTCAAAACATTTTGTTCTTGCTTCTTTGAGTTCTGAAAAAGCTCATGGTGTACAAAACCTGCATTAGGACAAGAAGAAACTGTGACAAAAAGAGTGATACTAGACAGTATTGCAGCGCTAAGAGTTGCTTAATATTTTGAAATAGAATCTTGGCAAATCATGTAACGTTTGTGCAACGAGTGCAGAAAAAGACAGTGAACAGTTGCTGAAAAAGACACATTTCTAAAAATATCCTATTAGTATCTGGAAAGTTTTTTTTTCCAACACAAGTAAGAGAGGACTTTTTACCTTTTTAGCGACACAGAGAGTGCGCAGTCCATCTCTTGCGTATTGGTTTAGGTGTTTCTGTGTCCGCTCCCTTACATCCTGAGAGAATCTGTCTGCGGCTGTAACAAAGAAGTTTAGTTTTAGGCTCCATTTATTTCAACAGGATGTGCACAGACTTAATAAAATCAAACTTGATATTCTAATGTATGCATATTATATGTATAAACAGAGTGCTTTGAATTGATTGTGATGGTGAAAAAGTATTCAATTTTGCACCAATACAGACTAACACAAATTAGCAATTAATTGTGAAGTGGGACAAAAATGAAACATGACTTTCAACTTTTTAAGTGCATATATGGATAAGTACTCGGATGTCCCTTAATAGTGCCATCAAATGCCTTCAGAACCCCCCTAACAAAGTCCATCTGTGTGTAATCTGTGGATGTATGAATGCTTACTGTACTGTATTTACTGTATACACACAAGGCACTGAAGTGCATTTTCTATATGGAATTTTCATTAGGAGTTAAAATTTCAAGTGCAATATCTGCACAGCATTTATATTTTTCAAGGTTTAAGTGCCACATGTAAATTACGGTGTGTGGTATTTATTCTTATTATTACTTTATATACTTATATTTTTCAATTCAAAAATCTACTTCACTCTTTTTCACCTTTACTTAAACAAAACAATTTTCCTCTGGAATAAATTTAAAATCTTTGAATCTCGAAACTTGTAATTGTCCCAGTTAAAGGATTAATTTAGCAATTTTGCGTACAATGAGAGTTAGATATGCATTTGCTTCATTCAAATATTTAAAGCACAGGAATGTTTTTGTGAGATTGTAATAATAGTAATAAATCACTCATTGAAACAAAACCCTTTGCTCACACATACCTTCTTCAGCAAGCTCCAAAATGACATTATCAGCGCCTTTAGTGTACACCACGACCTCACCGGTGAGAGGATGCCGTACCACCACAGACATCCTCTTGCGGGCAGAATGAAAAGGTAAAACGTGAAGAAGAGGGATGGGAAGTGGCCCAGCACCTGGTACGGCAACAAGGACTTGCTCTGGGGACCGGCCCAGAAGAGTGCACCCATAAGCCTTTGCTGCTTGCACCAATGCTGCCTCATCTGGGCTCTCAGCCTCATACAGCAACTCCTCTCCTTTTTCCTCATCATCACCATCATCTTCATCACAATCGGTCTCAGCAGGGCTGGAGTCTCTGAGCTGCTGCAGGTCTTTCACGTCTTCAGCCCAAGCTCCACTGCACATCACGTCTGGAGTACCAGGAGAGGGGGGAGTGTTTAAAGACATGGTAGTATATAATCCGGGTGGTGACGCAGACTTGATGGGGGATTGCAGGGCACTGTTTGGAAAGTAGGTAGCTGATCGACCACGCGTGAACAGCTTTTTGGTAAGGGTGGAAGGGAGCTCCGCGCTTTGGTTGGGTGAGTAGGGGAAACGTGGAAAACTTAGTTTCTGCAGCAGAGCCTTCATCTCCTCCAGAGAGCGCAGAGGGGTGCGTGCAACAGGAATCTGAACCTGAAAATAAATATATACACATACAGAGCATCACAAACTCAAATGTGCACACAAAAAAACACTACAAATCACACACAATTAAAGAAGCCACATTTTTATAAAGGCCAGAATCATTAAATCAAGTGGGTGTGTGTTGAAAATAATCATAGACGAGAATCACAAGACTTAGAGTCTGATTTAAACTGCTTAATTTTTACATACTATAAAACCTCTTTTTTTTTCAACTCTTCCACCATGACGGCTTTTATTTAGAGGTGGCCTTCAATTAGAGGGTGCTGCACAAATTTTTAGCCCTTGTGGCTTTGTAGAGGTGGCCTATAAAAAGAGATGGCATTCTAAAAGAGGTTTTACGGTAACTATGGGAAATGTAGCTCTCCTTCTGACGTAGTCTCACCTGCAATATAGATAAGTTTCTCCTCTCATTTAAACTAGGAACTGAATTGCTAGGTCGTTTGTGACAGAAGAAACCACTGTGATTATTAATGAAGTGATATCACTTTACAAAAAAATAATCTGGGCTACAACAGTTCATTTGAGACTCTCCACTGAGACTCGATCTGAATGTTGGCTATGTTAAGGTCTTCTGGCCTTGGCTAGGACTTATTTTTGGAGAAGATCTCTTATATTTCACCCAAAACGTTGCAAGGGTAAACGTTTCAATGCAACTTACTATCCTTTTCCAAAACTGAATTTACAAGAGGTAGGAGTTTTAAACAAGCCATTTAAAAAGGAACCATACCATGTGACGTGGCTGAGTGGGTGAAGAAACCACAACGGTATTGCAGACAGTCAGGGCTAGAAAGAAGTCCAGAACGTGAGAGATTTCAGTGGCTTCCTGATGGAGGGGAGTGCATTTGGGGGAAGACAGAGCGTTCAGTTTCAGATTAAGTTGAGGATCTGGAACAACCACACACTCCTAGAACAAAAATAAATACTTTCAGTGAATTGTATCCATAACTAAGGTATTCATAAAGTGGTGGAGGTCTGGGAAATAACCAGCTTTTTCTTTCTTTGCTCACCATGGTGCTGCTGAAGGCGCCAGAAGTGTGTCTGCATAATGTGTTATGGACGGATTGCGTATCTGATTCAGCGGTGAGGGTATTAAGGGATACTGAACTTCGGTTACAGCTGAGTGATTTACAGCTTAAGGACTTCTTGCTTGTGCGTGACCTCAGAGTGAGAGAGCGATCTGGATCGCTCATGCCTTGCTCCTCAAACTGCTCCAGAGAAACCGCTGCAAGCAAAATGATAAAACTATCCGATATTAATGCTGTGGGTACAAACAGTACAAAAATGAGAGCCAGAGACTTGCAATTAAACAAGCTAAAGGTTAACTAATATATTTAGTTGTTTTATTTCAATACTCCTTTCAAGTATAACTTTGATTACTAAATAAACACAATTATAAACATTAGCATATGAAAATAGAGACTATGTAATAAACGACATTGTACACATGTCACATTTTCGTGCACAATGGTCACGGTCAATGTCATAACCACTGTTAATGGTTTGATTTTTTTTTTTTTACAGCTGAAACAGTGAAAAGAGTTATTTAATAACAAAATTATTTTAATGCAGACTTTAACATTTGCATATGCAGAACTGCAAATAAGAGTTTAGGCATATGCTTTTAATCAACGTAACTTACACGGCATCAAAGTTCAACAATGAAACAACTTTACACTTTACCCTCTGGGAATCAAACCACGGCAGTGGTTGGTGTTGCAAAAATACCACTTTTAACTTTATAAGCTAAATGGATCAAGGAAGCCTAAAATAAATGTCAACTATATGAAAAGCAAACTGACCATTCTCGTCATGAGGATACTCAGTTCCTGCAACAGTGCAACGGCGGAACAGCATGCGGTTCTCAGTGAGAGTTCCCGTCTTGTCTGAGAACAGGTACTGGATCTGCCCGAGGTCTTCGGTGATGTTCAGGGCCCGGCACTGCAATCCAGTGTCAAGTGCCGGGTTATACAGGTCTAAATCATTCTGAATGAAATAAACCTGCCCCAGCTTCACTATCTCTATTGAAACATAGAGAGAGATGGGAATCAAGACCTGTAAAACACAACACCAGAAAATTCAGACTATTGTACGTCATGAAAATAGTACAAATCCAGTCCTAATTTACTTGATAAGGACTTTCAGTCACTAGCTACATTATATTTCAGCTTGAATATTGCACATGGTCTGTCTATTTTTCGCTGTTCACAATAATATTTTCTTAACTTCTCGCATCATTATTCCCTTTATTAATTTTACTGTAAGGATAGTTGTAGGGATAGTTCCAGAGGGAAGGGGATTTTTACATTTCTACACTGAGAGACGTTTAACGACCTTGACTTGTACAGTAGTACATCTTGGTACAGTGACGAGGTTAAGATTACTGAATAATATGCTTGAAGAACGGAATGCAGAAAAGAGGGCTTACGTGTTGGTTTGGGGTACGTCTGGGCTTTTGATTACTTGGAATATTTAAAACATTTATTTAAACTTATTGAAAATATTTAAACATTCTTTTTCTATTCTGACTTCCAATATCTACTCAAGATTCGCCTAAAATGCACAACACATTATTTTGTGTAATAAATATTTGTGTAATAAAAGCCCTGCATCTCTCTCTAAAACCTGTACATTAAGGAATGATTAGTGAAAAGGATGTTGTTACCAGCTGAAACATCTTTTATTCATATTATTACATTTTTTGGTTCTGGTTTATCTGGTTAAAATGTTTTTTGTTTATATTCATGTGAATGCAACACACCTGCATTACAATGATCATAGTCCAGAATATGTAAAAGGCAGCGAGAGCAGGAGGAGTATCATCAGGAATCATGAAGAGTGGATTCTTTACTTCACCCAACCAAAAACCATGACCTGTGCATCACAAACTCCACAAGTAAAACAAGTGTGACATCATAGATGTGAGTGTAAATAATACCAACCTACTGCACCAATAAAGCACATGAGCAAAAGCAAAACCACACTCCAAAGTACATCCACATTCAGTCTGCGCTCCAGTTTACTGCGCTTGTAGCGTGGGCCACTGTTATTCTGCATTGCTTTGGTCTCATGACCTGCAAACATTGAATTTTTTCCACATTTAGAAACGCTTCAAAACTAACGTTTCCATAATATTAATACGTATAGTGATTTATGATGGAGTAGCCTGAAAGAACCTGCATAGACCACGATGCCAATGACAGTTTCTGTGTTTCTCACGGTGCAGCTCCTTAGGAGAAGGTTTTCACTGTGAAGTCCGACTCGAATCTTTCCAGGATGTTCTCTGCGTAGATATAAGCAGCCATTACTCTCACAAAGGTAGACAATCATTTAATGTTTCTTTTGTGATTTCTTTTAGAACTAGCTGAATGCTTACTCACATGAAACCCCTGAAACGCCTTAAGTCATTGTTGGGATTTTCACACTCAATGCGACTGTTGAAATTTTCTGGGAAAAAAACAGATCCCTGTGGAAAAAAAACAGAGCCGGGAACGTTGCTTTTGCTGATAGATTTTTAACTCAACTTTGTCGACTATAAAAATGTACTTGAATTTATTGAGTGAGTGTGAATGACGTGTGTGTCTGTGGGACTGTGTAACAAGCTTGTAGTGTGATAGCATTTGTGTGTAATGAAGAGGCGAGTCAATTATAAACAGCTAGTGTGTGTGTGTGTGTGTGTGTAGTACAGAAGCAAAACAATAAACCCATTTGCGCCTCTGTAAAATAAATGTAATAGTTCACATTTAATGTAATTGTCCATTTGATCATTTATTTCACTTTTCACTTTTATTGAACATTTAATTTATTTAGAAGAATTATTTTTTAGATAAACCTAGCCGTTAATTTCTAGATTCTTGTGCTTCACTCACATGCTGTGGCAGGTCACGGACAACCTGCCTCTGTTTAAGATTGGTTTCCCCATCAAGGTTGGCAGTTTCAATGTGACATATTCCATTCGGATCGGATGAATGTAGCAGCACGATGTCTGCGGGGATGATCTCATTACAGCTGAGACGGACCAGGTCACCAACACACAGCTCTGCCCAGCGCCGCTCCGCATACTGCTGCTGATTCCTGCAAGACAACAATCGCCACCTTCATTAAGAGCATGTAAGAATCATAAACTACATTGACTGCATTTGTAGTTTATAATTGTATAAATGAATATTATTATAATATATCATAAATAATTGACTAAAACTCGGGGGCCTAAAACAGAGCGCAGATATTTAACCCTTTATCACAGAAACAAACAACAGAGGCACGTACATGGTAATTACATTAACAATTATGATAGGAATTTAGAAAAAATCCTTCTGAAAGCGAGTGATTACGGGTAAAACTGGTATTCAGTAAACAAGAAAATCTACTGTTTTAATCATGCCACAGGAGATGACATGATGTGGGAGTTTGGTGTAACGAAGACATCGGTACGGGTTCTTTTTTCTGTTTTGGCTAACGGTACGGGGTTTGGTGAATGAAGGAAGAAAAACTACAAAACACTTCCTCCAAGACCCTGAAAAAAACCTTACAAAGACATATCTATTTATCTCCCTCTAAGCTGAAATTGAAATATATAAAACATTAAATTAGGGTTTTTTCACTTTTCTCTCATTATCTGCTTTTCTTCTCCCGTCTTATAAATGGGTCTAAACACAGACTATCTCTCAGTTGAAATTAGGGGCTCATCTTATGAGTAAAGTTGTAGTTGAGTTTATAATAGTATAAATAGTATAAAAAAAAAAAGTTATAATAGACAGAAAACTCAAAAATGAATAAAGAATCTTACAAAACAAGCAAAGACAAAACAAAAGACAGTTTTTGGTTAAAAACTGTGATGCTTCATTATCAAATTGCACTTTTAAAATTAAAACTTCACATAAACTGACAAAGCAAGCGCTCAATGTCTGCTGAACTAAATACACTGTCCTCCGTGAGTAAATGCTGTGCTTTACTGTTTCCCACGGCAACAGCTCCATAAGAGGAAAACTAATATGAATCCCAGCGGCAAGACAGTCACATGGGAGCGTTTTGACACAAGCAGCATTAACAGCTAAAACCTAAGTGTCAAATATGCAAGGACATCAATGCTCGTAGACCCTAAAACCAACCCGTAAATCACTCTCAGCGACCTCAAACAATTGTACTAGATTATGTTTACTGTACACGGTGTATGCTTGGCAACCCTGCTATGATGGCGCCAATAAGCCAATAGCAAAGTGCAATAAAACACAACATTCTGAGTTCACGCAAGCATGATTACTTGTCTCTATTGTGGTGTTGTGATGTTTTAATTCACTTTTTTTGTTTACATTTTTACCTTTAATGCATTTTGCTTCAGTGAGCTAACGATTGAAATAATTTAATGTTGTATACACAGTCAAACATTGAGCCAACCTCATAATTACCGTGAGCAGCGGACCCACAACCCTGGTGTTGGTACCGTCACTACTGACTGAGCAATAGAGAAGCGGTTTGCGTCAACATTCACTACACATAGGATTAAGTTTCACCTCCCCAAGTGTGCACCAACACAAAGACAAAACTAACGCAAGGGATATGTGCACATTAATATAAGACAAAGTTCAATAATAAGTATACATCAGGCTGATCATTAACCAAGAGTTATGGCAAGATAAAATATGACGCCCATTTACAGGAGGCAAATGAAACATCAGGAACACGTAGAAGACCCACAATTGGTTTAGTAGTTTGAATCTAGGTAAATTATGAATTTAGGGAATTGGTTAAGAAGGTGTGGTCCTAGTGGACTACCTAATGTTCATATATTATCTCATCATATGCAACATACGACACACACATCTCTTCAGATTTCAATGTGCATCATTTATCCTTTCTAGCTCACATGTACAATCACATAACAATCACATGTATTCTTGAAATCAACCCCAAGAGTTACAGGAAAGCTTCTAGGTCATAATACAGAAATACAGAAATACTAAATACAGAAATAAGGAATGAGTGTAAAGTTTACCTGTCATATACACCACACAAGTGGTTATTGACCTTTTGGTCCGATTTCCTTCGACGCAGATCTTCCCAAAGGTCTTTAATCGCAGTTACAGCCAAAACTAAAACTAGTGGAATAATCGAGATTTCTGGTTGAAATGCATTGACAATAGGGACAAAGTTCAGAGCCACTATGAAGACAAAGTAAATGTTGGCAAATCGATGAAGTTGCTCGAAAAGATTTTTGGGAACGAAAGACAGAAAGGTGTACTTGGATGTTCGGACCTTATTCCGGCTGTAAGATTTCTGCCACTCTTTCTTTTGTTCATCTTCTGTCCAGCTTGGAATCACAACCCTTCGCTTTTTGGTATGCTCCTTGAGAGTTCTAGCTTGGTCTAGATCCAATGACTGAATCATGGCAACTGATCTCCACAGCTTCAGGAAGATGATGAGAAGATTCAAGAAAGATTTCTATCCCAAGGATATAGAACACAGGGACTCTTGCCGCTTGTCATATTCATGTTTTTCTTTGTCTTCTGAGTGAGTCCATTCAGGAAGTTCGACAGAAGTGAGACCTGACAAACGAGAGACTTGATGCACAATAAACCTTTCTCCAACTGCAAAGCACGTGGTTCAGGAACCAGTAACTCTGGACACTGTATTGGGCCGCTCCTTATCCAGGAAACACTCCCAGGAATCATAAACAAACTACACGTAGCGCCTTTTATGACACGGGCAAGTTTTTTTAACCAAGAAAACAATGAGGCAGGTAAATGAATTACCAGAGTACAGACATGTTCGGTCTGGCAAGACGGTATCAACTCAAATTTATTGTCAATATAATCTAGGAAAAACAGAGACGAGCAAACAATGTGCATGAGCTTAGTAAAGTCAGTACTAATCCTTCATTTCAAATTATGTTTTGACGATATATATTCAGGTGATTTACAGTTTTCTGGTGGCCTGACAAATACATTGTTGTGGGAAATAATAATTTCTCATGGGAATGGGAGGGGCTTGTGACATGACAAGCTTTCACATCTTTTCTAGAAAAGCTTCACTAACACACCAGATCTCAATAAAACATGAGGTTTTCATGAGGCACTGGAAAACGTTTTGGGACAGCTTTGTTAATTTGAAATGAATAAAAATACTATAATAAACCTATAGTATATTTTTTTATAAAAACAAACAAAAAGGAAATATCTATACTGTAGTTGTTCCTTAGGTAGACAAACATGTTTTAAATCATTCACAAAGTACAAAATGTTATATTCATGTGCTACTTGGTTTCAGTAGTGTTGTTCTTCTGAATCTGTGTCTACATTCAACACTTCCCAGAGATAATAATTATACCAAAATAGTTCTACAACCTCACAACTCAAGTTCAGCCAGTCACTTAGTCACTTCCAGGTAAGGCTGGATGATGATATTGGAAAATATAGAGGAAATCAGTGCGGAATGATATTTATATGTTTTAAACTTAGTGTGTGTTTCATTACACACAAATTAATATTTTTCTTAGTTGAGGTGTTATTGTGAATCTACCAGAACTGAAAATGGCGAGAATACTATTTTTTGCTGCATGAATGTGAATGCGTATTTTGCAAACAAAAATGTACTTTTTAACACAAAATAAACAAATATGACAACTGTTGTTATAATAATAATAATAATAATTATTATTATTATTATTATTTAAAAGACATATGCAAGCATATCATCCCAAGTATGGAGTATTGTGAAATTTAACTACTGTAGATTAACTAGATTTCCATTGTCAAGTTGTTTCCCAGTATAAAACAATTTTGTATATTATTTCATACGAGGAACTAATTTCTAAAATAAAAAAAAATAACAACTTGTAATCAAGCAGGATATTTCAACATATGGTCAATAAAAACTCCCCTCATAAAAGAGAACTACCTACAGGAATTGGCATAAGTCTGGACATTTTTTATCTCCTTTAGTTAAACAAAAAGAGATGATCGTATAGTGTACTGACCTGCTGTAAACACATGTCATTCTGTTGTTTATTTTCTTGTCGAAGCGGTAACGTCTATAATCCTCCATGGCATCTTTGAAAGCAATAACGGTGAGCACCACAGCGAGAGGTATCATAGTAATTTCCTTTTGGAATGCTTCCACCACAGGAACCCAGTTGAGCAACACCAGAAACAGGAAGTACAAATTTGCAGCCCTGTTGCAGTCATATTAGCATCACATGAACACATAATACAGAAAACATGTGAAATGGCATTAAGATATCCAACCTGTGAAACTGCTGGAACAAATTCATGGGTATGAAACTGATGAGGGTGTATTTGGTGGTCCGGATTCGATTGTTTAAGAAGCCTTTAGAAATATTGTGATGCTCTGCATAATGGGGATCAGATTGTGACACCACAAGTCTTCTTTTTCCACTAAGTCGCTGAACCACAGGGTCGTGGGCATCCAGACTGCTCTTAGGTGGGTGCGATGAGGAAGGAGTGTACAAGCCTCTCCTTATGTCCGTTGAGAGGAGCTGAAGGCATGTGTGTCGAATCCAATGCAGCCCCTCCATGATGTCGGCAAGATGTGAATGGAAGAGACGGTAGAGTCTGGTGAAAAAAAATGGCGAGAACCTTGTCCTCACTGCAAAAGATCTTCCTCCTAAACACACAAAAAAGGGAGTCTTTAAAAAAAGTACTAAAATGTTTAGCTGAAGTGTCCTTTGTTTATGCCCCATGGGTGGAAGGTTTGGCCCAAGCTACTGACACGCAAAAAGAAAGAAGTCGTAGGAAGCCATTTTATTTTAAACTTCCCTGAACGTGTTGTGAAGAGGAAGAAAAATCTGAGTGGTTTACTTTGAAGCCTTTCATGTGTATGACAAAACAGTGCTGAAATATTAGAGTTATTGTGCTCATACAGTGGCATACACAATAAGAAAAAACAACAGAGAAAATTAACTCAAACAAGAAAATCAAATAAAACTAAAAAGTCTATAAAATATCTAATAAAATGTATTATATGTTTCGAAAATTTTTACATAAGTAGACAAACCGATACAATTTTAATTGCTATGGGTAGACAGCCATTTAAAATAAAAAAAACAATTTACAAAATAATAATTCAGGTAGAGATGATAACAGGATCACAATTGAATAAACTTTGACAGTGACAAAAATAAATTGTCACTGTCAAAAGTGAAAAAGAAACCAAAGTAGCCAAGTCTGATCGAAACCATACTAGGAATTGGTGCTCTGCTTCTGACCCATCCACACAATGATGTGCGCGCACACACACACACACACACACACACACACACACACACACACACACTGCCCTGAGCAGTGGGCAGTCTTAAGCCATGGCACTAAGGGTGCAGCTTCAGGGCTTCAGACTCTCAAACCATTAGGCCACAATCGCCATGGGAGTTGCATTTTGTTAACAATTGTTGGACAAGCACTGAGAGCAAGTTTGCAAACAAAGGCTTACACACAATAACTTGAAATGTAACTCTAATAAAATCCTTGTAGAAGCACTTTTGGCAACACAAAAGTGTCTTATAGCTATAAACTAGTGATAGATAAAATTGGCAGTAACGTATTGGAGGAAATGAGGCAATAGAGTAAAAAAGCAAACGCATAAAAGTATGAGAACTGGGAATATGTGGAATGACGGACGGATATTTGATGGATATAAACAAAAACTAAGAAACCCAACACTGCGTGAATAATGCGACCTTGAGCGAGAGTAAACGAGCGATTATGAAATGCAGACAATAAAATCATAAAAAGCGTCGACAAGGTTCAAAGCGTTCGTGTCTTCTGGAGACACAATCAAGTAAACTGCATAAGGTTGACCAAAGCCCAAAGCAACATGTAAATACAAGGAGTTAACGCTTACCGTCGGGTCATCGGCTTGTTCGCATTTTAGAGCAATTACGTTGTTGTAAAGTGATGCAATGGCGCCTCAGTTTTGTGGTCCTTTGGTCAAATTTTACGTTTCAGCGACCTAGAGATGAAACGCTCTAGGCGTGCGCGAGCCTAGCGCGTGAGCATCCTGTTAGTGATTGCGGGGACGATCCTTCGGCTCCACTGACAGACACAACTCTCAACTTTTTCCGCTGTACCCCGACTAGTAATTAAAAAAAATTAAAAACCGTTTGTTTAATGACGTGAAACTTTCGTGAAACATTTATAAACAAAAATCGTGAAAAACGTACTTTGTATGACATATCATACTTTGTTTTTATTTCAAAAGACGAGATTATATTTTTATTAAGAAAATTATAAATTACAGAACATTTATAAATATTGTGTATACAAGAATATCATGAAACTGTTTTTTTTTTTTTTTTTTACAATTACGGTAATTCAAATGCTGTATGCAAAAACAGACCATCGTAACTGATTGGAAAGTCAAAAAGACTCTTGTTTTGAAACGGTGATGGAGAACAGATCCGGGTTATGTGCAGCGAGATCAAGATTTATCGATTAAATTAATAATGTGTAATAAATTACACAATTGAAGTATAATACAATTACAGTATAATTTTAAAGTCTGATACTAAACATATATCAAAGTGAAGTATATTTGCAGCCGATCATTGCGGCAACGGAATCAATGAAACAGCTAAGTCACGTGACTAGATCAGCTGACATTGTTGCCGTGGATTTGGAGGACTACGACTTCTCTTTTCATAGCAACACGATGATTAAATTGCTGGGAAAATTACCACCTGAAGAATGTCCTGCAGTAAGTCACTACAATACGCCTTTTTCATAAATTATATAGAAAGGAGGCCGTTTAATAGGGATAGTGGGATAATGAGTTTTTAATTTCATTTATTCTCAAAAGTCAAAACACCATGTTTCTGTCTGTCTGTCCACTCCCACCTCGGGCGCACGCATGTGAGGAAAGAGACGGATAAGGCGCACAGCTCTATTGTTATAGAACATTAACTGTCTATCTTTAACAATAACAATTATGTTTTCATTAAGTTAAATTGAATATCAATAATACATGACAGCTTTAGTTACTGATTCATGTTGTTTAATATCAGTAGTTATCCAATATACATAATAACTTTCATATTTGTTGTCAAAGGCTCTTAGTTTCCCCAGTAGCTTCTTCGTCACAATTTCAATATAAGTAAAAAAATTGTCATGGAGAAGCATGTGTTTTTATAACAGAGATTCCTCCTTTGCTTTAAAAGCTTATACACAAGATGGTGGACCAGGTGTGTGGGCGGAGAGGTCCGAGCCAAACAGAGTTTGCAGATAGGTGGAGTCTCACAGAGTGGGTGGAGTTAATCAACTCGGTCTCCTCCCTTATCAGGGTTTCTGTTGGCATGGGCTGCTCGGATGAAGAGGTGGGTGACGGAGAATTCCAGACTCAAATGTTTAAACATTCAATTTTTGAGTTCAGGCATTTTGTACACGTGTGCAGATCCAGGGGCAGCTGAACGAGCTGGATTCAGCACATGTCGAGGCTGTTCTACAGTGTGTTCGGTCCAGATCCGATGAGATCCGGCAAGCCCTGGTGGATAAAACCAATGCAATCTCTTGCACACAGTTGCAGGACTTCAACTGGCAGTTAAAGGTGCAGCGTTTGCAAACACAGTATATTTTTTAACCACTAATGAGTATGTTCTATATGATTTATGTTCTACTTTCTAAATTGTTTTCCTTCTTTTTTTTTTTTTTACTCTAGTTGGCACTATCCAGCGATAAGCTGTCAGCATTAAACACACCTTTACTAAATCTAGTTTTTGATCTGAAAGAAAATGGCATTCAGAAATCAGTCAATATAGAAATGAATAAAGAGGAGCTGCAAACCCTCATCAGTGCGCTTGAGGCAGCTAACAAGGTGTGAAATCCCTTTTCTATTGTGCATTAATACAAAATATATTTCATCCTAATACGAAGAAACCATGTAAGAGTGCTATACATATCATTAACATTACAGTTTTTATATACATTAACATCTGCAATTGTGTGTTCTGTTCCAGGTGGTGCTACAGTTGAAATGACAGCAGCCATGGCTCTGCAGTTTCAACAGCAACCGATTTGTGTCTTACTCCTGAATGAGAAATTCTGATGTCCAGTTACGAAACCGTTTCTGAAGCCTGCTAAATTCCTCAAGAAATACTTTGGAGAAAGTTAAGCGTCAAAAATAGTCAGAGGCAGCGATCTACACTGGATATAATAACTGTTTACTCCAGTGCTACAAATTACAGTCAACTGTTGATCAAGGTTTTACTAAAAAAAGTTTTTTTTCAGATGCCAGGGATCCCCCCCTCTCTCCCTGTAATGGTGGTCTTGCTTCATATCATGTGACACATGAGTATGTTGTAATCCTGAATTTTAGGCTAAAGTTCGGGTGTGAAGTCTGTACATGCCACTGTGGATTAAATGTTTTTTTCTAAAAACAAAGTAAAATCTTTGTGTCACAATTTCAAATAAAAATATTAGTTGTCGAATGAACAGAAATGCCATGTTTTCAAGCTGATCAAGTAAAGAATATAGCTGAAAACCAACTCATTTGTTTGGTGAAAATGTGAACTCTTTATTTAAATGATTCAACAAACTTTAAACACGACAGTGTGAAGTCAGTCTCACAGATCAACTCCCTCAGCCCTTTCAGGCACAGACGGAAATCATATAACACCTTGTTGTTGAAATACATATTGTTGTCTTTCTTTTTTATGAGTCTTAAGAGTTTCAAGTCAAAACATTGTACATGGTGAGGATCTATTGAAATGGCACATGTTGTGTGTTTCCATGCTTGTTTGTACACTTCAGAGTCACTTAAAAACATACAATTGTTAATAAACTGTCTTTAAGTGAAGCAAAGCAAGCCGTTTATTCACAGGCTGAAAGCATGTCTGTACATAAACAGCCAATACAGTGTTTATGTGGTGCCCTTGAATAGTGAAAATGAACTGTATGTTAAACCCTTAATCTGTGATTATTTTTTTCCTCAAGGCACAAGTCGAGTCCTGCCTGCCGTTTTGGTGATCTTAGATAATACGTACAATTCACAGTGGGCATGTTGAAATCTTAATGTGAACGTGTAAGGTCAATACATAGATGTACTTCTTGAATAGTTTGATCCCTTAAACAATACAACTGAGTCTTTAATCCTAATCTCTCAGATTGTGAAGCAACACTGGGGTTTACACAGTGCAAATGACGTTGAAATATTTGTGGTTTTATACAGTGTACAGAAAGAAGCATGACATCATCTTTACCTGATATGTTGATAAGAGTGCAATAAACTCAATTATGTTTGCTGACAAATCAAAGTGTAATCAAAACCTTTCCTCATTCTAGCCAATTACAACAATTTGTGTCAAGCAAGTGTTTTGGGCAACACCGTACGGTACCGTCTTCTACCGCTTATCCGGGGCCGGGTCGCGGGGGCAACAGCCTCAGTAAGGAGGCCCAGACTTCCCTTGCCCCAGCTACGTCCTCCAGCTCTTTCGGAAGAATTCCGAGGCGTTCCCTGGCCAGCCGGGAGACATAGTCTCTTCAGCGGGTCCTGGGTCTTCTTCCGGTGGGGCATGCCCGGAACACCTCAGCAGCAAGGCGTCCGGGGGGCATCCTTATCAGATGCCCGAACCACCCCATCTGGCCCCTCTCGACCCGGAGGAGCAGCGACTCTACTCCGAGCTCCTCCCGAATGGCCGAGCTCCTCACCCTATCTCTGAGTGAGAGCCCAGCCACCCTGCGGAGGAAGCTCATTTCCTCATTTGTATCCGGGATCTCGTTCTTTCGGTCACCACCCACAACTGGTGGCCATAGGTGAGGGTAGGAACGTAGATCGACTGGTAAATCGAGAGCTTTGCTTTTTGGCTCAGCTCTCACTTCACCATGACGGACAGATGCAACGTCCTAATTATCGCGGACGCAGCACCGATCCGTCTGTCGATCTCCCGCTCCATCCTCCCCCCACTTGTGAACAAAACCCCGAGATACTTAAACTCCTCCACTTGGGGAAGGACCCCGTCTCTGACCTGCAGGGGGCACTCCACCCTTTTCCGGTCGAGAACCATGGTCTCGGACTTGAAGGTGCTGATTCCCATCCCGGCCACTTCACACTCGGCAGCAAATCGATCCAGTGAGAGCTGGAGATCACGTCCCGACGAAGCCAACAGGACCGCAAAAAGCAGAGACTCGATCCTGAGGCCACCGAACTGGATCCCCCCTCCGCCTCGACTGCGCCTAGAAATTCTGTTTATAAAAGTTATGAACAGAATCGGTGACAAAGGGCAGCCTTGGCGGAGCCCAACTCTCACTGGAAATTGAAATGACTTGCTACCGGCAATACGAACCAAACTCTGACACCGGTCATACAGAGACCGGACAGCCCGTAACAAGGGCTCCGGTACTCCATATTCCCGGAGCACCCCCCACAGGAGTCCCCAAGGCACACGGCCGAATGCCTACTCTAAGTTCACAAAACACATGTAGACTGGTTGGGCAAACTCCCATGATCCCTCCAGGATCCTGAAAAGGGTATAGAGCTGGTCCGTAGTTCCACGGACGGAAACCACATTGCTCCTCCTCAATCCGAGACTCAACAATCAGACGAACTCTCCTCTCCAGTACCCCTGAATAGACTTTCCCAGGGAGGCTGAGGAGTGTGATCCCCCTGTAGTTGGAACACACCCTCCGGTCCCCCTTCTTGTAAAGAGGAACCACCACCCCAGTCTGCCACTCCAGAGGCACTGTCCCCGATGACCACGCGATGGTGTAAAGACGTGTCAACCAGGACAGCCCCACCCCATCCAGAGCCTTAAGGAGATCTGGGTGGATCTCATCTACCCCCGGGGTCCGGCCGCCGCGGAGCTTTTTAACTACCTCGGCAACCTCGGCCACAGAGATAGGAGCACCCATCCCTGATTCCAGAGGCTCTGCTTCCTCCTCGGAAGACGTGTTGGTGGGATTGAGGAAGTCTTCAAAGTACTCCCCCCACCGATCCACAACGTCCTGAGTTGAGGTCAGCAGCCCCCCATCTCTACCGTTAACGGTGTTGATGGCACACTGCTTCCCCCTCCTCAGTCGCCGGATGGTGGACCAGAATTTCTTTGAAGCCGTCTGAAAGTCGTTCTCCATGGTCTCGCCGAACTCCTCCCAGACCCGGGCCTTTGCCTCAGCGACCACCGAAGATGCGTTTCGCTTCGCCCACCGATACCTGTCAGCTGCCTCAGGAGTCCCACAGGCCAAAAAGGCCCGGTAAGACTCCTTCTTCGACTTGACGGCATCCCTCACCACTGGTGTCCACCAGCGGGTTCGGGGATTGCCGCCCCGACAGGCACCGATGACCTTGCGACCACAGCTCCGGCCTGCAGCTTCGACAATGGAGGTGCAAAACAGAGTCCATTCTGACTCAATGTCCCCCACCTCCTCCGGAACCTGAGAGAAGCTCTGCTGGAGGTGTGAGTTGAAGCTCTCTCTAATGGAGGGATCTACCAGACGTTCCCAGCAGACCCTCACAGATCGTTTGGGCCTGCCAGGTTTGACCGGCTTCTTCCCCCACCATCTGAGCCAACCCACTACCAGGTGGTGATCAGTTGACAGCTCCGCCCCTCTCTTCACCTGTGTGTCCAAAACATGCGGCCACAAGTTCGATGAAACGATTATAAAGTCGATCATCGAACTTCTGCCTAGAGTGTCCTGGTGCCACGTGTGCATGTGGACACTTATGTTTGAACATGGTGTTCGTTACTGACAATCCGTGATAAGCACACAAGTCAAGCAACAGAACATCGCTCGGGTTCTGATCGGGGGGGGCCGTTCCTCCTTATCACCCCACTCCAGGTCTGACTGTCGTTGCCCACGTGAGCGTTGAAGTCTCCCAGGAGGAATATGGAGTCTCCGGGGGGAGCCCTCTCCACCACTCTCCCCAAAGACTCCAAAAAGGGAGGATAATCCACACTGCCATTTGGTGCATAGCAACAAATGACAGTGAGGAACCGTCCCCCCACCTGAAGGCGGAGGGAAGCCACCCTTTTGTCCTCCGGGGAGAACCCCAACACACAGGAGCCGAGCTGGGGTGCAATAAGTATGCCCACGCCGGCCCAGCGCCTCTCACCCGGATCAACTCCAGAATAGAACAGGGTCCAGCCCCTGTCAAGAAGGCTGGTTCCAGAGCCCAAGCTGTGCGTCGAGGCGAGTCCAACTATATCTAGTCCGAAACTCTCGACCTCGCGAACCAACTCAGGCTCCTTCCCAACCAGAGCCAGCCTATGTAGCCGAGGGTCGGACCGCCAGGGTCCCCGACATCGGCTGCCACCCAACTCCTCCTTCACCCGACCCCTATGGCCCCTCCTGCAGGTGGTGAGTCCACTGGAGGGGACCCGGCCACCAGGAGCTCGCTCTCGTGCCCCACCCCCACCCCAGAGGGGAGCCCCGGTGACCCGCGTCCGGGCAAGGGAAACTTAATCTTGCTCTTGTCTTTCATAAGGGTTTTTGAGCAGCGCTTGGTCTTGGTTTTGGGCAACACTGGGACAAATGTTAAGTTTTTTTTTTGTTTTTTTTTTTTTTTAAAACAAAGCCTTATTCAAAATCCACAATATTACACCAAATGCTCTTTTCTTGGCTTAAGCCTTTAAATATTTTTCATGTCTGACTTGCAATTAGAAGAATGTTTCACTCAGATTAAACTTTGGTTAGTGCTACAATACGCAATCCAGAAATTAAGTTTGTCTTTTTTTGAGAGGAAAGGAACACTTCACTAAAAGTACACAACATTTACGAGGTGTAATTTGTAATAACTGCATACATTTGAAATAACAATTTAATAATAAAGTCTTTTAAATAACGGAAATAATCTGAAAATAAATTACACGCTAAAAATTAAACTAGAACATTTATTTAATAACTTCAGAGTCCAGACACTAAAGCAAGTTAAATCATAATAAATAAAAAACTCCAAATAGTAAAGACGTGTGCAATCATGCAATATGTCTGGAGGGACAAGTAATTATTTCCCCCCTAATACTGTAAAGTTCATCTGAATCCTAGTTACACAGAAGCAAAGTGTAGGAATTCACATTTTCTTTATAACAAACACTGAAAAGCTTTAGTTGTTGAGTACCTAACAAACTTTTATTTAATTGTAACACAGTCTTATTATGGTTTTGCCGGTAAAATCCACCTTGTCTCTTCTGACGGTCACTCTTACTGTATATGTGTAAGAGTCGAGAGAGCGATGGCTGATTTGTGAATGTCTAAATTGAGGCTGCACAGCCCCCTAGTGGACATAATACAGCCAATATACCAGATTAAAAAAAGTATACGTTATTGGGAAGATGACACGAGACCACTTGTCAATGGCGTTTACATCGGTCAGGTCTGGTATTTTCACCTTCAGCTGAGCGGCTCGCCTCCTCAGACGACTTCTTTGATGTGCCATTGGTCTCTCTGCAGTAGCAGTGGTCCGACCATAGAGGTCAAGACCTGTTAGGGGTTTGCGGTACTGAATACTGGCGCTGTCATAAGAGAACATTGTGTTCCTCGGGTCTCCAAGACCACCAAGCATGTCAGCCCCACTAAGGCGCAGATCGAGGTTTGTTAGTGGAATGTTTCCATGCACATCAACCTGCAGAAAAAAAACAGCAGATTAAGTGAATTGATTAAATAATGACTAAACAATATGAACAACGCATAAAATTTTATCTTTTTGCTTAAGCAAGCGTGATTGATTCATGGACATTTAAAAAATAAACAGTGTATATTTAAAGTTGTTGTTCAACTTTTTTCGCGGCTTTATCGCGGAAAGACGGATAAGAGAAAAAGTAGTACTGTACTGCGAGTACAGAAGACTCATCATAAAAACGTTCAATAATTTTTTGCACAAAAATCAATCAGTTTAAGCAATTGCTGTACACTTCCTGGCTCATCAGGGAAGCGCGAAAGTGACTGAAAATGTGCAGAAATGAATGCGAGAGCAAGGTTTAAAAAAAAACAAAAAAAACATTGAGCTTAAGAAGGAAATTATAGCGAAGCAGGATCGTGGCTTTTGTCTGACTGAATGGCGCGTCACGTGCTGTTTCGCAGCCTGGGTGGAGACTGGAGAGGGTGAGACGCGCGCCTGAGGCGTGTACGTGCATTGTTTTGTAACTATTATTTTGTCACTGACAGTGTAAAAATAAATGTTAAAATCTCTCAAATATTGTAACTGGCAATTAATGATACTTTGCTGAGATAATCTATGCCACCTCACACATGTGCCATGTCTGTGTGTGTATGTGTGTGTGCGTGTGCATAGTGCACAGTGTTGTTCAAGTTACTTTGAAATTGTAATATGTTACATATTACTTATTACTGTTTGTAAAAAGTAACAAGTTACATTACAATATTACTGTCTCAGAAATGTAATATATTACATTACTTTTGTATTACTTTTAAGTTACTTTCACCAAAATAACTACAGAAGTAGAAATTAACGTCCTAAAATAACAAAATGTACTTTTTACTTGTACAGTAATTTATGTTACAACCAGTGGAAGACATGGAGTTATGTAGCGTAATGACTGTGGCCTCTCCAAGCTACAAATAACAATATACATAATCTATAATTGTAGGGTGACCATATATTTTGATTTCCAAAAAAGAGGACAATCAGCGCGGCCTCGAGACAAATTCAGACGGCTTCTCGGAGGCTAAATAACATGCTTTAATGTGCTTCAATGTTGCTAAACTATAACTTAGTAAAAATAATCACTTAACTTAAAAAAAAATCAGTAAAAACCTAAATAGGTAACTATTTTAGTCAGACTTTTTTGAATAATGAAAAATGTTTTAAAAAAAAATAATAATACAAGAAAAAAGTCGGCCCATTGTTTCAAAACGATACGCGCAATTTCATTTCAAATATTACTTTCTCATATAATTTAAAGCACGAGTTGTGAACCTACTTACACGTGTATTAGTAAGAAGCGGGAAAACCGGACATTATCGTGAATTTATAAAATCCGCCCGGATGTCTGGGGAAAAGACGCTTGTCAACACTAAAAAGTGTTAAAAGTATGGTAGACAAAGCGATTTTCCTCCAACATCAGTGAATAACTTGGGTATATCTGATATCAGACACAACAGGAGTATGTAAACTTCAGTGCGTTTTATTCATTTTGAATGACTCACCACACAATACTGTCCTGCTTTCTGGTCATAAAGTGCAGACAACATGTCGTTGCTGTTTTCTTTCTCTCCCAGGTCGAGCGGATGGCAGTCGAGGTGTTTTTTTAAATAGCTGTTTTTGATGCCGACAATTCAGCGGTTGCATTTCACCACAATGTTCTTGTTTTTTACAAAACTGAAACAATGCGCATAAGACCATCTCGCGAATGTACCTTCGGCTGTTGTTTATTGAATGTTCAAATGTGCCGCGAGTGCGCGACTCTGGCCCGAACACAGCCGCTAATCAGAGCCACAGACGTCAGCCGCTAGCTCAGAGCACAGCCAATCGCTGCACACCTCGAGCTCAGAGCACAGCCAATCGCTGCACACCTCGAGCTCAGAGCGTTACAAAATACAACGCTCCACCAGCGAAAGGCGGAACGAATGACTTGCGTGTCTATTTGCGAACATGAAATGTTAAACGTTTGATTTACTGTCTTGAAAGTGAAAGATTTGATGTAACGCAAGCGTTACTTGCATGTAACGAGTAATATATTACTGAAAATACTAAAAGTAATAAGTTACACTACCGCGTTACAGCAAAAAGTAATATATTAGTGTAATATGTTACTTTTGTAACGCGTTACTCCCAACACTGATAGTGCATACATATGAATTGTATAAACAACTATAAAAATACACACTGAATTAAGCATTTGGTGAAATTACAACATAATTTCTCCAGAAACCCACCTGAACATTGCTATTCTCTAGTCGACTCCTCTCATTGTTGCTTTTAGCAGCTTTCTCTGCCACTTTCTTCTGCAGGTGTGGACCACGGCCAAAAAAGATGTAGTTCACGAAGGCATACTCGAGCAGAGCCAAAAACACAAAGACAAAGCAGCCCATCAGATAGATGTCGATGGCCTTCACGTAAGGGATCTTGGGTAAAGTCTCTCTAAGATGAGTGTTGATTGTGGTCATGGTCAGAACAGTGGTGATTCCTGCATCAAGTCAGAGTACACAATAATTCAAACTTTTTTATTCTTGCAAATAGTATTAGTCATACCAGCAAAAATGTACCTTATAATTTATAATATATTTCCCTGATGGGACCAGTTTTGTCCCTACAAGGGAAATTTGTTTTTGTCCAAGGTTATATTATCACACACACACACACACACACACACACGCACGCACGCACGCATGCACACACACACACACACACACGCGCACATACACACACCTAGTGCAACTCTCGCTGCTGAAGCATCATAGTTTATCCAAAAGGAGACCCAGGACAGGATGGTGATCAAGGTTGAAGGCATGTAGGTTTGCAAAATAAAATATCCAATATTCCTCTTCAGTTTAAAACTAAGAGAAAGACGAGGATAGGATCCTAGAAAAGAAAATGTTTTGTTATTCACCAACATCTTAAGTCTAAACAAAAAACGTAGACACATTTAAAAAAAAAAAAAAAAATGAGATTACCGGTGAAACATCTCAGGAACACGACAGTAATGTGTGTACCTTACCTGTGGCAAACACAACCTTCTTGGACACAGTTTTATAGTCCATAATGGAAAACTGTGGAAGCTCAATGTTGTCCACTCCTGTCACTGAACTTCCTCCCTGCCAGTAAAACTCAATGTCATCGGTGGTGTATCCATCTGAGATGCAAATGAGAAAGAAAAAAATATTTTGGCACATGAGCTGTTTTAATAAAAACATGGGTTTTGTCCCTCATTGTTCGAAATTATTGTTCGACTACAATGAGAATGACCTTGTGAGACCTGACCAATCTAACCGACTGTTTTCGCTCATATGTGTATGTACTATGTGTGTGTGTGTGTGTG
>CM051500.1:16137274-16156368 GCA_028031935.1 Paedocypris micromegethes
GTGTGTGTGTGTGTGTGTCGGCCACCAATCCAGGGTGTGTTCCCTGCCTTCAGGCCCTGAAAATAACACCAGATTCCTACGATCCAGAAATAAAAGAAGCAGATTTGAAGAACAATGAATGATGAATTGTTTTATGATTAAATCACAAATCAACATAAACATCAGCCAAAGGTCCATCATGACTGACAAAATCATAATTCACATGAAGGTCAAGTCGAGATCCTTATTGCTCCAATGTCTAAACAGCTAATTTCGTCAAATTATGAAGTGTTTTTCTAATAATTATGAGTCTTTTTAAATGAAAGACACCTGGTATCTGACTATAACTAAACGAAAATAACGAGGTTTTATTTCCAAATAAATTCATTTCCAAATAAATTGCAAATAAATTCAAAATGCCACCACAAAATAGATAAAAAAAGAACAAAAGTTAGTCTCAGACTCAAACGTGCAAAAAAGTGCAATGCCCGTTCGCGTGATTTATCTCATAAACAGCACCCAGTACATTCAGCACCCTGCAGATGGCAATATCGCCTCGTCCAATGTCGCGCACAATCACAATGTAATGAGTAACGGTAAGTGTCGATTCAAATGTAGTGGAAAAAAGAGTACAGATACTCAATCAAAAAAGTAGTCAAGTGGAGAGAAAAAGTACTTTACACCACTGGATGTTTCCGTGTAGAGCTGTTTTTGGTAGAAAAATGGCTTGTGCCAAAGTGAAAGTGAATGGTGTTTTACTGCCATTAAGTTGCTGTTGCGGTTTCTTCTTCATGTTAGACTATGCATCAGAGACCAGACGTGACAGCAGCCGCACAAGGTTACAGACCTCTGCCCACCAAACCAGACACCCAATTACAAGCCCTGTCTGTCACACACACAGAGAAAACGTCCGAAAGAAGACAGTGTGCAACAGAAGATGTCTGGCGAGGAGAACCAGAGTTTGGTCAGCACAACTACCACTAAATTTAATATGATCTGAACAGTAAACCAATACTGCCAATGATTTACTCAGATCAGATAAATAGATAAGAGGAACAATTATGTAAAGTGTCATTGTGATTCGATCACTATTCAAAAAACTCACAGCTTTCAATCTCCAGGGTGCAGTTCTGCTCGTCTAGTGGATATCTGCGCAAATCCATCATGCATGCCGCTGTTGTCGTAATTCTACGGATGAGAGGGCAAAAACAGACAGACGTAACACAAATGAGGCATTTCTTTCGAACGTCTGTGCCAATAGTAAAGTCCTGACCTGTGCCACAAATATGCTTCAGATTCATACAACATTTTTGAAATGGAAAAAATGAGGATTAATAAAAGAAAGATTAAAGAAAGCATATGTTGATGCAGCTGTAATTGTCAGACACTGCTGGTGTGAGAACATTTAGCCTGTTGTTTATAAGGAAAGCCATTTCTACTTTAAGTGTAACCATTTTCTGTGTTAGTATGCAAGTAATAAGATAATATTATAATGCAAGTAATAAGATAAAATAATAATAAAATTGGTGCAAAAGAATAATGATTATGTGCATAGAGATGTTTTCTCAAGTTCACAGAACAACCGTTTGTGAGAATTTCATTCTCAAAAGCTGTTTTGTTTGTTTTTTGTAAGTTGTATTTTTTAAAAAATGTAATTTCCACAACAGCCATTTTCATTATAACAAGAATGCTTTGGGCTAAATCTTAATCACAGTGAGTTTTAAATCACACACAACACTTGCAATGGTTCTTAGGTCCGTGACTGCTTCACTGTTTACAATTTCTAATAGATCAGCTTCTGGAATCTTGACGTTTGGAAAAAAATGACGTTGGCTATGAGAAAAAAAACTCATAGTTTTTAATTAAATTACTTTATTTAAAGTTTTTACTATTCAGAGATGTACTTGAGTAACTAGCAAACAGGAAATGTCCTGGATGTCAGAGTACAGAGTGTAGAAAAAGGCCTGTCCATCCTTCCTCATAGCATAGTACATTAGATATGAATTATACAGTACTGAGACGAGAAAACCAAGTTAAAAGCCGTGGAGAAAGCCCGCAAAAGGATCTGAGAAAAGCTGAGAATCTTTTGTTAGCTGCAATAGGGAACAAAAAGAATATCTATTTGTGAGACAGTAAAAGTCTTCAGATCGTTGATGCTCAAGGTGACAAGTGTAAAATAAGATACTAATAATGAAACCAATCACAAATAAAGTGTTCTTGAGCAATACTTCACTTCAGAGTGTATACTCTGATACGCTAGATACAATACATTAAATGCCTCTTTTAAGAAGGTTTAGGATACAGTTACAATGCTTAAAAAAGTCTGAAATGCAAAGTCATCAACAACTGCCAATGAGATGAATGGAAACCCTAACTAGCTTGGTTCAGACAGGTCGGTGGCAGCCTCATCTTTCTTCAGGTAAACACAAGCTATTTTTCCTGACATAGACAAGAAACACTTCCCTAACTGGGCACTAAATTCCAAAAACAGCAACATTAGAACAGTCAAAGGAACACGGTCAGCCAAAAATACAGCGTACGCAGCTTTCAGACATACTCACAAGCCGACAAAGACAAATGCATACTGTAGATGCAAGAACACACACACACACACACACACACACACACACACACACACACACACTCAATTAACCACGACTTCCAAAATTCTACTAACTTAATATTAAAGTTGAAGCGAACGAAGGAAACTTTATTCTTCATTCCTACTTACTTTAAATGAGACAGTTTAAACTGTGAAAAGCGCCATACAAATGCTCAGAACTTGAACTTGAACTACTGTACTTGCTTCTTAAATAGGCCAAGATGAAAAGCCAACTGACCTGAGACCATAGAGCACCGTTCCGTCAGGGTGAAGACGAATCATACGGTTCTTCACAGTGACTCCATGAACAAAAGACTTTTTGTCATTTATGAAATAAGTATCAGGAACCCAAAGTTGATCAGCCACTCGGTTGTCTAAAGTGAGATTGAGCGGGATTCCTGTGTAGGACAGACGTTTGTCCCGCCAGGACTGCTGGAAGTACATGGTGATCGTGTAGTCCTGTTAAACACACACACACATTCAGAACAACGAATAGACAACACAGGGCAGAAGATACAAGACCTTGTTCAAATACATGGATTGAAATACGTATTATTATTGATTATTGGGGCATACTGATCAAGTGAAATTCTATTGTATATATTTGCATATTGGCTTGAATGAACATGGTCAGCTTGTACACACAAGTAGAAAAGCTTAGTATTAGATCAGAGACTCCAGATTTGACCAATGTCAGAAATTATTATTTTGCCTTGTCAGGTTCACTGAACCTTTAATAGCTTGAATAATATATCATAGAAAGCAGTCTGATATATTATAAAAATTACGTTTCACTTTGTGAAAGTTAGCTTTGAAGTTGGACCCTTGAAATGCTCATTCTTACGTTTGAACCTACAATGAACATTAAAAAAACGAAGACCTCTTTTATGAAGAACACAGTGAGAGACAGAAACAAAATGAAGAGAGGGACAGACAGAGAAAGAAAGAAAGAAAGAAAGAAAGAAAGAAAGAAAGAAAGAAAGAAAGGGAGTGCCTCTGGCTTTCCTCGGACAAATGCCTCCTTCAGCTTCTATTATTAGAAGCAGCTGTTGCCCCTGACAACTGCTTAAAATCATCACTCCAGCACTTCAACTTCTTCACAGAGACTGATATACAAAGTAAAGGATTCATAAATGCTACAACAAACAAAGCTTCACAAGCACAGGCATGTGCATCACAATTGATACATCACAATGTGCATCACAATTGGGTCCGACACCGCTCGAAATGAACTCATCACTCTGTCCATCACGCACCAGGAATCAGAGAGCCACGGAAGAACTCACAATGGAAGATGCATGTTTCCAACCAAAAATGAAAAAAAAAAAAAAAAAAAAAAAACACACAAAACGAATAAAAAGAAATAGAAAATTTACATTTATAAAAATATGCCAACAATTTTTGAAAAATTATATCAATTGAAAAAAAAATGTACATCACAGCAGTTCTTTACCCTAGTCAGGAGTTCATTTCAGGAGTTTAAGTTAATATAACGACCTAATTTGTACTGATATTCTAGCTGTCATCACTGTTAATCTTGCAACTTTTCAGAAAGTGTTCAAGACAGTGAAAACAGTGTGAAAAAATAATTTTGACCTTAATGAATACCAAAAGTTGGTATAAATAAATTAAAATTTTGTATACACATACACAAACATATATAAATGTACAAATTCTGAGGGGTACCTTGGCTTCAAAGTTTGACAATTTATGATGTACCAAAGCAGATATCATTTTCTTTAAGATGAAGCTGGTGATGGTTTAAGAATGAGCTGCTTAATTCCAGTTCAGTTTACCTTTCCTTCATGCATGAATGCATTTTGAACTAAAATTTGGTTTAAGTTATTTGCTCATATATTAAAGCATTCCTTAGGAATTCCCTGATCTGATGGAAACTGCTATTTCAATTGTCATAGTTTTGCCCATTGTACTACATTAGTAAATTCTATCAAGTAGTTTCCACATGTGCTTTGTCATTCATTCGGTTTAATTAGTTTATTTATGCAACCTGACAAAATTTGCGTAATTTAGATTATTATAATACAGTCGTTTTCAATCCAACAAGAAGATCAGTGCTTCTGGAGATCCTCACAATTTAACTGCTTTACTTTATAAAGTGGGTATATTTTAATATTTTAAGTTTTAAAATTATATCAGATACCGTATTAAAATGTCCAACAATCTCTGCGGCTGTAGATCACTGGACCACTATGTGTCCTTTCCGGAAAAAAACCCACCCACTTGCTAAAATAATTAATGTATGACAAACCACTGCTGAAATGGCTTTGTTCGGACCCACTATCCATAATTCACACTAAGAAAGCTTTTTCCAGCCTGGGCAATGTGACACCTTGTCATAACAAAAGTGGCAACCCCGACTGTAGATCAAGAGTATCCTAGATAACCCTTAAAGTGAAGCTTACACACAAAGTTCATTAAAGAACAAGTTTTATGGCTTACATAGTTTGCCTTCTAAAAATATTAGTAATTTAAATAATCTGTTTTATATATATTTAAACCATGTGGATACACATATATTGGCATATCATAATAGCTAAAGAACAGTTATAATTAAAGAAAAATGGAACAACAGGATAATGAAATGAAAGAAAATATTAAATCATATAAAATAAAAATATCATCAAATTTATATCATAATAAAAATATAATCTAAAATTAAGTTTAAAAACCAATTACATACACACAAGTATGCATTGTATTTACACAGCAGACACCTTTAAACAAAGTGACTTAGGTTGCATAAACTTTGAACCATCCTCATCTCTTCCCTAAGAATCAAACCCACCTCTGTGTGGTAAAAGCCAACTCCACTGAATAAGAAATAGCATGGCAAATTCTCTAAAGAATAATCTATGGTTAAGGGGTTGTTAAATATATGTTTACTTGAAAATAATATTTTCTTCACTGTTAATTATCTTGTATTTAACTCCTATTTCCTAAAATGTAATTAAAAGTTAATTACAAAAACTTTTTTTTTAATTAATCGTCTACTCATTTAATCTAAAACAAGTGCAAAATGTCCTGTCACTGACCTGCGGCTTAACAGCAAAAATAAAACACCTATATTCCTTTTCTGGTTAGTTATTTGTGCACTAGTAGCACAGATCCTCTGTCTATTTCGTGTGAGTTGACATAATAGCCCACGCTGCTTCCTATAAGCCCACCATTTAAACAATCCATGCAGCACGTGTGAGTGATTTACAGTACTCACCATGTTCACTTCTGACACCATGTCAATACTGGCGATGTCAATGCTCATACCGACATCAACCGGAGGACCTGGAAAGTGCACAGACAACACAATTTTAGTGACACCGTCTTATTATAAAAATCCATGATGCATCTGAACCATTATAGAAAAAGCGTTTGGAATCAATAAGACTTCTTCACCTCCAAAGTCAGGCCTGAGACGAATGTCGTAGCCTTTGAGTAGTTTATCTACAGTGACTTTAACATATGACATGTTGCTTGGTTCATTTTCACTGTGGGAAAGAACATGATACGGTATTTGAGAAAATGTCACAAGTTAAACATATTTAATAAAATGTTTGTTCAAAGACAGTTTAGTAATCTTTTAATTCAGAACTGAAAAATGTTCGAAGTTTCAACTTTTTGAGGCAACCAGGTTATATTCATTTAATCTGGGTTGTCAGAAATTGATCAATTGAAATGACTCCCAGACCATCCAAAGCCATGTTAAAACTACATCAAACCTTAATACTGATTGATGAAATATTGAATGAGGACTACTAGATGAATACACAGGGATCTTGTCTCTTACCTGTTCCCGGTAGGACTACGGCCGAGCGTCAGAGACATGAGCACGAAAAGACAGCCGACCACCACACGCCAGTGATCTCGAGCGATCAGCATCATCGACGGAGAAGCAGTAAAAACTTAACCTCAAGAAATATCAACTGAGCAGCAACGCATGCGCAACGACCAGACCCTCATCAAAATTCTGAAACGTAAAGAAGCATCCAGATCGAAATCCTGAGTGACGCGAGAGGTGTTCCTGCGCTTGTCGCGCGACCAGCTGCTGACGCGGCTGATGGAGCGTATCAGTATGCCGGTCAGATCCCATCGCCGGCGGGTCAATGAACACCACAGCCCATGGCAGTACTCTGTGCCTTTTCTAGGATAAGACTGCAGATACGATTTTCACCTACATCGGTTTCGTGAAAGCAGACGGACTGCGTGGCTCTTCATGAGGTGCGCGCACCTGAACGCGCGCGTCGACTCAGAAGCTCTTTCAATTTGCCGCGCAATTTGCCGCGCATCACACGCGCAAATACGGAGTGAATTATTTGTTAGAAACTCAAAAAATGCATTAAAACTGTAGTCCCAGTCAAAATGCGCGATTTCTAGACGATTTCCATTCCTTGACAGTTGGAATAATTAATGGCACAAAAACCATGGCATCCCCGCAGATTATTAGAGCTGCAAAATACAGTTGTTTTATCGTTTCTCAAATTAAATCAACAAGAAAGTTTAAATCGAAAATTGAAAAATGTTCAGTTAGACATTAATTACAGAGTTTATACGTCATGGAACTACAAAGTGTTCCAATTATGCCTGTTTTATTAAAAAATTATTTTATACAAAAAAAAAACTATTTTATTTGTTTAAATTAGTTTTACAACTATGTATTTTTATTTTTCATAAACATTATACGTTTAACAAGTAGTAAAACTTCACAATTCACATTTCAAAACATCTGTTTTATTTCAAACATTCTAGATATTCACATTTTATGTACTCCGCATTCTACATCGGTCAGATGATGGCAGTGACGCCCCAATAACAAACTGATGACACGACAGCGTTCAAGATGTAAAACCTCAACATATACACCAGATGACGCTCTTGACACATTTTCTCTAATTGCGTACTTGGTCAACATATGTCATCACTTATAAGAAATAGACAGCTTTATTACCAAATTGTTTTTATTACATTTATCAATGTTGTTAAATTTTAAAAATATATGTTTATGCTTACATTTTTATTACTTTACTGTATCTTTTGCTGGTACTGATAACTTGAAAAAAGTAATGGAAAACAATGCCTTCATAGTGTCACAGGCTGTCTGGGATGATGAATAAAAGATCCGCGTGCACACGTTCAGAGGGTTAACAGAGCTTGATTCCAATAATCGTGGTGTACAAATACAGGTGTAAGTCAACAGCAGGATCAGAACGGGACAAAAACACTAGACACGAATCAGGAACAAGGCAAGGGCAAAAGTCAAATCCGGGTGTAGCGGACATAAAGCAAAATGTTCATTTTGGTCACGTGATGGTGGTAGGTCACATGACAGTGGAAGACTAATAAGTGTCACATGTGTGAACGATACGAAAAAAAACAAGAATAAAAGATTCAAGGGAAAACTTGTGCGCGTTTTGGATAACCTCATGTGCCTTAATTCAGCCTCTCAGCAGCGCCCCGGAACTGGGTGGAGTTTGTCCGCTACAAAAACGCTGGATGACAGGTAATGAACATTGTGCAAAGAATAAAGTGACAAGCTGCTCCAGTGAAAACACTAGACCAAATTCTCCGAAAGTGTAATGATGTGAAACATTGAGGTACATGAGATTTGAACCCAAATAATTTGCACTAAACAGAGCACTTTATTACAGTACACCAGAAATCCAGTCCAGGCTTTTACTCAGTCCATAGTAATAATGCTTTAAACATAACCATTCAAAATTCCCTGCAAAAGATATTGGTTCTATATACGCCTTGTTCTAGGTTAGTGGAGATGGAAATTTTAAGGTTATATTTAAAGGATATTTCTCCTGAAGTATAATGACCTGAAATGTTGACATCTTGATCTTGAGATTTGAACCTAGAAATCTGGAACATCACAGAGATGCCAGATTCATTGCGCCACTAGAGGTGCTATGTCATATATGAAAGCTAAAAAAATTTCATTCAAAGTATTGGTATTAAGGGTTGACTGAAAACACTGGACCAAATTCTCCTAAACTTAGACATGACCACTCCACCTCGCACTTGCCAATCACAAAACGCGCACAAACCAATCGAAACACAATCAAGTTTGCAGTAACCGGATGGCGGGATTTATCTAGATGTTTTTTTTAGATTGATGACAACAAGTAATTAAAACTAACCGAAATGAAATGGAAGTAAGCTAGCACGTGAGAAGCAAAAGTAAAAAGTAGTTGGGGTGAAATTACGTGAGTGAAGTATAAATAATCCAAATTCAAGTAAAGTAACAAAGTATTTTTACGTTGTTACTTGACACCTCTGCTATTTAAACACTCTGGACTCACTGCCTGTCTGTCGTCATCCTAAGGACTTTGCATAGACTCATCTTGTTACCTGGTTCTCGCCCCTGTTTGGATCTTAACTTCCTAGTCTCTCTTCTCGTCCTCTTTTTGTATAGTGCCATATTAAACCTGTTTGTCAATTATAACACCTCCTTTTGTGTTTTTCTGTTTCTTGCTCACTATTGAGCGAGTGTGTGACATTTCATGAACGAATTACAGTACTTATCATAATTTAATTATCACAACGGTTTTAACTGAAAAAGTAGCTTTTTTGCATCTGGCCTGGTCAGTTAAATACAAATATCTTACTTTCATACATTATTAATACTGAAGTTATACACAAACACTTAAAGTTTGCAACATACAGATGATTTGTGTAACTTCGTCATACTTGAGTCTTTGAAAAACCAAGTGAAAAGAAAACATGATGTCGGAAAAGTCCATGTGGAACAAATTGGCTTCTCACACAAGTCAAACTTCAGGTCAAACAGAAATCTAGTTCCAACATTTTGTCTTATGCGGTCTTTGTCTTTTCAGATATTAAACAAAACAATGTGCTGTCTCCACGCTTAAAACTCCTATTTGTTGCAAGGCACAGTTCGATTTTCAGCCTTTTTTTTTCTACATTTTTTTCGATAATTTTTTCCATTCCACTCTGTCATCTTTTGTACTGTACACTATTAAATATAAATAACTACGCATTGATTTAGAATTTGCCACAACTGTCAGACCACCTGCTATTGCTTTTCAACCATTCACTCAATATAAAACCAGTTGGAGTCGGACTATTTTTTTGCCGGAAGCTGAGAGGAAAAGACCACCTGTGACCAGCTTTGCAGGTGTTTATTATTGCAGACCTTCTTGTTAAGTTTAATAGACAACCATATTTGTGTTTGCGTGACTTTTAAGACATCGAGTTATGTGTTGGAAGCAGTTTGATGGGATGGCGAGACTGTTGCTATAGTGACAGTGCCAGGGGTTTGTTTAGGGGTTATCTGACCATACGTATTTCTGACAACCCATTACAGCAGATATACACACATGCAAGCATGAATCATTCATTTTCTTGACAGCAATAATACTGTGTCTGTAATGCAACATCAAAAAATGTTGGGGATAATAGATGTGATATGATTAAATTGTGCCCTGGCTGGAACCAATGGATTCCAGCTCAATTTGGCATGGCAAATGAACACATTAAAGCCTTCTTTTAAGCTTTTGATTGATAGTTATGACCTTTTTTAAAAATGGAAAATGTTCCGTCCTTCTTAAATGGACATCCTCAACTCAACAGCCTCAAAAGATCAGGCCTCATGCTTGATCATTGAGAACCGAAAGCAAATGTGAGATAGTCAAGATTAATTGGAAACTCGGGCATGATTATACTTCTCTGTAGCCTAATAAAGGAAATCTCTTGGCCATAATAAATGGACAGGCAGGCGAGACTTATTGTGAAGTCTGTTGGGACGGCTGCCATATAGTCTTGCTGGATCAGATCCAGACATATAAAATCTAAAGGACACATCTGGCGCTAATGGAATGGCAGATTTAAGTCCAAAATAACCTCTTTATTTATTTTTTTCAGGGTATGGAAAGGCTGATTAATTTATTCTGCAATTATTTTGATTTTACAATGGAAAGTTCCTAAAGGAGCAGTAGCTTCAATGAGTCACCGTGAGTTCATTCTGTATATGCATCCTTGGGCTTTTCAAACCTTTGTGACTTCTGAATAGAAGCAAAACAGCTCTTTTTTGAGTCCTATGAAGGAGAAAGCTGTGTGTGTCAACTCAAAACTCAAACCATAGTTTAAGTCAGAAATATAAACATGCTGCAATTTTTTTTAAATAATTGCAGCAATTGTGCTACAATTTAAATGTTACAATTTAAACAATTCTAAGTGCCGGCGCTTCATATTGCTTCATTGGTCTTTTATACCAATAATAGCAACTCAATATTAAAAGATCTTGCGGGCTGGGTAGAATTGTATGGCGAGCCGGATGTGGCCCCTGGCCCTTGAGTTAGACACACATTATAGGAGGATATCTGACTTTCACTGACACCTCACACATGGACACTCACTCCTTTTTTTCCATTCTTTTTCACTTAATGTTTCCATCACAGACTTTTGTTTGTACTTGTGATGAACTTGATAATGCTTTTTATGATTCTCTGTAGTACATTTTTTCTGTTAGCAACTCCAGAGAGAATTGGCTTGTGCGTTTCAAGGGCAGTGGGGAAAGGTCTTCACACTGTTTCCATTTGGCTCTGAATGATGGAGAGCGAAGGGTGAAGGAGAACAAGAGGAAAAAGAGTAAATCACATCCCCAAATGCCAGAAGTGTAGTAGATTTGCTGGCCCTATGACATACTGAACCCCCATCATACACCTGAACTCCTGCGACATTTAGGTTAATTATGAAGACCTGTGAGAAAAATACAATTGATTTGTCTTAAGGAAGTGTGGTTTCACTTTGTATTCTGATCCTGCCTTGGCTTGAGATGTCTATCAATAAATAGAATTTGTCCCAGTCAACCATCCATCTGACACACAGACACACACCATGGGAAATTCTCCAAATATCCGATTTTCCTTAGACATGCTATTGCAAATGCAAACCGAAGGAAACCCAATACAAGCATGGGAAGAGCATGCAAACTCTGCTCAGACTGGGATTTGAATTGAGTCTTGTACTTGTCCTTGTTGCAGAATGAACCCAGAACAATTTGTACAGTTTTGTGCTCTGAAAAAAGCTTAAAATTAACCAGGATCAACGAGGCAGGCAAAGCAGAGTGAAAAACTAAATGGCGCATAAATAAGATATTTTGAGACAGAACAGTCTACGAATCGCACCAGCAGTCGACTAGCGCATGATAGTAAAATCATGTCGTTTTAAATCCTGTTCGTTTTCTGCAACCGCATTTGTTTCTTCAGCCAATAGCCTCATTCATTTTTCACATCCCACTGTACTTGTGGAATGCTTCTTTTCAGCTTTAATATAAATTCAAACTTAATTGTTGCTACAGTAACTTTTTCTTTTTGTTTTTGCAAAGCATTTAAAAAAATACAATAATTATCTAATAAAAATGTTTTTTTTATCAAAGTATTTAACTCACTATCTTAAAGCCAATGTTCCTCAAAATACATTTGGAATAACTTTTTGTTATCTGCATTGTCTCAAACTTCAATTTGATTCCAAGTCAATTTCTATTTCTTTTCTGTCTGATTACAGACCAGACCATGTAGCGTTGTGGTTTTTAACCAGTCAGTGTAGGGCTGGGTTGCAAAATTTCAAAATAAATATACTGTTTCTTTATTATTTACATTATTCAAGTAAAATAAATTCATTGATTTTATACAAAGTTGAGTTTTATTGACACACACACACACACACACACACACACACACACACACACACACACACACACACAGTGTCGCAGATGTTTATTGTGCTGGATCAGAATTGTCTGTTGAGGCTAAAAGGTAAAAAAAATAATAATTGAGCATAAAGCTGTTTATTTTACGGGAGCAAGCAGATCACTGTGTTTAAGGATGACAACATTTAGTTGATGTTGAACAAACCACACATAGAAAATTAAAAACAATTGAATAAAAATAGATGTTTATTGCTTTTAAGAATTACAATACTGTTAAGCAGGATGAGACCTTCACAATATTTTTTTCTTCTCATGTGGCCCTCCGGGGAAATATTCCCACTTTTGTGTATATTCACTCTAGCATCAATATTTTGTGCTAGAGTGAAAATAACCAGATTCATTCAAATAAAATTCTGCTATTGACTTCAATTGCAGTTATAAATCAGGTGTGTGTGAGTATTGTACAATTCTGTTCTATGGAATTCAATATATGCCTAGCAATAATCTTCAATTTGTTTACACACAATCCACAATGAGTACTATTGCTTTATAATCAGTTTCGTAGAGACGTGCATAAAATTTACATCTTAAAGACGATGTTATAAGATGAATAACATGTCTTAATAATGATGGATGTGCAGGAATTTTGGTTCTTTTCTCTCTCAGTCACAAGCGCTCAACTCAAACGCCACTGTGGATTTCTGCTTAAATCTTTATTGGTCCTACACTCCTGTCATCAAAGCATCACTAATTCAGGCTGATGGCTCCAAAATGGCTCCCACAAATGGACACTGTTTCTATCTATAGATGAAAATCCATTTGTCTATAAGCAGGTTTAACATTTCTGCCGCATGCTTGATTTAGAATTGCCTCTTAAAAAATTATACGCAATTATAAATTTAGTCCAGAAATGGTTGTCTATGCATGTGCTGAGTGGTTTAGCATTGGGAATATGAAAATGTTTCTGTCCAATGAGTGAATGTTTCTTTCACTTTCTTCTGCTTTTGCAGTTTCAGAAAACGTTGCTATTTATTGATATGATGCCTTAAACCATCAATATTATTTGTCATTTATAATTGAAGTGTAGTCAACAGTGTTTCTCTGCTTTAGCTTTACTCTGGCTGACAAACTCTAGTCAACAGACGCCAAGAATATCTGACCTAAGCAAAAATACAGACTTTTGTGCATTAATATTACATTAACATTAATATTACAGGACTAGCAATATTGTTGTTGTGCATAATGATATATATTTTTATTGCTCATCTTAATAATTTACATAATACAGACTCTGGCGATATTTTTATTGCACATTTTATTAATGCACAAATGAACTATGAATCTTGTGCAGGCCTGTGTAACCTTTCATTTCTTTAAAGATTAGTGAAATTATTAAATCTCAGTATTAAAGCAGTATCTGAGACTGCAACGTAAGGCAGAGGCATCGAACTTGCGTGCGTGCGTGTGTGAGTGTGTGTGTGTGTGCGCGCGCGCGTGTGTGATGAGCAACGGCTCTTGATATTTCTCTCTATCAGCGTTCCCGACAGGGGCCATCTGTGGATTTTTCCCACCACTGAATGAACAAAGGTGTAAAGTGTGGTCTGAACACCTCACAGTAATGTGTCACGGCACTCAGCATTATTTTCTGTCACATTGACCTGAACTTTCACCTTTTCTGTCTCATAAAAGTTGATTTAATACACTATCTGCAGGACCAAAATGTGTACATAAAAGTATTAACTAAAGAGCCGTAATAGCAATTCTTTTAGGTTTTTCTAAAAAATAAAACCTTTCTAGAAACTATCTAGAAATAAGCCACAAAATGAAAAATCCAAAATAAAAAGATAGAAACCTCAATGGTAAAAACTTAAAAACACAATATTATTCCATAATAAACCTATAGGAAAAAATAAACCTATGTTTAAACAGAACTGTGTTTAAAACAGTTTTGTCCACCATAAAAATATATACAAGAAAAAAAATTATATGTTTTTTATATGAATAATAACAGCTCCATATTTAAGAATCTTGCGGGCCTGGTATAATTGTACACCAGGCCAGTCGTGGTATCCAGACCTTGAGTTTGTACAGTACACACTATGTACAGTACTTATGACAACCAGAACAAATAGACTTAAACAGAGCGACACACAAGGGCTGAAACAAGTACAGCAGCTGTAAGAAATAGAACAATTTATTGGGTAATTAAACATGTGTGTAATCAATAAACAAACAAGGAGGACAATTAAACTAATGAAACAATTAATAACGAACCCCGAGTTAAATGAAGAAGGGCAATTATTTTGGCACTGCCAGAATATCAGTCAAATTGTGATTTCACTGCTGTAATTAATAGTTTTATACTTCAGTTAATTTAATATCTGTACTTGATAAAATCTCTTTTAATCATTACATCTCTTCTCAAACACAAAGGACCTGTTTCTTTGAAACCTAATACCTTTTCAATAAATTGCATCTCAACTTTAATAAACTGAGACTATTCAAAAACATGTTTATGTGTTTTTTAGTAAATGCTTTTTAAATAAAGCGTTTAAATACAAACATACTTTTCTTCTCGTTTTAGACAAAATTTGACAAGTGATTGCAAAAGCACTGACGTTGCTTTATCATTGCTTAAAGTAGGTTTAACAAACACTCATGGCCAACCTGAGTTTAAATGGCCATGAGTAGTAACCTTCTAAAAGCCTTTGGACATGTAAACTAATGTAAAATGATCACTAGGTATGTTACTTAAAGCAACTTTTTTCTTGGTGAGGGTTGTTTTAATTGTTTAAAATGGTGGATGATCAGGTGTGGAGCTCAGATCAGACATGCTTCCTAAATGTCATTCACAATCAGATGTTTGAGAGCTGACCAAAAGAACACACATGCACGCACACACACACACACACACACACACACACACACACACACACACACACACACACACACACACACACACACAAACACAAGCTGGAATTTAATCTTGTAGACCAGTTAAAATTGCATTAAAGTTAAAATTGCATTCCTCCAAAATGCTTATGGTGGCAGTTTGAGTGGGAGGAGGGAAACGGAGAGGCTGTAATGTTTGTTTTTAAGCATATGACTCGTTGAATCAGGCAGTTCAGCACACTGGAGATGCTCCCAAATGATTTTTGTCTTCCAAATCAATGACCCAAGCACTAATGCACATCAACTCACCTGTCAGTCTCACAGATCCTCACCCTGGAGCGACCCACCACATCTCTGCTCATTTACTGTTTCTACATTATATTCAGATGCATTTTTGTGAATTAAATCCTGCTGTTGCTTGATTAGACTTTCTGTGTCAGCTGTGTAGACAATTTGTTCTCCTAAAATTAAGCACAAAAACAAAATTGCTGGTTGAAAATCTAACACTATTACTAAGCAACAAACAAGTGAACATACTTCATAAATGCGAGGTTTTCAAGGTAAAGACGTTAAACGGCACAAAACTTTGATCTTCGGCACAGTAGATGTGGCACTGAAGTTGTTCTGTTTGAGGCTGAGAACAGTGAAGTGCTGGAATATCTGCTGACCTCTAAATTGACATTGGCAAGCATGTTGATTGATTGAAGCGGATTGAAGCGACTATGGCGGTGTTTGTGATGACAAGCATTTAAGTTGTTTCATTAACTTTGTTGTCACTCTAAACAGGGACCTTGAGTTCCCATCGACACCGCGAGAAACAGGCGAGGAACTGTATTTGTTCTCTTGCCCACACATGAAAGATTTAACAATGATTTATGATGGCATGAGGGCACTTTAATTATTCATACCCTGAATTGATGAGACTGGCCATAGTCTTAATCTAAAATGTGAATATCATATAAAATCATTGATTCTTGGTGACAGACGACCATCCCCGGGCGTTTGCTATGCATTGCTGCAACGAGAACCACATTCAGGGTTTTTTCCTAATTAGGCAGACTGAAAATAAAGCAGTTTTATGAAAGGGTCAGTTGGTTTGCTGAAACAGCAGTGAGGATGTGAGGTTTTTGTTTCCAAACCAGGTTGCACTTTTATGTTGATGATTTGCAGCAGGAAACTCTACAATCAGAGATCAGAGGTCACCGACCAATGTGTGGTAACACATCATCACAGCATCAGCATAATTTCTTTTATTAAGCAAGAAGTCAAATATATTGCAATCAGCTTCATAAAAATCTGCCAAGACTTTTCAATTTGAGGTAAATTTAAGAACTTTTTGGCTTCACTGATGCTTCTGGTTGGACTTGTAGCCTGTCCCTAATCTTCTCCGTTCCGGTTGGCTGCTGTTTACTAGAAGATAACCAGCAATGCTTGGGTGTGGTTTGCTTCCTATACATTTGATCAATACTTGACATGACTTTACATTTCCCTGATGCAATGGGATCCCACCTCAAGGACGTTTCCCAGATTGTTTCATCTTCCATTACGTGCCTAATGATCCTGAATCTGATGACATAACTGAATTTCATTTTTCTGACTAACGGTTAATTTCACAGACTTTAGCAGAATCTAATCGCATGGAATCAACCCATTGGTCTCTGGTAATGACACCTAAAACCTTTGCTCTTAGAGCCTGAGGTTGGCATAGTAACAGCAGGACAACAGGATTGTTTGCGAGGTTACCCGCATAAATTGTGCAGAAAGCTCTCGCTCTTTTCTTCCGAGCTGCCAGAAACTCATCAGTAATGCGAGATTAGTGGAGAACCAGCTCATGAATTAACACTGAGAGAGAGAGAGAGAGAGAGAGAGAGAGAGAGAGAGAGAGAGTATATAAATAATTTTTCTGTAGTATTAATATATACATCAATCAAATACAATTATGGATATTAAATCCCCCAAAAGTTTCAGCTTTGATTTAAAAACTCCATAAAATTGTATTAGGAACAGTGGAGAATATGATGGATTTTTTTCCTCATTAACCAGCCAGTGATGTCATAGTCAACATGTCAGCAGACCTTGAAATCCACCACATCCCTCTCCAGTGCGCTAATCGTCACTGTGAAATTGTCTTAGCGTCATGGATCCCTGTGCATAGACAAACACAAACGCTAATCTTTCTGCTCACATAGTGTGTAATTGCAGGTGGGAGGGCAACTGACACTGGAAGATTTGCATCCAAACTTGGAACGACACCACAAACTAATCATTTCTCATGATGTAGTGGTAAAAGTCCCCTACATCATCAGTGGTTTTCCTTGATCACATTATGTTTAAGGCATCCATCTCCAAATCTGTTTGAAAACCAATTTCGCAACTCTCGGTTTTTAGACTCTCAAAAGCCATAACACGGTTTTTCTTTCATTGATTCTCCGTTTTCCTCTTCATTCTAAAAGCAGTGAGATGATAAATGGAGCTACGATGAGCGTCTAGAGAAGAGTCCATCTGTCTGAATTGGATTCATCTGTCTGAAAAGGCCATTTTCATGTTTTATTCATATGCAGTGTGACCCTCCCTCGCTCACAAACACTTCTGAATAAAACCATAAACTATACACACACTTGGGTCCTGGCTCTATAAGGAAGCGCTTCAGCTGATAAGGGTAGAGTAAATAATTAAAAGAATTGTGGAGGGGCTGTAAAACCCAAGAGAGATTTGTAGACCACAAGATTTTCTGACCCAAAAACCTAAAGGGTTTGTATAATTCCAAGTGCTAATAAACAAATCTTAATCCCACAATATCAACTTTAATCTGATTATACATCCACTGAGTTCAGAAATATTCTGTTTTCTAATAGGCATATCATCTGCCTGCTGTCGCTGTCTTTACACATCCCATTTATCCTCACACATCTTTGCTGTGGAACACACACGGTTCATTTTCACTCGCTTGTGCATGCAATAAATCAGAGTTGACTTTAGTGGGCTGCCTGTAGGGAGGACTGCGGTGACAGGTTGGCATTATCATAATGGACTAAAGATATTAAAGTCTTTCCTTTAACCCCAGCCATGTGCTTAATACAACACAAACCGGTTCCATTTGATCTTCTCCTGCAGTAGGCTGAACGTTTCAGACCTGTAGTAGAGGCAAGGTTTGATTCGGACTGGTTGTGGAAGGTCGAAGGGTAATGAAAGCCGTTGAATCTGAAGTGCTCGGACAGATTGCTCGCAAACGCAGCTCTGTGCGGCATGAGATGCTGAGAATGAAGACGAGCAAGTGCTCTTCATCAAGGGTGAGTCCTGACGGATACAGAACAGGGATGTGATGACTCAAGAAACACTTGAAAAAAGGCATGTTTTTTTTTCTTCACCCATTTACAGTAAAAACCTCCTCAGCCCAGAAGCTGATTGTACATCTTGGCTTTCACATATGTTTAAAGACACACAATGGTAGTTTTGAATACTAATGCATTTCTATTCACTCTGATTTGTCTTGACCCCTGATTTGTCTTGTAGGTTACCATACAGCAAGTCAAACGTCCTCATGCAATGATGCCTCCTTTTGTCAAAAGCTTTTTGTTGTTTAGCACTCAACAGACGATGGATTAAGTGAAACCCATGGATCACGTACCTTCAAACAGTCTATGCCTTCCCACAATATACATTTCATCAAAGAGTATTCGTTAGAAGTTAAAATTACAATTTAAGTCAAGTCAAGTCAAACCATTTATAGTTGTGCATGTTTAAATTCAAATCAAAAAATGTTGATTTTTTTTTTTACGCTAATAACTGCACATTTAAATGTGATCGTACATAAATATCTTTTCGAAGAAAAAGCAAACAAATGAAAAAATATTCTTCTTAAAAATATTTTTCAGTAAATATTTTTCACATCCTTTTCCACATTTCATGTTTCCATTTTTTTTTTTTTTTTTT
>CM051500.1:16156380-16177558 GCA_028031935.1 Paedocypris micromegethes
CCCCACACACACACACACACACGTTCATTGTGGGCAGAAAGAGCGTCTCCTGTGTTTTCTCGTTGCCTCATGACTGAGTTTCAGAGACCCTGCTTTAAAAAAAAACTCCTGTTTAAAACCACAAACTGTTTTTCCAACTCAATTTATAATTGAATTGAAATTGAATTGAAAAATCCTTTATTAGTCCCACAGCGGGGAAATTTCACGTCACAACAGCAACAACAAATCCAAATAAATAAACAAACATGACCATAACGCACTGCACACATCATAATGAACCAACAAACACAGACCATAATGAACAAGTAGCGCTGCCCGTCTTAAGCATAGTTCCAGTCACCAGTTTAAATTTAAGTTCAAATTGTAGAGTCTAATCGCAGCAGGTAGGAAAGATCTGCGATATCTCTCCTTCACACAGCGGGGGTGAATCAGTCTGCCACTGAAGCTGCTCTCCAGAGCAGACAGTGAGTCCACCAGTGGGTGAGAGTCCAGGTCCAGGATGGATGATAGTTTATCCAGGACTCTTCTCTCACCCACCTCCTGCACTGTGTCCAGAGTGCACCCAGGACAGAGCTGGACTTTTTGATGATCCTGTCCAGTCTCTTCCTGTCTTTGCCTGAGATGCTGCTGTCCAGCAGACCACACCGTACAGGATTGCTGATGCCACCACAGAGTCATAGAAGATCTTCAGGAGTGACCCTCTCACTCCAAAAGACCGCAGTCTCCTCAGGAGGTAGAGTCTGCTCTGACCCTTCCTGTACAGTGCGTCTGTGTTGTGAGTCCAGTCCAGTTTGTTGTTCAGATGCACTCTCTCAATGTCCATTCCCTGGATGTGCATCGGTGGGATGACAGTAGACTGTCGCCGGCGAAAATCCACCACCATCTCCTTAGTTTTCCCTGCGTTGATCAGGAGGTGGTTCCGCCGACACCAGTCCACAAAGTCCTGAGTGAGTCCTCTGTACTCAGCATCGTTAGCTCCTGTGATCAACCCAACAATTGCTGAGTCATCAGAGAACTTCTGCAGAACACAGCCGTCCGTGTTGTGTCTGAAGTCTGAGGTGTAGAGGGTGAAGAGGAAAGGAGCCAGTACAGTCCCCTGTGGAGCCCCCACACTGCAGCTCAGAGTGTCAGACACACAGTCCTTGGCTCTCACAAACTGTGGCCTGTTTGTCAGATAGTCCATATCCACTCCGTCAGATAGAGGTCCACACCAGCCTCTCCAGTTTGTGTTCCAGAAGCACCGGCTGGATGGTGTTGAAGGCGCTGGAGAAATAAAAAAACATGATCCTCACGCTACTGTCGGGCTTCTCAAGGTGAGAAAGAGCTCGGTGCAGAAGAAAGATGACGGCGTCTTCCACTCCCGTGCCCTGTCTGTAGGCAAACTGCAGTGGGTCAGGTAGGTTCCCACAGCAGATCTGAGGTGACCCAGGACTAGTCTCTCCAGTGTCTTCATTAGATGGGACGTGAGAGCCACCGGTCTGAAGCTGTTGAGGTCTTTGGCCTGCGGTGTCTTAGGCACTGGTACCACGCAGGAGGTCTTCCAGAGCTGTGGGACCTTCCTCAGCTTGAGGCTCAGATTGAAGACTAGTTCCAGGACTTCACACAGTTCATCTGCGCAGGACTTGAGGAGTCTGGAGCTGATGCCATCTGGTCCGGCTGCTTTCCTACCGTTGATTCTTTTAAGCTGGTTTCTCACCTGTATACTGGTGAGATAATTCATTGATTTTTCAAAGTTTCTGATGTGCTGCATTACAGAAAAAACATTGGTTGAATCCCAAATGAAAAATGAAATGCTGCTCCTTTTTGCTGTGAGAATAAAAGTGAACAAAACTACAGGATAAATAATAAATAAAAATAAAAATTGAAACTGCTGAAATCACAGATTTGCCCTCCACACACACACACACACACACACCACACACACACACCCCCACACACACACACACACACACACACACACACACATATTCATAATTGTACAGCTACTGTTAGCAACAAAGTTTCACATGAATAGAACTTTTAGAACAATTTACCAATGACTATGCTAATAGGAAGCTACTAGGAAACAACAGCTAGGAAAACCAAAAACCGTGTAGAAAGAAAAATAACCCAAGGGAGAAGCGACTGCTGTCAGTCTCCTCTGGCATTCTAACATCACAAAGTCTTTTGTGAGAGTGGGGTGGTATTTTAGGAAACCGCATAACAATCAAACACTGACGATGATACTAATGAAATTACTGCTTTTCACAGACAGTCTTATCCACTAAACTGACAAACCTTTGTCTATACCAACAAAGCCACAGAAAACTGTCAAACACAATAGCGAGAAATCACAGGAAAACTTGTGTGCACTGCAATGTTTATCATTTTTTGTCTGAAATGTAAAGTAATTTTCATTCATAATAAAGTAGTCATAAAGAATCTCCATACTGTTCTGGATCCGAATAAATATGGCATTGTGGATGTGTTTGTGTCTCCAGTTACCATTCGTAACCCTTCCTCTGGAAACAAGGACAAGGCCAATTGGACAAGCAGCAAAGGTGATGAATGGATGAGAGGATCGAAGGATCTGAATAGTCTGTTACCTTGTACTGACCATTTATAGATTTTAAATCAATTTAAATCAAAGTCAGTGTTTCAATGATAAGGGAAAAACACCACATGGTCAAAAATAGTTAGCCATTATTTTTAACCATACACTCGAACTGTAAGTTTTAGTGTGAAAAGGGTTTCTGAAAAGGGTTTCTGAAAAGGTCGAATACAGTTGCTGGATTGAGAAGGTCTTTCATTATTATAAAATGCAAATACACACAATGCCTGTGATTTGGGCAGTGCCAAAATGCCAGTTACCAGCAGGTCCAAACAGGGAATGGAGACTGACAAAAGGACATAATTTCGCATTATTGGTGATACAGTCGATCGTATCTATTCACAGAGGAAACATTTTTTGAATGGTGCACTGGACAATTTGACACATAAAAAATTAATAACCGGACCATCTGCTGCAGGTACTGAACAACAACACGCTCAATATCAAACTGCAGTTGCTGAGCTTTAATGCTGTCTCATGTAAAAGTCCATTTCCAACTATCTTTTCTTTTTACTAAAATCAGCATTTTTCTTTTTACCACCATACTGTTTATTTCGAGTTTGGTAGAACCTTCTGTGGCTGAAAAAGAACTAGACAGGAGCCGCTACACTAACGTAAATCAAGCTGTCTAGCATGGAATGATAAAAGACCTGGTTGGATTAACCGTTTATGCCGCCTCAGACTCAAATTAGAAAATTATCTCTTCAGTTGTCTCTCGGCCCTGCTACCTGAAGATAGGCTTTAATTCTATTCTTGTCCAATTAAACAGTGGCTTTCATTCTAAACTATGATAATTACAGAGACCTGTAATGGCTACCTGAGGAGCTGAGGGATTGTTTTATGTAGTGTTTAAACTGTCTTCAACAGACTGTGAGTATAGGTTTGTAGAAAGACTGATGAGACCACTTCTGAGTGAACATTTTTCGACAGATTTCATAACCGTCCAAAGAAACAATCATCAAAGTAAACTCGAAAAAATAAACAAGGAGGATTTGAGACAGATTCAAGAAGATCAGTGATGGATCTTGTGAAGGAGTTAGCAATCTAAAGGGAAATAACAAAACAACAACAAAAAAATTGGAAATCATCCATGACCACTGGAAATTTGATCAGAATTGAAATAGCGTAAATTGTATGTTTATTTACATCATACTTTAACAATGTTATTTTTTTTTCTTCACTAATCAGCTGATTGTCATATTATCCCTGTTATATTATGAAATCATCACAATATTAAATCATCCGTGTAGATGTGATCTGGTAGATGCTCAGCTTCACTCAGATGAGACAACAATTAAGATCTGGGAACGCAACGCAGGAAATTAATTTATGCTTATGAATTTAACGCTGTTCCTTTTCCTGTAGCTGTGATTATAAATCTAATTGAGGTATTATCATCTTTTTCCTCAGGAAAACTAGATTTATCCTTATTACTGTCAAATATTGCTGTAAAATTGAGATTGAGTCCAAAGCGAACATGTTTTTTTTTAATGTTTTGCAGGCACTGTTTTATTACTCACAGTGTTGAGAGCTACAAAAACGAATGCACAAAGACCTTGACACGTCCAGAGTAACTGTAGAGCCGTGCTGGCGGGAACGCTTCACGGTTGGTGGAGGACAAACTCATAGATACAAACAAACATGCACACGCTGAGTACAGTTACACGAAAGTCTGTGATTTGCATCGGTATTCGCCTGGAACCAGTTGTGTAAAGTGTTTCTTCCCATTGCATTCGATGTACAAGCCTAAGAATATATCCAATATGGCTTTTGCAAGTTGAGAAAAAACAAGAGGCTGTCATTGAGATGAACAAAAGTTGAGCGTATGAAGCTACAAGGCACAGCACACTGAATAATGAACACTTCCACTTCACAACAGATGTTTAGAAAGGCGAACAACATGTCCGTGTTAGAAATCACATCTGGCTAAATTTATATCCCATAAATAAAGCAACAGCTGAAAGCACATCAGGAATTTTAGCTCCTCTGTTTAAAGGCGCATGGCTCACATTGTAGTTCATCATTACGGCTTAAAAGAATCATTGTTTGCACTGTCCCTAAACTATTCATTGTCTTATTATGCTTTGAATTTAACTTTTACTAGAACAGTTGCATGGTTTAAGTTCTGGTTTGGTTTTCTTGTGCTTTGGATGTTCTTTCTGACAATTTCCTTTCAGTCTGCAGAACTTGACTGATGACAAAGTCTATCAGACCTCTTTCCAAATATGGAATGATTAGCCTCAGGAGCTCAGATGAGTCATGTGATCACGCTAATGCAAAGCTTGCACACATCTACCCATTTGCCAGAATAGAGAAAATGGAGTCTTGGATTCTGAACAGAGTGATGACTCTCATTTGTAAAGGAGATTGAACATCTGTAACAGATGCCCTCTCAAGTGTGTCTGTGTGTGTGTGTTCGTACAGTCAATTTCCCTTTAACTGGGAGTTGGCGGATTTGTTTTTCCTGAAAACACATTTTTTAGCATGTTTAAAAAAAAATAAAAATGTAAATATGTGTGTGTGTGTGTGTGTGTGTGATGCTACGTCTGTTACTTTAAAGTCCAGCTTACTATCTAAACACCTTGATTAAAAATAAAAAAAACGTAGCAAAATATGGAAACGTCCTCCAAAATGATGTTGTGTGCTCAATATATGTACGTATATATGCACATAAATCATTTAAATTTTCAGAGAGTGGCATATCTTTCTGTCAGCCACCAGAGAGGCAGCTTTTTTATAGATCTAGCTAAGAACATTTCATATAAAGGCAATTTCTCCAAGATGGCTTCTGGGTAGATTGAACTATTATCTACAGAATAATATCATTAAACACTTCATGAACAAGTGCAGAGTACAATACTGCTTTTCTATCATAATTATGTAAGTCTAGTTTTTAGAAACATTTACTAAGCTACATTACATTGTATGTGGAAAAAGAAATAGTATCAGAAGCGACTATTTTATCTACTTGCAAAAAGTTAACAATTCACTTTTTCCAGAGAAGGAAAAGAGCAACTTGAAAATGTATCTAGTTGCATGAGAAGTGATGCTTAGGTCTTCATGCAAAAACAAATTGTTTAAAAAATTAGCTATTTAATTTCTTAGCTTTACATTGTACATGTAATTATTTGGAAATTTGCATGTTGGATGAAATTCTTTTCATATGGCTTATAAAGCTCACTTGTCCATCCCAAGAAGTGAGATTGCTGGTAATATTCAGTTGGAAATACTATAGTAGATCCCAGCTACAGTTAAAGACACATCAGGTATTAATGCAGCCAGCTCAAGTCTCACCACTTCACCAAGTGATTCATGTTGCCAGATTTAGCAGATGGAGAATTTACAACATTTCATATAAGGTGAGTCCGTTTGCCACTAGTCAGACAGTTTAAAGGTACAAATACCCAATCCAGTAGACAAGGTTGAAGAGACCGAACGCGGTGGGGAAGAATATACGAGAGTAGGAGTCAATTTTAGAGACATGGACATGCATTCTGTTTTCACGCCAAGCTCCAGTGCGACAGTCGTCAAAACAGCAGAAGAAGCTGGTGCAGTCTTTTCCATCCAGACATTCATATGCATATTCATCATCTTGGTAGGGAGCGATGTTGTTCATCTGCAGCAGGGACGTTCCTGGTCTGATGTTAATGCCGTGTTTCTAATCAGTGGAAGAAAACAACAGAAAATTAACACACCACTGAAGTTCAAGTTGGAGCAGTGCTTCAGTCACATGTTTGTTTTTACTCCCATAAGTTTTGAAATCAACCAATCATTTTAAACTTTCACAAGTCAAAACAGTATTATATTATTTAAGTTTCTTGCTATTATCATTGGAAATCAAACTAAATCAGAATGTCTGGATTCTAGTCACTGCGTTGTGAGCTTAGTGGACTAGTCCAAAACAAGAATCCTGGCTCTTTAAGTTTTACTTTCTTGTTTTGAGTTGTTTGATTTTCATGTGTCTGATAATTGTTTTTTCTGCCGTCTTATTTAGCTAAACAGCACACCTGTCCCACTTTGCCACGTCCAATCAAGTTACGTAAGAGTAAGTTAACTGTCTTCGTTTAATACCTTTGCTTTTTGTTTTGTTAATTTATGTTTCTAAAATAAAAGTCCTGTCCCCTGCATTTGGATTCGTTCTCATTAGGACCTCCTGCACACAACTGCTCTACAGTCCATTTTCATTATATCTGCATGAATAAACCAGTATTCAATTTTTTTTTAATTATTCTAAAAATAAATAATTCTTGGAACTACAGACCACCGAAAACATCATCACATCCAATTAAAGCTGAAGGTTCATTCACCTGTTTATGGCTGGATTTGACCTTCTTCTGTCGATTGCTGGTAAAGTAGTGCAGAGTCCCATATTCCATTAGAGCAGCAAACGTAAAAATGAAGCAGACAGACACAAACAGGTCCATGGCTGTCACGTATGATACCTTGGGAAGTGATTTCCGAGAAATGGTGCTGAGTGTTGTCATGGTAAGAACGGTTGTGATCCCTAAAATGAAGACAACCTCGAGTGAAATTAATTTTCACTTGCTCATCTTCACTTTGTGCATTAGAAGCATTTTTCATCCACTAATGCATTCCTTCTACATGCAAACACTAAAATCATTCGACATGCATTCGCTTATTGATGTTCCCTCTTGGCTTTTGGAATACCTAAAGATGTTCGAGCTGGCACCGCATCCTTGTTGATCCAGAATGAGACCCAGGACAGAACCACGATCATGCTGCAGGGAATGTAGGTCTGGATGGTGAAGTAGCCCATTCTCCGACTCAAGTCAAAGAATATTGTCATTACTACATATTCCCCTGTCAAAGCAAAATACAAGTTTGTTTGAATATATTTTTTACTTCGAGAAATAGGAGTTCATGTTTTTTTCAGTTGCAATTTCGAAGAAGAATTTGCCATTATTTTAATTATTTAGAGATCTCATTATGATGCACAAGCACTCTTGCATAAATTAAACTGATGAATACTTGGCATTTTTCCCAACTTCAAATAAATCAATTATAACACTTTAATATTGGTTGCTCTCTAGGACTGAAAGAATTTGGAGACATTGGCCTATTAAAGATGCAGTGCACAAGTTAAAAGTTATAATGCAGAACACATTTATTGCAAGTAAAGTTAATGAGAGCCATTAACTTGGTAGGGAATAAACATATAAACACGGAGGAACTATTGAGAGGGAAATGGATCCTGAACATCACAACCAACATGACTAACAAGGTAAAACTCAAGGAATCACTGATTCTGTGAATAGAAACAATTTTCGTGAATTATTATAAGTATTTTTGCATAACATAATTGACAACTCGTATCCACAAATGCAGAGCAGGAGCATCTGTGGGGTCTACGATGCATTGTGTGTTGGTATCGACATGTACCGGACTGAGTGCTTGCTACATCGGAAGTGTTCCTCAACCCCACAAAGGCAAATTGGTACAGTCTCCAGTATCGCTGATCTGCAACCTCGACTGAACGTCGCTGCCATCTATACTGGATCTCATTCCTGGGATAGCCATCTGTCAAAGGAAGAAAAGTGCCCCGACAAGATTAGAAAAGTCCGCACTCGAAAACAAACGTTCTGTGATGACTGGAATGGCATTAAGGCTCACACAGAAGCATGTCCTTCCCATGACACTGCCCACAGTGGAAGATGACACATGAGAAGCTGAGGCATGATGCTCGTAACAGATGGAGCAGTGACACAGAAAAGGTAGGGATGGAGAAGAATGGCTTTCAGTTCTAGTTAAGTCCAAGGTTGAAGGATGGCGTTTTGTGCAGACCTGCTGCAATGTTTAGGTTTGGTTGACCACAATGCATGGCTGGCTGACAGAGGCGATGCGTGGGGATTGGCTGCCCAGCAGCTCTCAGAACAGGCCTGAGGCTGAGTGGCAGGTTGATATAAGAGTTTAACACCTACAGCTCGAAAACTCCAGAGGGCACGAATGTTCATCCATGGGAAAGTTATGCAGCTTAAGGTAGCATTCCGCATTAATAGTCAACCTAACAAGAAAGAATAATTGTGATTGTTGACATTTTGGAGGAAGTGCATTTGTGCAGGCTTGGAAATGTATACCACCACGTTGGAATTCAAACCCTTAGAGTGGCATTAATGTCTAATTGCGTTTGACATAAATAAATGTGAACTGAATGTAATGGCTTTTACATATGCTGCAACAGAGAGAGGTGCGGCTTCGTACGAAAGCAAATGTTACAGGACATAAAAGCAGAGACGCATACTTTAGTTGCACAAACAATGTTCACTCGACTCATACAAAAAGAAATCCTGTTAATAAAGTTAAGAAATCCTGAGAGTACCTTAGAGTGTACATTACTCTTCCGTTGCTCCAAAGACGCAGGAGACGGTTAGGTGTAGTTATCCAGTGAGCGTCGGATTTACGTGAATTACGAAAAAATGTGTCAGGGATCCAGATTTTTCCCACCATGTTGCTGTTTAGCATGAGCAGTTTCATGGAGCTGTTGAATTTCAACCTGCTGTCGTACCAGGTCTGAGCAAAGAAGATGTCTATTGTGTATTCCTGAAAATTCATTTAGAAAAAGCACATACAACAACTTTACGTATAAGCTTTATAGCAGACTTTAATAATGTAACAATTTTCCTGGACTGAATGACCAAATGTTTCAATGTAACTGAATGATTTCACATTCATTTGACAGACACTTTTGTTCAAAGTGACTTGGAACATGAGGAGAGGATTTATGGATCAAAGCAGGATGTGTGATTGAAGTATCTAAGTTGTATAGATCTAAGATGAGTCTGAATTGTACTGCCAGTAATAATGGGATTTTAACTTACCATATTGATCGGATCCACCGGGCCAATACTGTTCACATACACTGCCGTCTCAATCACAGTCGGCTTCACTATAACATAGTTTCAGATTCAAATTACACATTTAAGAAGGCAGTGGTATACTTATTACACCCTGGTTCTTTTTAGGACACCCACACCTTGACAAGTACAGCAGTATAAGGTTTTTTTTTATTAAATTCCTTGTACGTATTTCTGAAAAATGTTGCAAAACACTTTTAAGCCACAACATCAGCACAAGCACTGCTAGTCTCCCTTCTCTCGGCTCTGGTGTGATTAAACGTTTCTCTCATACTTACTCTCTCCTCTTTCCGTAGACACAAGAAAAGCAGATAAAGGGAGATCAATAGTGATTTGGGTCTATTGTCCCTGAACACCACAGAGATAAATCCTCTTAAATAACTAGTCGGCTGCTTTTGTGCTGCTACACTGACATACTGAGAATAAGTGACCTGTACAGTTCTGGTGTAAACAGAAACATCAGCAGAACTTGAATGTCGAGTACCATGTCCAAAAATGCTGCAGTAATGCAGGTGATGAAAGATTGCACAAAGCTTCCTCAGCTCAAGCCATTCTGTGTGTTGTAAATATTGCTTTCGTTATTATTGAAACCTTTATTTTGTAATAAACATGTCTGCCAGATATCCTTTGCTTGTAATAGGCTGTGATGGTGGACATTTAACATTTCTTTGGGTACAGATCAAGGCCAGAAGATTCAACACTTACCTCCAATGTCTGGTCTAAGTTTGTTGTCATAACCCTGCAATAATTTATTTAGGATGATGGTGACATCGCTCTCATAGACCTTTGGTGATAAAACCCAAGTTTTATTTATTGGGACATCCTCATAATCGTCCTCCTCTGCTTTGCTTGGGCCAAATGCCACGCTGTCATAAAACAGAGAGAAACAAGCAGAGAGAAAGTAACGGGCTAAATAATGCAGCAATATTACAGTCACATAAAAGAATGGGGGAGGAAAAGTCTTTCAAAGGCAAGCTCTATTAGGAGCTGGAAATCTAAATAGCAGAAGACGGAGGCACCAAGATGGAATTAGTGTGACGAGCTTAAGGAGAGAACAGATAGAGAAAGTCATCAGCTAAATGTATGATGCCCCATGTGAGGGAAAAGTCTTTTAAAAGAGTGCAGCGCCGGAGACATATAAAGAGGAGCCTCTAATAAAAGAATGCAGTGATTAATGAAGATGGGTTCTGAAAGTGTAGAGCGGGAACAGATGAAGGTGAGGGGTTTAAATTATTACCCACAACTCTCTCACACTCTCTTTACTGCAGGGGACGGCAGAGGATACACTTAAATCTATTCAATAAAGGACCAGTTGTTGGAAGTCATCAAAACTGGGAGTTTCGCCATTGGATTTCAATTAAGATCCTGTAGAATTGATACTTGTTTTATTGGCAAATGTGTCATAAAACAGCCGCATCACTAATGCTCCAAAGGCTATGTTATATATTAGAGCATAAATAAATATTGTGTTTAAATAAGTATTATATGAATGGAGGTTAATTAATTGAATGATAGAACATTCTAGGTGAGAAACAATATTGAATATTTTGAAACAAAAAAAAAAGCGAGTGTTATGGATGAACCCCAGGTGGACGCTGAGAATGTAGGTTATTGATCCCTTTGGGCAGCATCACTGAGTGGTTAAACAGCAGGCTGTCGCCTAATATTACAAGTAGGATGTTTTCCTCAAATGTTATACTTGATATTGAGTACAATTGCAGCCTTTTCCAAAAGGGAACAAGAATCAATTGTGAACATATGTAAAATACAAATGTTACTCATGCTTTGACTAACATTTATATTTGACATAAATTCACGATTGATGTTTGTTCACTTTTTAGAAATGTACAGCAATGGCTGCAAATATATTACCTCGTTAGCTGTAGATCTGCAAACAAAGCAATACACACTTTGATTTAACAATATTGTTTTGTGTGCAGAAGATCTACAACAAACGAGACAATTTAGAATTACTACTAACATTTATTTGCAAAAGAATAAATACATAATAAAAACTTACAAGTGTAAAATTTCTGCTTCTAATTAAGATTCCTTCTAATTGAGATCTTCGATATATCGCGCGAATTCACGGAATGGCAATGCGAGACACCAACATGCCTTTGCAAGCATGATTTCAGCAAGAATTAACTATCATTTTTACATGATCAACGGTCGTGGTCCAAGATGTTGTGTGCACATGACACTAAGTGAAGTCTCCTCAAGGTTGTTTGGAGACTGACATTGCGCGTCTACGCAAAACGGACGGACGCTTAAAGCAAAACTGTCACTCGTAATCTCTTTGTCATCCTTGGACGCATTTGACATGCAATGGACTAACGGTTCAAGAGTGACAGAGAGGTGGACGACACGCGCGTTGGAAGCGCGGCAATTTCTCGCGCCTGCCCGGCCGCGTGCGTTGTTGGTCAGTAGTTGTTCTAGGAAGCATGTTGTTTTCAGCTGTTGTGTTATATGCACCAAAACTTACCAGACTCCAAGTATCCCCTGCAGTAGCCAAACCAGTCCGGGTTTCCTCCGGCGGCGATGCAGCGATGCCATGGCGCGAGGAGCCGCTCTGACAGTGCTCTTCCAAACGAACCGAACCGAACCGTTGGAAACGAGAGCGTTTTGAGATCGTCAGTGTTCTTTTCCTGCGGTTTGACTGATGCGCAAGATGCTCCTGGGGTCAGCGGTCGCGGTCCGGATGTGACTAGTAAATGCGGGGTTTCGCTGATTGCGGCACGGTGGCGTTCTGCTGAGTGAGACGCTGTTCCCGGAATTGTTCGAAAGCGCGTGGCAAAAGCGCTGACTGTTCCATCTCTGAGCACTGACATCAGGTGCTGCTGATTTATGGAACCTTTCAAAAGTTTTGCTCATGCTGGGGATGAATCACCGTGATGCAAAGCACTGTGACCACAAACTTGCGACCGCATTAATGAGCTCAATTTCGAAGGCTTTTCGAGCCATATAGGGCTCAGCGTGTTCATTTTTCCTTGTCAAAACATTCAGAATTATGCATACTCTATCTATCTATGTTTTTGGTTTTGCTCTACAGTATAAAATAGTACGCATCATCAGCACACAACACTTACAGCATCTGTTATTTAAGATTGGCTCAATCTAATCATAAATGCTTTAGGATAAGGAGATAAACAAGTCAACATAAACATATTGATCAATATATTTTCAATGGTTAATTTGGCCAGAGATAATACATCGGAAGAAAGATTCTTTCTTCCTCTTTTTAAATCGATACATTGTGAACTAATTGCATGTCTGAGGTTTGCATTTTAATAATGTCCCACTTTGGGAATAAATAACATACAGTTTAATGGGAGGAAAGCTATCCAGATGCTGTGTAGAAGTGATTTTAATTCAGGGACTGTGCTGATGATGTGAATGTTAAATCCAGCTCTACAGTCAATTATGTTGAAGACATTTGTATTCAGGTGTGCTCTGCTCTGATGCTTTGACGCGAGAGAAAATGAAAATAATTATCATTATCAGAACAAATTATGTGCACCAGCTGCATTTATTTCTCTTTGGCTATAAAAAATAATATTTGTTTGTTAATTTTATATTTAAACACATTGTTTACATACAAACAGACAGACGCGTGGTCTGCATATATACGTGCACATTGTATATAAGTAATGATATTGCAATCTTTAAACGTATCTGTTACAATCATTTCAATACCAATTACAATAAGTAATTTATTTTGATTCAGAACTACTCCATATACAGTATGTAAACAAAAACAACATTCTCAAATGTGGGATAACACATTGTACACATACTGACACAGAGAATAAACAAGTCAAGAATATCTCACACATCAGCATCAAAGTCCTCTGAACATCCTTTTGGTTGCCAGGCAACTCAACCGTTTCTTTAAACATGCTAGGGTGATTTCTCCATGGAGGAATTTCAACCTTTATCCTTTTCCCCCTATTTAGTATCTGTCATCTCTGAACCCCATCATCCCCACTGGCCCTTCTTTTGCAGCCTGTGGATTTTGTACGCAAAACCCCAAATGGAAAAAAACGAGTATTTTACCCAAGTTCTGAGATGAAAAGCAAAAAGCTATATTCTTGCTAACTACCAGCATAGCCGGATGTGACAGGATATTACTTCATGTCAAACATAAACAATCCAATCCAGACCAAACGAGGAAGACACAGAGCAAACATTGCATATTAATTAAACAAACAATTATAATTGGAATTCCCTTGTCTTGCATCCGAGTTTGGCTCCATGGTTTGTTGATGTTGCATCAGAATAATTGTTTTTTATTATTGTTTGCATACATGTCTCCAACAATTCAAATTGCAAATTCAAATTTGAAATTAAAAAAATAATCGTCTTTTTAGAATTTTTCAGTGAGTTTTTCCAGTTAATTACAAAATTAGTTTTCAGAATTGTTTTCATACTGTATGCACAGATTTCTTTGCAAAATGAATTTACAGTAAAGAAAATGTATCCGATTCTCAAGAGCTATAAAAAACAATGTGCAAAGGTTGAGGATCGACTCTGGTATTGAGGATCTGTCCCTGTGATCTTTCATATCTGAACTGAAAAACACTCACAACATCCTGGCTTAAGGCGGAACACTTTGCTAATGCCACCTGACAGGATATCAGCCTCAGTTCCACCTTAAGAGGGACCAATGAATGAGATCCAGCTTAGTTTCTAGTCTCCTTTAGTCAGGCCTAAAATTCTGCATTAGTGTATGCGGGAGTGCACAAGTAGACACATCTGCTCTGGCAGATGCTTGTACTAAAAGCAAAATGTTTTTTCCAGAATGTGCTGCAGAGTGAGTGAAGGTTAATAAGAGTAACGTCTATTGGTTTTGCCGTGCTTGCTCGTTGATAGCCGTGTCAGCCACGTAGGGTTTCTGGAAACTGCTGAAAGCTCTGCTGTTGTCCTGGAAAAGGAAGATTTCACGCAGACTCGAGGCTTCTCATTCACAGTTGCTAATCTTGAAACTTGCTGGTTAGCCAAAGCGCCATAAAAGCCTTCAGACACATTACCCAGCGCATAAGGAAAATGAAAGAGCAAATGGATTGAGTGGAAGCTTTTAAATATGAAGAAAACAGCATTACGACTGCATTTATTTACTGGTGACATGAGGTATGACACTTTTGTAATTCTTCAACTCTCACCCGGGAAAGTTTTGCTTCTGTTGGAGCATTGAAATGCTTTTCTGCACAGCAGCCTGTTTTTTTTTTTTTCAAATAATTTTTTCATGTAAAGTGGAAAAGGAGATTGTTCGTGGAAAGCGGAGCCATGCTGACCGACAATACTTTATTTTGTTGAAAAGGGAGCTGAACATTCTAGAAAACCTTTTCTATACAAAGCAACCACGCTTGTTCGTTCACAAGTTTACACTTGATTGTGGATCACATCGCAGTGTCGCAATGAAACCTTTTGGTACGTGATGAATTTTCAGGACATTTTGATGATAGTCTGAATTTTTATTGTCTCAATATTACAGCGCTATAACACAGAAAAGCTCTTCACGAACAAGAATGTGTTCATCACGGATTCCATTTTGCCAAACATGTCTATTAAATAAAGCATTGGTTATATTGTAATTCATAGAAAGGGCTTGACAAAGATGCTAAAATGTGGCAAAACCGTTTGAAACGTGATTGTTCCCACTGAGCAAATGGCAGGAAACAGAAGAGGCTCGATTCCAGTGCAAATTTCACTCGTGAAGAAAGTGTGCTCTTGCTGACACAACAACACTCATCAAAGTGGCTCATTTTGGTGCTTCCCTTTTGCTCTAAAACAATGTTGGTGTGCATTATCATTGCAAAAAAAAACATAAAGTGCCGTATTTTTCTTTTTCTTCAACAACATTTTCTTGTTGCTACAAAAGTCTCAACAATGCCATAATCCCACCAACATACACTTTTAGTGAGGCTTTGACAAAACATTGCATTGATTCTTTTGAATGCTACATCAGACTCTTTTCACAGACCCACGATAGTCACTCCCGACTTGACAAAAAGGTGTAGTTTGCCATAATATTCAATACAAAGACTGGTATTAAAACACAAAAATACAAGTTCTGTAAGAAACACCGCACAGACTAAGAAGCTACACATCAACATAATCTAGTGAAAAGCCCAAGACAGAGAAAAACAATAGTATAGAAGATACTAGATTCAATACACAGATGAAAATATGGCAGTAGATTGTTCGTGATTGATTGTGTAAAAGCACAGGCACACACACACACACACACGCAAACACTCCCACATTCACCTACACAATTGTGTGCTCAAACACACACGTATTTGTTAAAATAAACTTTTGAATGCTTTCTTGTAACGTAGGTCACTTTGGGTAAAAGCATCTGTTAAAAGCTAAAAAATAACACGTGATTTGTTGAGAGCAAAGAGATCGCACAAGCCCAATTAAAGTGTCACTGGGAAGGAACCATGTTTTTAATGACAGGTTCTCTGTTGAGATATGTGGCCCAGTAAACCAAGTTAAAAGTCCCGAAAAGCACCGGGAAGAGGATGCGAGACATACGGTCAATCTTGCTGACGCTGTTGAACGTCTTCTTGACCTCTTTGACCAGGGGTTGAGCTTTGCTGGCCTCCGGTGTGACGCTCTTTGAAACTGTAGGCAAACTGGAGTCCTTCGCAATGTGAGGTGCATAGTTTGCCACTGCTACGGCATACGCGTTGTTCTTTTTCATCACCGAGATCTCCTTCTTCTGAACAGAAAGCAAATGTAAGGACATTTTTTTCAGTCAGATATATTGATCACCTGGGGGTAGGTGGTATTGACCGGCAATATTATTGATTTCATGCCATTCCGAAAAAAAAAGACACAAGCTTCTATTTGGGGATGGGCAGTACCGGGATGAAAATATCCAGAATTGTATCTGTATAAATGTTGAATGTTTGATTTATACACACTGTGTTTGATGTAACAAATTCCTCTGAATTTGTAAAATATTTTATTTATTGTAGACTCTCAGTATTATTAACTCTCATAGAGATAAAACAATTTTCTAATAGAAAATATACAGTGTTTAATGTCAATCAATAAATGAAATAAAATGTCTTTTATTTTACAAAGCAAACACAAAGCGAACATACTGGTATATTCAGTCTGTTTATTAGTGTTTTACTGGTGGAAATTTTTTAAATGTACCTCACAGGTTTTCCAATTTCATCTCATGGTCAGCATTTTAACTTTTTTAATAATGATGTTAATTATATCAGCCGGGCTTCCATCTATGTATTATTACAATACTGTATCATGTTAGAAAAAAAAAAACAGTATCTTCCTAAAAACAGTTCCTATAGCAGCATCCTTGGTTTCCTCATCTAAATTACATCTTTTCCAATGACAGCAATCAACGCTGCAGAACAAACTCCACTCCAAAATCAAAGCAAGACTGAGTAGTCATGGTTACCTTATCATTGACAATGCTCTTTCCATCCCAGGCCCAACCACGCTTGGTGAAGTAGTTTACGGTGGCAAACTCAATGAGAGCAGAGAAGACAAACGCGTAGCAAACAGCAATGAACCAGTCCATAGCTGTGGCGTAGGCAACTTTGGGTAAAGAATTTCTAGCGCTGATGCTCAATGTGGTCATGGTTAGCACTGTGGTCACACCTATAGAAGATGAAGATAAACTTGTGAGAGTAATATACGTACAGTGGTGTCTTTGGTCAAGAAATTGCAAACTGAAACCGGTTGCATCCAATTTGGTAGATGGAGCTGTGGAAATACGTGACAGCCATTGTAATTTCTAAATTGCACAAAATGCAAATTCATTCCGCTGGCTTCATAAAATTACAATAGGAGGTTATGCCCCTACTGACCGAACCTCATGAAATACTACACCCAAATCACTATATATTTTTTAAATGTCTAACACAAAGTAAAGACCAAACCCACACAATGCTGTGTGCAGGTATAATTTATTGTATACGTTGTACTTCAAATTCATACATTCATTTATTGATCTATTAATTTATAATTCTATTACACATTTTTAAGATGTTAACCAATAGAAGTCACTCAAAAAGGTTTCACCTAAAAAACTGAAAATATTTCACTTAAAACAATTAGTGACAGTATCAAATTGTAAAAACAACACAATAAATATAATGGATAAGATACCGGTACTTAATTATTGCATTTCCACACAGTTAAGGATCAGTTATTCTTTCATAAAAAGAAACAGTTATTCAGACCTAAAGTTACTCTTAGTGTGTTAGTTACACATAATTGCATTGATTAATTCAGGTAGTTTGTTTAAAGTGGCAGTTAACTGCTTTTGTGAGTTCTTCTAAAGATAGGAGTGTTGAAGAAAAGAAAAAAGAAAAACAGAACACAACAACATTTCAGGTACAAATAGCAAATAGAAATTAGATATAAAATAACAAATGAACCCCTGCAAACATTCCTGACAACTATAACTGTACAGTAAAATTAAACTAAAATGGAAATGCATTTTGTTGTCACTGTCCATTCGTTCGTGCCACAACTCTTATAACCGGCCAATGAACGGTCAAGTTCATGTCTGCATGAATTGGTATAAAATGGGACACGCACGCCATGTATCCTTTCGTTGATTGAAACATTCTCTTCGTCTTCTCGACGAAAACTCATTGTTGGGATCAGCAGTACTCCCAGCGGGCTTTGCTCTTCCCGAAAATCCCCAGAAGGAGATCAACCGAGAGAGGAGCTCACTGACCCCATGTCAGCAGATCTGTTATCTCGGCCTCGGCCTTCCGCCCTGGAGACTTGCACGCAGTGCTAAGACCCAGGCCTGGTTACGTGCCCAAAGTGATCACTACACCTTACAGGGATCAAGTAGTGACGTTGCAGGCCCTCCCCACAGGAGAGCAAGACCTGGCTGGTCATCCGTTGTGCACAGTACGTGCTACTCGCACCCACTTGAGGCGCACGGAAGACAATAAAAAACAGCAAAACACATCCATGGTCCTACTATTGGCCTTATCCTTCTCTCCAGCACCTTACCATAGACTTTATTGGGGAGGCTGAAGAGCCTTATCTCGTTATCCCTTTTTGAAAAATGTTGTCCACGACGCCAGTTTGGGGACTAAACCCGTCCTTCAGGTGTGGGACTTGAGGGACTCAGAGCGGATTTTATCCACACCCCGTGCCTCCCTCTGAGTTTACTCACTGGTAATGAGTTTCAGGTATTGATGAAGAAAACTTGACAAACCAGAGCGTGGGTTTTGCTAACTTTTTTATTAACACAAATGCTGTTAACCAAGCACCACTCTAGTAACTGCATTAGCACAGCGAGCTTCACTGCAGATAATTACCGCCATTTATTCTGTTTGCCCTATTTGTGTAAGGAACCCATTAACAAGAGAACATGAAGTATCAGGCAGGGTATAACTGGAAAGTAATGACCTTTTGTTCAGTCGAGGTTTGTTCGGACATCTTGTTAACAGCACAGATGTACATGTGTATGCCCCTGGCTAATTCAATTTTGCTCATTTCAACAGTCAGTCATCTGCTATAAGCGGCGCTCCTGGATTCCTTTTGTGTAGTTGGTCTCCAGTTCTGCTTTTTGTGACTAATGTTTATTAAATGTTTGCGTCCTCTGGGCAAAGTAATCCAAACACGACGCTATTCAAATTGGAAAGACGTACGGGGGAAAAATGTGTTTCGTTGTGAAGTTGTGATTTTAATTACGTATATTGTATATGACAATACAGCATTTTGTAGTTAAACTTATTTTTTAATACGTATATATGTTCCTCAAATAGAAATGGTATATTATAGTAAAGATCAAAACAAAATCACAGTATTAACATTCTAATGTGCAACAACATGTACACCAAAAATATAATAATAAATGTTTTGTGATTTTATTATTAGGATGTAATACTATTATGAGTATGTTTAAAGGTCAACCTGTTAATTGTGCATACCGGTATAATCCAAAAAGAACTATATTTGAAAGGTGATTGATATGGTTGCTGTAAGCAATGAACCGGGAGTGTCAAAACAGTGTTTCTCATTGGCTTAATGAATGATTGATGATTACCCCAACAATCCAAGAACTTCTGATTTCAGGCCCATTCATGCAGATAAATGATCCAGAAATCGAATAGGTGGTTTGGAAGACGAATGAAGGAAAAGATGCCAGGTGAGATTGCCCGGCATCTTTTGGTTGCCCTATGTTACTCAATCTAAAGCTTCTCCTTGCTATCTCTACTTGTGTCATTTGCTGTGTGCTCCATCACCTCAATTTCTTTTCTAAATTGAGCTCTAACCCACTTCAGTTAAAGTGGGTATAAGACACAATAAGCGATTTAGTCCCTCTTTGAATCTCAGGATTAGAATTTCTTTTTGAATGCTTTGACTTTCTCTAGCCGAACGCACAAGTTTGAGTAATGCCGTATACATTACAACACAATAAGTGTTCAAGATGCATGCCTGCACTAAAGGTTATTTTAAAATTCACCTCTCATGCTTGAAAAGAAAATTGAAATGGCTTTAGGGAAGGTGGAAAAAAACTCTGTTGCAGTGATTTAATAAGAACGGGAAAAAATCACTAAATTATATATTTTACCTTGAAAAAATATTGCATTTCATCAATCCACTGACTGACAAAAAAACTCACGTCTGGCACACGACAGCATGACGAATGAGACATGCACACCCACCAAAAACTGTCCGTGCTGGGACAGACTCTCGGTTGAGCCAAAAAGAGACTTGAGAAAGGATGACGGTCATAATACAGGGCAGGTACGTCTGGATCACAAAGTACCCAATCTTTCTCTTGAGATGGAAATGGGCAGTCATCACAGTGTATTCACCTGCGAGGTTGAGGAGACAGAGAATCAAGGATGGAAACTTTGTATAAAGCCAATCTCTTGTTTGGTAACATCTTACCAGTACTGGATTTGATGGTTTCTTTGCCAACAGTCTGTCCCATTAAGTCATACTGATTAAGTCGGGATCCATCAGGAGCTACTTCCACTGATAAGGTGGCATTCCGCGTCCACACATACGTTACCTCTGACAGAGTGTATGCGTCTAGAAAGCAATTCAAACCCAAATCACGGGAAGTAAGAATCAAAGCAACTTTTTTCCTCTTATAAATGAGATCATCTTAACTTACAACTGCCAAATTTTAGTGGACAGGAATGGAAATCCATCGGAAAGTCCTCAAGATGCATCGGGCATTCAGCCTGTACAGTCAGTCTATGCATGATTACAATCATAACAAGTTACGTCCATCGAATGAGTCAAGCGTAATTTATGGTACACGTGCACAGTCACCTCATAGTGTACAGCAGAGTCCCGTTCTCCATAATTCGCAAGAGTTTGTTAGGCATTGTCATGTTGTGAGCCACTGATTTTTTGCCGTTGTGGAAAAAAGTGTCAGGGGTCCAGATTTTACTGGCCATCAGGTTATTGAGGCGGAGGATGTTCATCGGCCCATGAAACTTCAGTCGCTCGTCTGTCCAGCGCTGACGGAAGAACACATCCACTGTGTATTCCTGAGGACAGAGACGTAATGTCTGTGTGAGCAGCAGGAAAGACACTCTTCATTCAGGCTGTATTCAAACAGGACTGCTTCATTCAGTATACTGGGACGACATGAACATAAAAATAAAAAATAACTTTTTATATAAAATAATTATAAAAAATAACTTTTAACAATACTAATAATGTCTCACTGTAGCTTTAAAAAAAAAAA
>CM051500.1:16177580-16189361 GCA_028031935.1 Paedocypris micromegethes
AAAAAAAAAAAATTTGTACAGTTTTTTGCAAAGCTGACATCACAGCGCACTTATAGAAAAAATAGAGTGCAATTCAATTATTTGCAGCCTCACTACGTGCGCATGCGCACTGCGCACAGACCATATGTCGGACTTTTGTTCCTTTAGATAAAAATGTGTGATCAGTCTTTTCAAATAGACTAATTATCATTTGCCACACAAATATACAAATACATATCCGTTGTCTCTTTTCCTCAAAATAAATTACTTGTTTCTTTTTTAATTATTATGACAGGCTTACCCATTGTTTTCTTTAGTCAAAATATATATATATTACGATATATTACAGTATTTAAACAAGTGCTTATTTTGTGTTGAGTTTACATTAATTTACATTTTACACTTCAATATTCAATATTACAATATTCTATACTTGTTCATGTTATTAATTATTGTTAATACTAAATAATTATGAATAATAAATTATTATTATTATTATTTGTGATTTAATCGCGATTAATCGGTTATTTAATTTGGTTGAGGAAGTGCGATTAACTAGTTAAAATATTTTTATCGTTTGACAGCCCTAATATACATATATATATATATATACATATATATATATATTAGTGCTGTCAAACGACTACATTTTTTTTTAACTAATTAATGGCACTTCCCCAACCAAATTAATTGCGATTGATCACAAAAAATAATAATAATTTACTATTTAAAATTCTTTAGGAAATCATTCTTAAACCATGATTTCCAAACGAAATTGATCAAAATAAAGCAAGCAGATTTTCTCACGCGCGTCTTTAAAACCAAAACAGCCGCTCTCTTAAAGGCACAGCGCAGAAAACGGAGCGGCACGCATATGCGCGTGAAGTACAATATGTGTTTGATTAGCAATGTCCGTGCCGTCATTGGTAGTTGTAAGTTACAACTTGTAACGAAACTAATGTGTAATGCTGTATTAAGGTGTTTATATACTTATATTAAAATCTAATTCATGAATTATCACGGTATCCACGATATTGCAAAATCCATATCGTGGCACATCTCAATACCGGTATTCACCTTAATACAGTTATACCACCCACCCCTACTTTCACTGTGTACTGACTTTACTGACTGTTCATCTTACATGTCGGCATACAATTGTTCTTAAACTGCTGTTAACTTTTATACAATTGATATAAAATATTTTACTACAGTATTTGGTTCAGAATCTTTTCTTTCTAGATTTTCCTGCTTTAAAATTGGGTGCGTCTTATATGCCGGTGCGTCTTATATGGCGAAAAATACGGTAAACTTCTTGTATCTTTTACATTTTTTAGTAGTATGTAACTGGACTTGTGTTCAAAATTATGTTGTGTCCATGTTGCAGGTTCGAATCCCACTCCTGGTGGTTCTACATCTGAGTGTTCTTGGGCAAGACACTGTAATTGTGTAAAAGTTGGTATGTTCCCTAGAAGCAATAATGAAAAACTCACTCACTCACTTTCTTTCTAACTTACACAATCACGCTCTCTTTTTAAGGCCCGCTACAGAGGAACTATTAAGCCTGTTCTTTTCTGATAAGATATTATGTGAGGTAGAATAAACCTGTACCAGAGTTGAGATAATATGGTGCAGATCCACTAATGGCCTTGAAAGTCTGAATTTAAGCTTTGAACTTGATCCTAGAAGATCCTAACACTGTAGCCAGAGACCAGCAGAGTAGTGGCATGCTTTAAAACCAGGCATGCTGCTGTGATCAGGATTCTCGGGTTGAGACCGCAGGTCGGCTAAAAGGTCATTACAGTAATCCAATCTTCAGATTAGCTAAACAAGAAGTTATGTGACATATTGTTAGAGGCAATGTCATATATTTTAATGGTGCACAGAGTGACTGTGGCAGACGCTGAGAGTAATGTGCAGAGGTGTGCAGCAGAAACCTAAACGGGTAAAACAATCACAACATTTATTAAGAAGGGTCTACTGGCAATACAGATATTTTTGCAAAGCAATTTTTGCTAACTGAAAAGAGCAGAGTGACGTACAAAGCTACTACCTGTCACAAGGTGGCAAGACTGTGCATGTCAATTTAAATGAATTGAAATTCAACAATTGCTACTTCATCTACGGTTTTGCTACCGAAGTCTCTCCAGAAATGGTTGTTCACAACATGCAGCAAAATATTTGTTTTTCCCACCAACAGATTATGCATTCATTCAATATTGTTTTGTTAAATGTTTGTATACATTTTGTCTCATCTTTCTCCCCATAGTATACCACAGTAGCAAGTGTCTGAACCATTTCAAATCACTGCGTCTCCTATTCCCTTGGGCGCCGTGTTGTCACGGTCTGACCCCCGGGGTGAAGACGGGCATCCTGTTTCCATGGCAGCAACAAGAAAGAAAAATGCTACGCACGTAAGAGATAATACTTATTCACTCCCACATTTGTACACTAAAGATAATGTTCTATGACAGTACATGCAGTCACTGGAGAATCATCGCTTCCTAGCCTTCACTGAAGCCATTTGTAATGCTTCATTATCCTTTTCATTCTTTCAGCTTTTCCCTGAAAACTTGCACAACATCACTCAAAATCTCCAGCTACACGCATATTAAAGATCTATATTGAGTTATTTTCATCACACTGATGCAATCTGATGCCTGGCCAGTTGATATTCACGTCTTGAAGCAGGACTCGTCACAGAAGAACCAGAGATGCTTCATAAACAGACAGACGGTAGTAGTCACTTTCCATATTGTTCATCATAACCGCACATACTCTGGAGGATTTTGGTGTGTGTGTGTGTGTGTATGAAATACTGTAAATAATAACTGATGAGACTGAACAACTGATGATGCAAAATGAGACAAACTAGTAGATCTATGACACAACAACACATTACTCAGGAGGATAAAGAAGAGCTGGACATCCCGGCCAAAAAAAAAATCGAGGTAGTGCTGATTTCTTTGGCACAAGGCAAAGGTATCTCAGAAATGCAGCAGTTTAGTCCCTGAATCCTGATATAACGTGGCCTTTTAGAACGCAGAAGCTCTTACATCAGGTTCGGTGAGTGTTTGGCTGGACGTTAAAAAAATAAAATGCTCTTCAGCAACAGCACAAGGCAATACATGAATAATGAATGAAAATCAGTTTTCATCCATTTGAGTTTTTTTCTATAGTCTAAATATTTGAGAGCAGACACTGTGAAGTGAAGAAAAAGAAGCATACCAAGAAAAGCTTTTAGCCAGCAGCAGGTAGCAAATGCTATGAATAGAAAATGAATGAAAAACAAAGAAGACGGTGGGGTAGAAACAGAGAGAATGGTTGATCTGAGCAAAGAGAATGTCAATTATTTCAGAGTAATCTAATTTGATTGCAAAACCCCCAAAATAGGTCAAAATTAGCGCATTATATAGAAGAAATGTCTTACCATGTCTGTGTCTGAAACTGGTCCAAAACTGGTAACATATATATCAGTCTTCACTTCTGTTACACGATCTATGTAGCAGAAAAAAAATAATCAGTATGGCTAATTAGAATTATATTATATTGCAATATATTGAAAATACAAAACAATAGTTCAATACACAATGTTTTCTTTACATTTTGCTTTTAAATCATGTACATGATGACACAATACATTTATAGATAAAAGAAATTCCCTTTGCAATTGTATTGTTTTTATTTTTTAAATACAATAAGCGGAATTGTATTCAGTCAATGATCTCTCCTTTTTCTCTTCAGGACCCTAGAAAAATAAAAAAGTGTTTATGTTTTCTGTTAGTCTGCCAAATGGACACAATCATGTTGCTTTTAGAAGTGCTTCCCTAATGTGAATTCAGTTTCACAAACTGTAAAAAAGCACCTTCGACAGGGTAAATGTGTGTGAGGACAAATATTCTGTGTGTTTGTTGTTTCATAACAGAAACACAATTAGCTCAACATCTCCTCCACAAATCTCGCAGAAGTGCATTTGTGTGCATGTGTCTGTATATCTAAAGACGACTGGAGCGCTGCTGCCAAATCCAAGCATGCCAACAAATGCTGGGGCCACTGAAACATGCATTAACAATGACCTTGGTGTGTGAAGTGAGACCGCTTCACTTTCCTCTAAACCACTCAGCATTATAAAGTTCCTCTAAACCAGACCCTTTGGTTAACTTTTCCCGGCACATGAAATATTAACTAAAAATAAACAATTTTCACATTTCACATTCAGACATATTCAGAGCAGATTGACATGTTTAAGAACACCAACATAGATCGACAACCCCCTACAAAACCCATCCCCTTCAAAAAAAACATTAAAAAACGTGATTTATATTTTCATTTTTTTATATTTATATTTTCGTTTGCATCTATGTTTGATCTAATAATTAACTTTGACTTTTGAATATAGACCTCCAAAAATTTTTCTTTTTTTCATGTGGCCCCCTGAGAACAATATATGCCACTCCAGTTACCTTCTAAAATCACTGTGTCAATTTGGCTCAGAGTCACAGCACACTCGGGTGTCCTCACCTCCAAGTCCAGGTCTGAGTCTGTTGTCGTAGCCATCAAGAAGTCTGTCTAAAATCCGTGTGAAGAGGGTAATGTTGTTTTTAAAAGCATCTGAGCCAGATACATCTGTTTTAGAGCTAGAAAAAGATGCATTTGTTAGCCGTTGACATTCTTGTCACGTGACAAATATGCTGCTGGTGTTCTAATACAGAGTAAAACTAAGCAAGTTACTTATTTTTAAGTTTCCATCTGTTTTGGGATTGATATTTTACTTTGATTGTATTCGACTTAATTTTAATAAATCCAATTTGCTGTTGTCATATCAGTATCATATCAGGGTTAATTGACTAAAAATGCTTGCTCTGCTTTATTCAGGTTTTTAATTTATTTTATATTTGCTGGCTCTCTGTCTATATAGCTATATACAGTATACGTATACTTATAGAAACACACACGATGATACCCATGATTTGCATTGTGTATTTACAGTCGAATTCTGTTAATTGGGACACATCGGGACACGACCATTTTTGCCTCAATAAAGCGGCACATATTTGCGTTATAAAAGACTTTTGACTTTAGGATTTGTCCCAATAAAGCAGCTGCCTAATTAAGCGGAGTCGACAGCATAGTCTAAACAGAAACACGCAGATATAGCATATGTGCCTGTTTAATCAGCCTGTTCAATTTATCAGTTCAACTTACCACGAGCGCCATAAAGCCAAGAGAAAGAAGTAGATGAAAAATCCACGAGAGTTACTCCATCGCGTTTCCATCGTCCTTCGGTGCCTGTCGAAACTTTCGTCTCTAATAAGCCAAAGTTACAAAGCGGTGAAATCACTCTGCTGACCAACGTTTCCAAATACTGTACATTATTAGGAGCTGTTTTAAACCATCTTCGTCGAGTAAGATCAATCAGGATATTGCAACAAAATTCAGCATTCAGTTTGTTTCTTCTCTAGTAATGAAGTTCGGACGTCAGTTTTAAAACAGCGTTAAAGAAAATTAAATTCGGATCAATCTACCTGTTCGCGGTTCGTTTGAGACGTAACACAGATAAGTTGTCGCTCGATGCCAGTCTTGTTATTTGTGCCCACGTACACTCCGGTATGCGCGCGAAAGCACGCGCAGTGATTTGGCACTTACAGCAACAACACGTGCGATATATCAATATATATATATATTATTATAAAAACATATTTTCAGAGTTAAAGCATTTCAAGTTTTTGGACGAGAGGGCTGATTGTCGGTATCCAGAGCTGAGCATCTCTGAAGGCTTGAGTGGCTTATTTGATACTCAAATAGGCGTGAACCCGGTAAGCATCAAGTAGCCAAAAGGCGCACGAGGGCACACCGGGTCCTAAAGCCCAGTCCACAGACTCAGCTGATTGCCCGCGTGCGTCTCTGTGTTAATGTGTGTGTGTGTGTGTGTGTGTGTGTGTGTGTGCGTGCGTGCGTGCGTGCGTGCGTGCGAGAGCGCGTTATCGATTTTCTACACTTTGATATTCTGTATATGAAACACCGCCTTTTGTTCTTAAATATATCATATAAACCTTTGCGAATCCAAGTTGTATATACTTAATGAACAAATATATATTAATTATATGCATAGCTCTGAGTAGTAATGGGGGATTCGAGCATCTGTGTGTGCGCTACAAAGTTAAGATAAGCCAAAGAAAGAGGTTTTAACTAAAAAGAAAACTATTGCAAGGTGACATTTATGTATTAATAGTTTATTTACTATTAATGACAGAAAATTACCAGCTATAGCACAAGTGCAGCAACTATAGTTTTCACCCAATATGAATATAGAGATTTAAACCACTAGAAGAAATCGTATTGGAGATAAAACTGCAGTACAACAATATAAATAATTTTGTGAATAAGTCAAATCAAAATCACTTGTAATGTGAACAAGGCCAATTCAAGGTGTGACTGTTGAGCTGAATATCATTGGGAGAAGTATAGCCTTTTTACGGTTATTCTTTTACCCTGTCTTGTTTTCCTTTTCCGGTCTTGTATTTTTACTGCATTTTGTATAAATTTGTTTTATGTTTTTCTGGGCTTGACAAAATTATTACACATTTTTTTGTAGATTTGGTCTGTTGCCATGGGTAAAATAAAGGAACAATCTTAAAATCATTTTCCTGACATTTGTTGACATTTTCTGACATATAAAATGTATAGCTGGAAATACGGAGTTGCTCTGCGTGGCCTCTAAAATCCAGACAGCGTACACAAACCATAATGCCTGGAGCCGTGTGTGTGTGTGTGTGTGTGTGTGTGTGTGTGTGTGTGTGTGTGTGTGTGTGTGTGTGTGTAATTGTTACAATTTCGCATTCCTTTTTATTGTGCAATGACAATAATAAAGATAATCTTCCAAGACGATAAAGCCCTTTAAAGGTGTAATAGTGCCATCTGCTGTCTTGATATAAAATGACCTAATACAATTACTATATTTGATTTAAAAAGATATACGTATTAATATATGTAATTTTTGTGTGCACTAAATTTCAAAAATAGAACCGGAGATGATTGTTTATAAATTATCATTTCTTAAATTGATTAATAAATTACAATATATCTCAATTGATTAACTACTTCAAATGGTTTCAAATTAGTTTTTCATTATAACATTGAAATAAAGATTGCCTATAAGTAAACATCACTCGATTTTAATTTTTCTGTAAGCAATACTTGACTTTAAGATAAAAAAAATATCATATAATATTTTTAAAAGGGAAAAACAACTAGCATTACTATTATTTCATGAGCATTAATAAATAAATAAATCAGATCAATAAATGACATTCACTATTTTGTTTGTTAGAACTGATAGGAAGTGTGTTGTTCCCTACATGTGTCAGCTGATTGTCGTCAGAGGTGTCTCCGTGGCAACGCATCACACATCGATGTGGTGAGTTAGTTCCAGATTCTGATGCGCCGTGCATGTGTTTGTGTACCACTCAGAATGTGACTCACAGCATTAATATTTTGTCTGGTGAACAATTGGTCAAAGATGCTAATTCAATGTGTAAAATTATATATTTTTGTAGTTATTTATGTATAAAATGCATTTTCTTTTAAAGCCTGCAATATAAGTTAATAAGTAATATTGAAGTGCTTTTGATTCATTGAGTTATTTAAACATATGATTACGGTATTTAAAACAAAGTGTGAGTTTGTCATTGTGCCACTGGGGACCTTATCAAAATTGTGCTCTGCATTTAACCATCCAATGAAGCGACACGAACAAAAGCCGGAGCAGTGGGCAGCCTATTAAAGTAAACACGAAATTTAAAGTACACCATTTTCAGCAAAAAAATGCTTTGTTATGCTTTCCGTCTTCCGCTTTGGGTCAGCCTGCTTTGACTCTTCAGGAAAGAGATATCAGATGGATTTTGCATCAGAGTGATCAGCTCCTTGTTGGATAACAATTGAAAAGACGTTGAAATTGAAATATTCGAGATTCTGCTTTGAGATGTTTAATTTGATTTGTTTGACCTTGTCAGATGGCAGAAAACAGGCGGCACTTTGTCAGGCTTCATGCAGTTATTATTGAAATCACCACAGATATTCAAAACATAATACACTACACAATCCAATTGGCTAAAGTATTTGTACAAAGAGTAAAAAGGGAATTATGCAGAAAAAGCAACAAAAAATTTGCAAAGTAAATATTTGCTGTACAGCCAAATACTTTTTTTTATCGGTATCTAAAAGACAGATTTTTTAAAATTATTTATCCAAGCATAACATAATTCATTATAAAAAAAATTCACATTTCATTCATTAATTTCAAAACATGGTTTGCTGTTGCGACGATCAACTAAAAGAAGCTAGTGATCTGCCTTTATTTCCTTCTGGAAAAAAAACCCAATAAATATAGAGATAACACTGCTTGGTGATCCACTGGTGATCATTGACCACAGCCGCAAAATATTAAAGAAAACATTTGAAAACCTCATTAGAACCACAACAAACCTTTGAATACTTAATATTTTCACAACACATCCTGGCTGATCTGCTACATTGACAGTCACTTTTCTTGCCTCGCTCCCTTGCTCAGCTTTGCATCCTCTGGCCACTAGGTGGAGACAGTGGCAGAATCAGGGCTTAGAGAATGGAAGGGTTCTCCGACGCATGGCTTCATGCGGCCCTTGCAAAAAGATCAACATGTTTTGTGTCCAAGAGTGTTTCCCAGTGGGAGCGGATGAGTCCGTGGCTGGTCAGCACTGGTTACAGGATGGCACAGAAGAACTTCTTCTCCCTGAAGGGGTTCTCAGAAGCGGGCACAGGGGACAGCAGGGGGTCTTCTTTAGCGTGGGCTTCACAATATGACGTCAGATCCGCGGCTGCTTTGGAGACCTGAGGGTTTGCAAACATTGGATTCCAAAGTTACTAATAGAACAATATTTATGACATGAATAAAAGTAATTTGCGAATTGCTTTTTAAGATGTAGCAATTGCGCTAACTGGCACATTTCAAAAGGTTTTGATACTCAGTACAAAGTACTCAGATTATCAATTACTATCAAACTCATTACACCACATGAAGGATGGTGTCTGAGTGGACAGTGATGTGACTCTTGGACAGGTCAACATTGCCCACCATGTAGAAGACCCTCCCGCTGACGCTTGTTTACAGACTTTGCGCTGTATCATCCAAATTCGAAAATGAATTTCAGTGGAATCTGCATTTGAGTTTTTCAAATGCGAACTTTCATGTTTGTTTTTTTGGCATGCTTAGTGTGCATCGTAAATGCATTAATATATTTTGTAAACTCTTTTGAATTCAACAGACGCTCTTTAGCCCACAAGCACATTCACTTGAACTTAGATGAGATCTTCCCACCTTTATCCTGTCGATATTGGCCTCCATCTTGAGCTGCTCCACCAGTTTGCGAGCCTGAGCAATGCTGGCTGTGTTGTTGGTGGCCATCAGGTTGATGAATCAAGGCAATTCTTTTGGAGAAAATAAAAAATTAGATTGAGTTGACCAAACAGCAAAGAATATATATGTATGTGTATAATATATATATATATATATATATATATATATATATATATATATATATATATATTAGGGCTGTCAAAGTTAACGCATTAATTTTAATTGATTTTAATTTAATTTTTAATTTCACAGTTGCAGTTTTTTCACTTTCGGTTTGGTGAATATGCAATGAATAGACCCAGAGAGCCCCGCTAGTGTCACCCAGGTGTGGCTCATTATGATCAGAAGCTCAGAGTGATAGGAATAGACCCACAGAGCCGCCTAGTGTCACCCAGGTGTGGCTCATTATGATCAGAAGCTCAGAGTGATTACTCTGCACCTAAATAGCAGCAGGTGGAAATGTTTAATGACAGACAATTGCTTGTCTCATGATCTGGCAGTGTATTTGAATGTTCTTGAATGGACTTGTTAAAACTGAGACTCGACCTTATTTAGACGTTTCAACTGCAAATACATAACTTGTTTGTCAGATTCAAATCACTGTTCAACAAGCCGCCACTGTAGATTTATAGGGATTAGATAAAGACAATACTGTATTTGCTTACACTTATATTTAAAAAAAAATTACCGTATTTTCCGGACTATAAGCCGCTACTTTTTTCATAGGTTTTGAACCAGGCGGCTTTTACAATTTTTTGATAATGAAGATAAATACGTTAGATGCCGTTTATTTTCTCTTTTTTTCTGTCCCGTTTTAATCAGCAAAGTTCCTGCCGTGTTAAAATGCAGGTTTTGGAAAGGATCTATTTAGTTACATACATGTACATTTACAATTCAAAATCTTTCACAGAGCCGATGCGGCTTATATACAGGTGCGGCTTATAGTCCAGAAAATACGATACATAAAGCTAAGAATGTCTGTTTTTATGTACATTCTACAGATAAGTATTTATTAAGTTTTTTTGTTTTCAGCTGACAAAAAGAAGGCAAAACTGCTTCGAGTTTTAGTTTTATTATTATTATTTATTTATTTTTACAAAAAACACTTATATGTAAGTCCAAAGTTGACTTTTTTGTGTGTTTTATCTTGAATAAAGAGTGACTCGACCTCTAAGGGTTAAAAAACTAAGAAAATAGTCATCATCCTCAAACATTATATTTGCGTTAATTAAACATAGACACTCCTCGTTTTTCTTACAGGGCTGTGACAGAAAGTTGAGACACCAATTTTGTTTTTAACATAATCTCTATTACATAAACACAAAATTAGGTGAGTGGGAAAGTCTAGTGAGTTTGTCAATAAGGCCACTAGTGATCATATTGACACAAACACAGTAAAGTGAACAAACACAAACCCGGAGCAGTGGGCAGCCTTAAGCCGTGGCACCCGGTGGGTCATTTTGGGGCCAGTGTCTTGTCCAAGGACACTGTTTTGAAACACACCGGACCAGGATTTGAACCTGCGACTCCGGATTAGGAGGTCCAACTCCCACCCTGGATTACAACTGCCTCAAATTTGTAGGACATTGTAGTGCTGTTAAACTAATGATTATAATAAAAGCACTAAATCAAAGCACAAGCACAAAATAACAAGAGTGTTACTTGAGAACAGACATTTCTATGATTCAGATCAAGGCCATGTGGCCAAGCAATTGGCAAAACAAATCTGTAAAGAACACATTGTTTTACTGGGTTTTAAACACCAGTAAAATAAAATGTCGAAAATATATGTGCAGTATGTCTTCCTTCTCTGTACTGATAGCTCAATATTTCTCATCTGTCCTGACTGAGCTCAAAGCTCTGTACTGTCTCAGAGGGATAATCACACAAAAGGCTGCAGCTGAGAGTAACAGCAGGGGGCGCTGCACCACCAGATGCCACACTGACCTCATTCTAGGTAATGAGACCAACACAGCTTGCAAAAGAACAACTCTTACCGTCAATATGTAACATTTACTTCAAACATATGTGCTGATATTAAACATTTATCTTTTAACCATGAGGTTGTAAAAGTATTTTAAAGCAAATTCTATTAACCTCCGGACTTCAACCAAAATCACTAGGTTAAAGATTATTTTCATTGCTGAAATCTGTTATCATCAGTTACGTTTTCTAATACTGTTACTTTGTGAATGTTAGAATACTAATACTGTTAGAATGATCTAATTGTATCTGCTGTATAAAAATATCAGATCATCACCTAGATCTCTAGGAGTGTTGTTGTGTTAATGGCTGGGAAGGGCCGATCTCTGTCTTTATGGAGCCCTAAACAGAATCTGTGCTGCACATACAGTATTATCAACTTATCAGTGTTTGATTGTTTGCACTGTTCAAAATTACCCCCCCCC
>CM051500.1:16189373-16200637 GCA_028031935.1 Paedocypris micromegethes
CCCCCCACACACACACACACAAACAAGCCCACACACACTTACACACTTGCATTTTATATGCTTTTCCTTATTAATGGCTTTGTAGTGCCGGTAATTAAGTGTTGCATTTTAGTCAAATTGACATAATTGTCATAAAATCACATAAAAACTTGCCTTTACTCTTGGGGGTCCCCTGGTGGCCATGGGGGGCTAATGATTCACTTAGAGGTTCTAGTGTGTATTCTGGGATTGTTTTCCAGTGAAAGCATGAAGTGCAAGGCAATGTTAGACAGTTTGCATAAAGCGTCTGTTAAATGCTAAGCTTTGGTGCAATGAAAATTATAATGGTAAAAAAAGCAGATAGTTACAGCAAAACACAGCTAGTGAACTAGTAAAACAATTTCCTGAAAACGTCTCCTTCTTCAGATTCTGTTAATGCTTCGTAAAGACTGTTTCATTAAACCTAAGTTGACCATTCCAGACATCTTTGCAATGGACCGCAGTTGCTAGGCAACAGAGATACAGTGGTCTGACAGCAATGAAATGTTCCACTCCTAAAACCAAGCATGAAGCTCGGGAAAGGCAGCTTTCGCTGGAGCTGGTATACACCAGACGGGTTCAGGGAGGGGACAGACTCTGCACATGTCCCACCACAATAAATCAGCGCTGAAAAGCCAAACACGCAAGATCAATCCATGTCTTCTTGCACTTCACACTCCAGAAACCTCTATATGTGGAGGCTGTGAAGGTGCAAAAATGTATTCTTACTGTACAACGTTGTTACGTTTTTTATACAGATAAAAAAATCTATTTGGTGGTACCATGGTCTAGTTGAATTAGCTCCAGGTAAACACATAAACCAAAATGTTTGTAAACAAAACTGATATTAAAAACCTTGGGTATCTGCGTAATACGTTCCTCACTCCCTCAAATACACATATCAAAGATGTTTAATAGTTTTACAAAAATCTGTATTCAACAAATTATTTTGTATAAGTCTGAAATAAATAACGGTAACAATTGGCAACAAAGAGTACAAAATGAGCAAAAAAGATTTTTATAATGGAACAAGCTAGTTGAACGAATTGAGAAATCAAAAATCATAGCTTAAATGAACTTTTTTGTTAAAAGAACTTATATGTACGTACTGTTATTGGAAAGGTTTGTAAACCATGTAACTTGTGTGCTGAAGTACCTTTATGTTTGCTACTGAGATCTCTATTGATTTGTGCCTCAGTCGGGGGTCTTTAAAGCTTTGTGTATGTGTTTGATAATGGACTCGGGGCTTCTCCTAATCTCCGGTCATGGAGAGGAACCCGCATGCGTGCCATTTACCCAACTCATCCACATTTCAACAGGGACAGGAAGTTCAGATGGTATGTGGGAATGCTTTGACGGGATGTAATTGAAGACTTTATCATTATAGTCTATAATATCTATACGTATAATGATAATGCTGTGTAAGCAAACTAAAACGCAAGTTCACTCAAAAACACCGTAGAACATCAATCCCGGACTCATCAGGATCAGATCGATTTGTCCAAAATAATAGGGTTTCCCGAATAAGTGGAAGGCGAACACATAAAATGAAAATGTCATTATGACCTTTTTTTTAAACATACATGTATGGTAAACGTGCAGCCTTTTATATTTCTAGAATCGTGTATTTGTGCATTGATGAATAGATGACATGCGCAGAAGGGCTTGTGTAGTGGACACCGAAACTTTACTACTTAGCACACTTCACAGAGTTGAGACCTACATGGAGATAAACAATACGCAAAGTTCAACACTACATGAAGCTGAATACTTCACAGAGTTGAACGCTACACAAAGATAAATACTACACTAAGATCAACCTTAAACTGAATACGTACAGTATAAAACTGCATGAAGAGAAACACTATACACTGTACTTATAGTTAAAGGCTACACAGAGCTGAACTCTACACAGAGCAGATTGCTACACACAGTTGAACGTTACTCAAAAAGAAATACTACACAAAAATGAACCTGACAGAGTTGAACTCTACAAGGGGAGAAACACAACACAGAGTTCAACACTACACAGAGTTTAACACTATTCAGAGTTGAAACTTCACTGAGTTAAAGCACTACACAAAATTCAACACTACACATGGACTTGAACACTACATGGAGATGAACGCTACATGGAGTTGAACTCCACATGGAAATAAACACTACAGACAGTTAATGCTCAATATAGTTATACACTACACAGAGTTAAACACTACATAGAGTTAAACACTACTTGTCGATGACTGTGACTGTGGAGTTTAACTCCACAGAGAGTTAAATGTTCCTTTTAATGTAACAGCTATGTTATAGGAGTAACAAGTCACTACAATGAATAATGTGTTAATTTTGTGTTGACTACACGTACACATAGTAACACTTTACTGATTCCAGATCCGTCAGATCTGTTCCTGCAAGAATGAAACTGAGCATGATGGCCATGTTCACCTCAGGTACAATGGTGTAACAAAATATTTTGTCCCAAATTAGCAAAAGATATTATCTGACTATATGTAATACCGAATTTTTCGGTGGCACTGTGGCGCAGTGGGTAGCGCTTCTGATTGTGACTCGTGGTGTGAGTTCGAGGCTGGCCAGGGCCTTTCTGTGTGGAGTTTGCATGTTCTCCCCGTGTTTGTGTGTGTTTCCTCCGGGTGCTCCGGTTTCCCCCACAGTCCGAAAAATGCGTTTCAGGTTAATCTGGCCATGTGAGCGTGTGTATGCATGAAGTGGACGATGGCGCAGATTGGCTGCTGCTATTTCACCGGACAATTGGTGTTTGTGTGAATGTTGTGTGTGTCTGTAAGGTGACCTTGAGTGTCTAGAAAGGCGCCAATAAATAAAAAATCGAATGGATTATTATTATTATTATTATTATTATTATTATTATTATTATTTTGGTCCTATTATGCGGCTGTTATAACAAACCAGCGTCCCAATTAACCAAATTGGCATCCTGTATATTGGAGCAATAATAGCCACTATTATGTTGGCACTGCTACTCCTTGGCCCAGTTTGTTCTTATTAAAAGTGCAATCACCTTTCGTCTTGTGGTGTAAGATGCTTATGAGAAAGGAACCCATGCAGTTCAAGCCCATATGTTTAATATCTCGAACTGCAGCTCAAGGCCCTATGGAGCCAGATAGCTTGTGTGTGAGTGTGAGTGTGTGTGTGTGTGTGTGTGTGTGTGTGTGTGTGTGTGTGTGTGTGTGTGTGTGTGTGCGTGTGCGTGCGTGCGTGTGCTGCTCGAGGTGTTAAGAATGTCACATCTTTCTCAGAATGTTTTCCGGGAGATAGATCCCAGACCCAGTCATGTTTATCTTTTGTGCTTATACAAAAGTTCATTCACTAAACTCAACGTCTACAGTCAGGCTCATGCACAACGACAAGAAACTGGACTCATCATTTCGCTTCTGTTCTGCATGTTGTCTAAGTTGAAGTTGAAACTCTTCCTGAGTGTGTTTTCCTGTAAATTTTGGCCATCTTCTCTTTTTCTCTTCCTCTGCTTCTGTCAGCCAAATAAGTGAACGTTTGCTTTGCTAGAACAGCTTTCTGCTAGAACAGCAGCAGGGAATTCCTCTATTGCGAATCATTTCCCGTGGAACCTTCCAGCAGCATTTCATCTCTCCAGCTCTCTCTTGCAGACATTGCCGCCAAGCCACTTAAACAGCAGATCCGAGAGCTAAGGCAGCATTTTAACGTTGTTTAGGAAGCTGCACTTTGTTTGGAGCGTTACAAGTTACTCAACGGTCTTTTGGTGGTTCAGGGTCAGTGATCGCTAGCTGTGATAATGCAGGAATGAGGAACATGAGGCCGGATCACACGTAATATTAAAAACCACATGCCTACCTAGTAATCAACAGGCTTACTGGTTGTCTACGTGCACATCCTACGTGTGTGTGTGTGTGTGTGTGTACTCTTACACAAATTCATATCAATGTATGTGTCTATATTTTTTTTTTTTTTTTTTTTTCAAAACAAAAACACACAGTAAAATGTTATAGAGCATTTATTCATTAGGTCACTAGAGCTCACGATATGGAGGCAAGAGAGAGAGAGAGAGTGAGAGAGAGAGGGAGAGAGAGATATAACTGAAACATAGAGACAGAAACAGAGAGAAACAGACAGGAGAGGGAGAGACTGGCAGAGTAATGGGAAATAGGAAGAGTTATAAAAAGTATGTATGTGTATAAAAGTGTATGCATGCAGTTTATTATTATACACACTTTCTTCATATAGTAATTAACGCCTTTTTCTGGTTTTCTTTTCATTAACTTTAAAAAAAAATGTTGTTTGGAAAGTGTTAAGTCTTAACTGTGTTATGCATTGGTAAGTCGTGGAGTATTTTTATACAAGGGTTTTTAATTTAAGCTTTGTTATATGTTATCTTGGTTGTGGTGTTTGTTTGTACGTCGAGGGTTAAAATGACTTCCTGCAGGATCTGCCTCTTGGCCAAGACCAACACCCAAAATTCCCAGTGAGTTAACAATATTCCAAACATCCGGTGGCGAGCTCTCTCAGTGTGTGCATGGTCTGAAATGACTTTGGTTTCTTCTTTATATTACATTTCCACATTTCTTATTACATTTGTCAAGTCTCTATTTAGTCTCTTTTATATTTGGCCATTTTTGCTATTATAAAAAATCAGAAAAATTGAACTGTATGTAAATGTCACATGGCATAAAAATAAAAATATGAATGTAAAATTTGTGGCGCGTTTACACCTCCACAGTCCAGATGTAACCAGGTTCACCTAAGCACACAACGTTTTGATTTGTAGTTGAGATTATTCATATTACTTCCATCTTTGGGAAGTAGATGGACTTCTCCACTCACAATGCTTGAGGTGAGAAGAGAAAACTTCAGGAACTGGTATCTCTGAAGAACACAGAGGCAATGAAGACTCCCAAGAAAGATTTCCAGGCCGCTTCGATCTATTCCTCTCTCTATTGCAGTATTATGTGATATATAAGATTTAGCATGGTAGATTGCAATCTAACCAAGTGTCTTCTCGAATATTTTCTGAAACATAATAATGGAAATATTTGCACTTTTTTTTCTTAATATTGAAGAGGATATATATTTTTTTTTTGATAGATCTTTTTTTTTTAACTCTTTTTATCAGAACATCACTTTCTGGATTTTAGAACGTCCAATCCCTTAAAGGTTGAGATTATGAGCTCTGATTTCAATCTAACATTGATAGCATGTGTGATATATTTCAAGCCCGGTGTGCTGTTGAGCGGAACCTTCCGGAAGAATGAGCTCCAGCCGTCGTCAGAATACACTGGGGACTCCGGGGGGGATTCCTCTCATAAAATTCACCCCCCTCTTCTCCACAGCCATTTCTCCATCACTCCTCGTTCTCCTGCATCTTCTGGCTCCCCTCCCCCGCACTCTCCTCCATTTTCATCCCCCCATCCCTGACAGCTTTTACCCCAAACAGATGCCCACTGCTCCTCAGGAGCATGCATGTGTCGGTGCACCTGCCCAAAAATGTCCCTTCTACAATTCTCAATTACACACCATAGACAAAACCCATCTTTCCTCCGTCTTTCAGCAGGAAACTCAACATATTCCTTCCTCACAGCAACATGACATTGATTTAGACTGACACACATGCAGCGTCCACGCAACACTAGTCACATAGAACAAACACACCCATCTACACCCACACTAACAGACCCCACTGATGGTGGAGGCAGAAAATCTCAAGCGAATTAGCACTAAACAGACAGGTTGGCTACTGAGAAAGCCATCACATTGAAGCACAAACGGATTTAATTGTACAGCTAGCACAGCTTCCTTGCCCCACTGACACATCTTTGGTTTTGTCATCAGCAAAAAAGGCTCCGGCTGATGGATACGAGCTGATGGAAAGATTTGCCACTCACCTTTTCTGTGTGTGTGTGTAATCTTCAGTGACACCGGAGCTGTATGTAACAGTGGCACACATACACTCCTTGTTCTGACTCTCTGGCACCCGCTCTCTCTCTCTCTCTCTCTCTCTCTCTCTCCTCCTCTCCACTCCACACACACACACACACACACACACACACACACACACACACACACACACACACACACACACACACACACACACCACCCCATTGCTGCGCATTTCTTTTGCTCCGCCCACCAACTAGTGGGATTGGCTCAGGGAGCCGGCTGAAAGACTCTTCCTCTCTCTAAAACACACACATTGTTGAAATCCAGCGGAAAGTAGAATTTCAGAAGGTTTAAATGAAAGGGTTTTGGGAATCCACAGCTGAATATGTGTGTACTGAGGTGCTCTGTGTGTGTGTGTGTGGTGGTGTGTGTGTGTGTGTGTGTGTGTGGTGTGTGTGTGTGTGTGTGTGTGGTGTGTGTGTGTGTGTGTGTGTGTGTGGTGTGTGTGTGTGTGTGAGTGTGTGTGTGTGGTGCGGCTGTGCTGCTGTGTGTGTGTGTGTGTGAGAGAAGAGATGGTGTGTGTGTGTGTGTGTGTGTGTGTGTGTTGCCAGTTCTTTCTCAGGACTATGAAGAAACAGATAAATATCAACGTCCCCTCCCCCTTCTGACGTTGTGTGTGGTGTGTGTGGTGTGTGGGGTGAGAGAGAGAGAGAGAGAGAGAGAGAGAGAGACCCTCCCTGTCTGAGACACTGTGCTCAAACCGTTGATCTGAGCTCCTGTAATCAAAAAGCGTAATCTCTAGACTCACAATATTAGAAGGGCAGAAGATTAAAAAGAAATTCTGACTAGACAACATCACAACATGCAGATCTGCTTCCATTGGACGGGCTTTCCTCCGCCTCAGTGCACTAGTGGCCTGCAACACCTGGTTGTGCGTTGGGCTTTCATGGAAAGCATAAAATAGTTTGCTGTGATGTAATGTAATCACAATTAGTAAAATAGTTTATTTGTATTGATTTGTGAATGTAAAGATTGTGAAAACGAGCTTGGTAATGGAAAACAACACCAGCAACATTTTTGTGTCTTGTCCCTGTGTCACGGTTATACATGATGTTGTGGATCTACTGTTATTGTGGTTATACCAGTGGAATTACGGTAAATGTTTATTTTGACCAAATAACTTCAAGAAGCATCTTTTTTCTGTGCTTGAGTAGGTTTCCTCTGGGTCTCTGGTTTTCTTTCCACAATCAAAAATCACGTGTTCAGAATTAAGAACAATTACTCAAAGGTGTGAGTGAAAGTATGTCCGTGTCCCTCCCTGCGACTGGACGGTGACCAAACCAGAGTGTGTGTCCCATCTTCAAGAACAGAGTGGCTGGGATTGGCTTCCTCCCCCCATGATCCAGAAGTGAAAAGTTGGATCCAGAAAATGGATGGATGTTAATACAAAAAAAAAAAAAAAAACCGCAAGCCCAAATGTGATAGGATCTACATTACTGGGCAGAATAGAGAAAATAAGAGCTTTAGTTGCAAACAACAGATTTAGAAGAATATAATGGAATTAATATCTCATAAATCTGATTACTGGGATTCACTGTGTGTGCTAATGGAATTATCTCACAGATTGACCCTCTGATCACTCACTAAAATGAAATTGCATTCAAGTACATTCAGCGGCAGTCCTCCATTTTTAATGTCTCTTCTTCTGTTTCTGGGTCATAAGGAGCTTGAGTCCTCTGTCTGCGATGTAACCAATCATAGTTTCTGAACACATGCTTTTATACTGTTTGTGTGTGTGTGTGTGTGTGTGTGTGTGTGTGTGTGTGTGTGTGTGTGTGTGTCAGAGAGAGTATGTGTGATAGAGTGTGTGCGTTATTTTAATTTAAATTTGAGGCCATCTGCTGATTCTAGTGGCTGCTGGCTTGCCCCGCTGCCTTATGGGATTACTGTACCATGAGGACATCAGGGAAACTACTGTCCCCCGATCTCAACACCAGCCCTGCACTGTATAATGTTCACACGGCCGTTTCCTCTAATGGTCTAACATTAACGTAATGATCAGCTCAAACGTGTCTTTTTGTTAACTGGAAAAACCAGTCAGATTCCACAGCCCGTGTGATACCTGGACAATATTTTTTTTATTGTTTTTCAATGGGTTTATCTTTTTACCAATGCTGCTCTGTTTCGACACGGTTGGTAACAAAATGTATCAATACATAAATTGTCTTTTTTTTTTCTATTTAGAGTAGCAAAACTAATTTGGTTGATTCTCAACCTAAGTGCCCAGACTCGCTTTAAATATTAAAGGATTATTGTGGACCCCCGTCTTACCTCTAACCTTCTCTAACACTCTCGTTTCCATTAATTCTCATCTACCTCTTCTATTTCTGGGTGACGGGGAGCTGAAGGTAACCCTAGTATCCCTGGGCCTTGTAGAATTCAATGAAAAGCATGAAAGCACTGTAACTAAAACAATGACACAATCTGTCAAACGTCGACAGAATTGTGCTTGTTGAGGAAGCTGCTGCCACAATGAGACTTTCCTGTAAATAAGGAAGAAGAATCTAAAGAGATGGTTCAGAGAGACGAAAGAATAGGTGGTAGGAATGAGAGAGTGAGAGAGAAAAGAAGGAGGGAGGAGTGTGACGAAGAGGCTGATGAAATGGATTTCCCCCCCTTGTTGCTATGGCAACAGTGGTATTGCATGAATGATTTTCTGTACAGTTGGGTCGCTGCAAGGAATAAAGAAAGCCGAAGAGAAGAATGACACAGGAAAGGCTTTAAAAAAGATGCTATGGGTTCTCTGGCTCATGAAAATGTCTGTTGTCATTTCTCAGTCCCACCCACAATGCCACAGACAGCCGTGACAGAACGGTTACTGCGGGTGAAAGATGCTGAGTGGTCTTGAAAGCATCTTACTAGCACCGCTTACACACGTCTCGACCTCGAGGTGATGCTGGTCACCTTCATGCGGCGCCTTGAATGCTCGTTCAAACTTTTTGTTGCAGAAAAAAAAAATCCCTCTCAGTGTAAAAAAAAGTCTTAGATAATGGCACATTAATCATGTCTATTTATTCTAAGTTTCTAGGTGTGGTTCTATATAAAGTACAGCGAATTAAAGGGGTGGATGTGAAACTTCGTACTACAGAAAATTGAGAGTTTCTAAAATGTGTGTAAGTGTGCTGTGTTCATCCCATAGTAATAATTCGCAAAGTATTTCAAGAACGATACTCCAGAGAAGAAGAATACTCGAAGAATCCCAAGATGCTTAAAGTAAAATTGTCCTCTAAAACGAAATATTTAAAGTTATAATGGCTCCATCTTGTGGCCTGAGTCTCTAAATGATGTAGATCTATGTAAGTGTAAATTTACTTCTGCTGCTGCAAAAAAAAAAGTTCCAAGTCAAATGAAATAAAATCAAGAACTAAAATCAAGTGACATTTTTCATTAATGTATTAAAATGAGTAATGTTTATTAAAAAAAGAAATATAAACAAGTAAAAAACGAATATACATTTTGTAATCTACGCATTTTATTATCTTACAATTAAATCCCGATTTAAACGTTCGCAGGTAACAAATAAATTATTTTAAACAGCCGATTCGTTATTCAAATAAGCAATCATAGAGCACTCAATGAATGCAAAGTAAAAAAAAAATTACTGATTTTCTTGAGCAGTCATTTGTTTCCTGATATCAATTGTAAAAAAGCACAAACACTGCCTTTAAAAAAAAAACTAAATCAAATCACGGCATAATATGCTAAACAAATGGTCACGTATTGATAACGTCAGATGACGGTGCCTGACTAGGGCGGGGCCAACGACTCGTCCAGTTGCCGGGAATGTGAATAGCACGTGTCGTGGCCGGTTCCTGCGCTCGCGGCTGATACACGCCACGCTTGAGTTGTAAGATGGCGGCGCGGTGGGGAACAGGCGAGGAGATGATAAAGGTCTGTAACGGCCAAATGTGCTCAACGATAAATATCGACGAGGTAAGAACATCACGAGCTCGAAGTTTCGCTTTGAAGAAGTCGCTGACATTTCTTGTTTAGTGAGTTAATCCGGGTTTGTGTGCGGGAGTTCGTGACACGTGGATGGTTGTGATGAGACGCGTCTGCTGCTCTGCTCGCTGAAGATACATGCTTTTGCTTAAAAATACACTCGTGTTTCAGCGTTCTTTCACTGTTTTATTGAACATGTAATCAAGCGCCAAACACTTTATTTGGCGATGTTTCCTCGCCGAGCACGAGCCAGTGTTTTAACGGCATAGCGTTAAACCTAATGTAAATAATAACTGTTTTTTTGCACTGTTTGCAAATATCATTTCGTTTTATTTCCATTTGTTACACTAAGAACGAAGTAGACCTGTACTAAAAATTGTATTGTCGGCTGATTAGTGGGTAGCTATGTAGGTTTTAACACTCCCATAAAGTTAGTTTATAATGTATATTTCTAAAGGATTTAAATTTTAACCGGCAACACTTTTCAGCAATCAAAAACGTTTGCTATTACATTAATGTAACTCACTTCCACGTGGTTGAACGTTTATGTGACGTGGGTTGCATCAACGTTGCTTTGTTTGTTTGCTCGCCATGGTTTAAACAAACGCTATAATCGAACGTTAATATTTTTATTATTATTATTATTATTGTCACTACCAAAACTCGCATCTCTGGCGCATAATGTGCTGTTGTAATTGTTGACAGGCTCATATTTGTGAACGTATTACAGCTATTATAATGTATTTGTCACAATAATGTTCGATTTAAATCGCAGTAACGATAAGTACGGTAGTAACAAAGTAACGCAGCATTGTGATGAGTTGCGAATGAAATTAAACTCAGTGTCACTAAATTGATCGTGTGTCCAGCACGTGGTGAGTCTGTCGTGATGGTCCGTATTTATTACCGTAGCTGTTTTTTTTTTTTTTAACTCAACCGTTGCGTTATGGTAAAGTGGTGGTGCAACATCGGGAGTTCGAAAATACTATTCGTTGAAGATTTTTTAGTGCTTTTCGTTTGAGTAAGTAATAAAAGTTTGTGTTTTGAAGCGTGCCGGTGTGGGGTTCGCCCAGTAATGCACTGCGGCTGGGTGACGTAATGCACGTACCACGTGGTCTAACCTTTATTTTGACGGCGTTCATAAACGTTTTGATTCTATTTTTGAGTATTGGCTATTTTGACACATTTCGGTGGAACGTTTCAATGACAAAGCGTACTTAACTATTAAGCCCTATTTTTACGTAACATTTTACAAAACATATCTCTCTTACCTTTTTCTGTTTTACAATTGTTACTTTATTATTGTTGTAACCTCTCTGGATAATTGTATTTTGTGTTTTTCTTTTTTTTTTTTTTTT
>CM051500.1:16200648-16258870 GCA_028031935.1 Paedocypris micromegethes
TTTTTTTTTTTTTGTAATGGTTATTGCTCTCCTAACTTTTTGCAGGCCGAGATTCTTCAGGGTAGCTTCGCTGGTGGCTGTCTGGATTACACCAGTGGTGTTATTAGCAGTGGAGATGCTCTGGAGGCTTTACATAGCTGCTTGGATCCTTCAATTTTGTCAATTTTTGAGGACAACCCTACTGAAGAAGTAATTGAAACTATAGTTTTCGAAATGCAGTTTCATTCTTAATTAGTGCTCAACATTTGATGCACTCTTAATTTGAATTAGTAAAATTAGCATTAGGAAAATTGTATTTATAGAGAACATAAATAAGCACACATCTATAAACAAATAACCATACATACACAAACAAATATAAAATAACACCGCACATCCAACCATTTGCCAATTGTATTTTTAAGTAGAATTCTGAGTAATATCTTTGATCTCTTACTTCTTACGAATGCTTTTATTTATTTGTTTATTCATTTATTTTCAGATTAGTGGTGATTTTGATGAGGAAAGTGAAGCAACACTACTCACTGCACTTACTGAGATACTTGATAATGTTGACGATGAGAATCTGTCTCCTTTTGACACACTACCGGATTCTGACCTGCTTTCAGGACAGAAGGGTCAGGAACTCTCTCCGGTGAGTCTCCAGCAATGCGTATAATTGTCTAAATATGTCCGGAAAGCATTCGTTTTTTTCCTCTGTAATGTTTATTTACCTTTTAACCAAGTATTCCCTTTTTTATTTTTCACAGCTTAGAAAGTTCTTCACACGAGCTCCTACGGAGTCTATTCATATGAGACAATTTCCTGGGAAGGTAATTGTTTTCTAATTCGTTCTTTTTTAGGCAACTCAATCAGTTTCACAAAATATAGTTTGATATACAATTGCAGCTTGAAATACCAGTCTTCATTTAGTTACAATTCAGTATATTTTTTGCTTATGGACCGTAGAGATGTTTGTTCTTGTTTTTATTATAGAGTCTTTCTCGTTTACAGAGGCTCTCCCAGCAGAACAGTGAAGGAGAGGAGGAGGAAGATGGGGATGCTAGTTTGATACACATAGAAAATGTTGATCTATCATCATTGGATGAGTTTGGATGGTGCTTTCCTGTATCATTAGAGCAGGATGGAGATAGCACACCCGTCAATCTAAGTGATTTAGTAAAACACATGCATCCTTATTGCATGACTTTATGTGTGGAAGGAGATGAGGGTGAAGAACATTTTCTTCCAGAGAGGGGGATTGTGCTGGAAGTTATTGATAAAGGAGAACACGGAGAACCCATTCTGGGAATCCCAGATCTTAGCCATCTTCTTTCTCAAACAAAAGATGAGCAATGCGTTCCGGAGAAGAGCACATCCAAGATGAAACTTGAAAATGTCCAACCAGGTTTTGAAGTGTCTCCAAAAGAAGTGAAAGGGAATGTCAACAAATGCTGCTTGCAAGGAAAAAAGTGTGAAAGTATTGATCCTGAGCGAAAAAGCTCTTCTTCTGAAGAACTACTGCAGAAGAAACCACAAGAAGAGCAGAAGAAGAAAAAGGTGACTTTTTCTCCAGTGGTCTCAACACATTCTCAAATACCTAAGATGACTTGTTCAGATGGGAAGGCACAGGCTGAGAGTAAGAACACCATTTCCCAAGTTTTTGCCGGAACCCGAGACTCTCAATTAGAGAACAAATTGCCCATACATGAAGAAGCTGTAACTGTGGAGACTGATGTTTGTCCACAAAGTGAGACAAAGCCAAAATCACTCAGTTTAGAGCAGTACCGTCTTCTCCGGCAGCAGAAGAAGCCTGATCAGGTGAATGAAACTAAAGACAATAGCATTAAATGGCCAAAGTTGCCAGAAGCACCAAAGGAACTACTTCCTATACCGTGCCTGCCCGAACCAAGCCCGAGAGACCCACGTAGAACCTTCTCTGCTCCTGCTAGAAAAGAAACCATGCCAGAAATTATGCCTGCATGGCATCCAAGAGGTCCTGCGGCTCCTGCAACGCCTGAAGCTTTGCTTTTCCCACCAGCATCAATGGTGGCTTCCTCTAAGAAACCAGTTACCTCTGGTTCATCTGCTGATAGTTCATTGAAGGATGGCCTATCTTCCCGCAAACTACCTGCTTCGACTGGCATGGCACAGAACACTAATCAAGCGGATATGTCTAGAACTCCAGAAAGTGCTATGTCGCTAACAGTGTCCACAACGTCTCAAGGCTCCAGCAGTGTCCAAACTCCCAGTCCTAAAGAATGTTTACACAAAACTCAGAGTGCTGCTCACGTGGTTGATGGCAACCACACGTCGTCAAGCCATCAGCCGATCAAAACCACTTCCAGTATGCCACTTGTGCCATCTACTGTCGTGCCTCTAACGCAAGAGAATGTTCGGGTGAAAAGCAGTCACCCAGGGATTTCTAAAAAGATATCTGGTCGCTCACAGCCTCATGTTGCACCGATAGCTTCTCAGCCTTTTTTCACAACTCGAGTTCAGGCCAAAGTTGTAAAATTGGCCGAGCAGATGAAAAGCAGTTCTTCTGAAATCTCCAAACCAACGACCCCTGTTAATCTTATTGAGGCATTTACAAGTGAAATAGGTATGATTCTGTTTTTTAATAGGGGCATTTTCCAATTTGGATGAGTTATCATTGATTTCAACTCCACAGGCATCGAAGCTGCTGATCTCACAAGCCTCTTGGAGCAGTTTGAGGATTCTCAATGTAAGTGGGAATGCTATTTTTTTTTTTTTTTCATCATAATTACATTTTGAAAAAGATCAAAATGACCCCAGAAGGACTGGGTGACCAGTTCACTGGAGCTGATGTTCAAGGGCTGCTAGGTCATGCTCACCTTAGTGAGGGTAAAGTTCAAATCTCAGTTCTCGAACAAAACTAAATTCATAGGCAAAGCAATTTGTTAACTTTCAGGTAAAATTATAGTTAACATCTTTATTTGGTTTAATTTGTGATCCATTGTTTAACAATTAAGGGAATCTGTTTGGAAAAAGTCAATAATGATATTCTGATAAAATGTTTATTATTATTTTTATTTTATCATTCATTTAACTATTTAAATTGTTTCTCGTTTTTGTCATGAGAAACGCTGTTCTTTTTAAAGGGTGTAGCATGAATGAAAACAGCTGCTGTGTGTTCATGCTCACTGAGCGTCTGGAATTTTGCCTGGTTAACAAAATCATTTTTAAAACTGTTTGACTAAGTTCATGACTTCTCAGTGACACTGAATTCTATCTGTCACTATGAAAGTCTTTTCACTATGAGGTCTTTTCTCATTCACCTGTAATGTACCTTGCTACTCCCTGCTTTTCTCAATTAATTTGTTGGAATTCTGCTGTATATTTTTGATATCAGTTTAATTAATTAATTTTTTTTTTTTTTTTTTTGCTTTTTGCCTCATTAGTCCATTGACAGTACTTTTCTTTTGTAGCCATAGATGAGCAGAGTGGGCCGGAGGTCTCAGGTAGAGCAGCTGCTGTAGGAAACTCCAGGTGAGTATCAGGGGTTACCCTACAGCCCCTGTGCTGCTCTTACACCAACTTGGTGTGTGTGGTACTGCCACTATCTACCAAGACCTACCGAGACACATGTTCTCCAACTAGAATTCATTCAGTGTGAAGGTGGACATTTTATTTGTGGATAGATGGTACAGATTTCTCGCTAGCTGCTATTAGTTAAGTAGCTAGTTTGAATAAATCTAGGAATGTTACCTATAGTCAGTAATTCCACTGTACATATTTTGGTATAAAGTGTAATTGTGATTGTTGGGGACAAAGCTGTGGTTTTAAACTATAATATGATTGTGGAATTCAGTACAATGCACACAAAGGCTTCTGATAATCATGTTATATGAATTTCTTAAATTTACAGCAAAACGATAAATGCAGCTCAAGTCAGATTTTGTTTTTACCTCATTTTAAATGACATCTATAACATTTATACTGTATAAAGTTTAAAAATTGTTCTGCCATGCGAAGTCTTAAAATGAAATGTATAAATATGAATGTCCGAATACATTTCAAGAGTCTCTTCAATAAACAAAGATATTTTGTAATTTGTGTACACTTAATTTACATACTGATGGTAAGACAATATCCAAGCTAAATGAAACCTTAGCCCCAGAATATCTGGCTAGCGTTTTTTTTTTGTCTACAATTATGCTGTTAGTTAAATTATCAAGTAGCATATTTAATTTATATTTTGAATTCAGTTTAGAACTTCAGGTGGAGACAAAGGCCTTAGAGAGAACTCGTAAGCATGACCTGGGCAGCACTGCAGGTATTTCCATCACTTTCAATTAACATTGCATAATTTAAATGTCGCTTTCTGCTATAAGCTCAATAACTAGGATTTTGTATGCATAAAATTGGTTATTCTACCTTCCAACCTGTCTTCCTTAGGCCTTACACCTCCAGCCACTCCTCCACATCAAATGTGGAGGCCCATCACACCAGTTGCGCTGCTGGAGAAAACTAAAAAGTTTGAAGTTACTAAACCAATGACTAGCAAAGCCATTCAGATAGAACCACGGCCATTTCCTTCAAACAAGCTCCGAAGCAAGACACCTGTCAGTGGACAGACACAGCCCTTTTCTCTGGACCATGATTACTGCCTCCTTCCAAAGGAACCTCAGCCTGACATTGGCACACCGTGGAACGTCAAACAACAACCGACTTTCATCATCAAATCTATTGCGCTGACCTCGAACAAGACATCACCTCAAAACTTTTCCAATGCTCCATCAGAAGTTTCAGTAACGCAGAAACATCTGAAAACTCAGAGAAATGAAGAAACGAGTTGCAGCAAGAACACATTAAATAGCTTGGTTTTGGCGACTCCAGATGCCTCCCCAGACAGGTCTCGCTGTACAGGCTCTTTGCTGGATGAAGTAAAGGACAACCAGAAGAAGTCTCAGAGCTATGAGTCTTCCCGGCAGCGAGAGAGAGGGCGCTCAAAACGACAATACAGAGCTCGGTCCTCTAGTAGATCTGAATCGAGTTCGGAGTCCTCGTCTGGATCACGTTCACCACCCAGGAAAAGGTCAGTCTCAGTTTAATACATGAACTTTGGACATGTGTTGCTAAGGAGGAGTATGAAAATATATTTATTGTGTTTTATGTTATATTTTAGAAATAGGTCTCGGTACTCAAGCAGCCGATCTAGTTCACGATCACATTCCCGGTCCAGCTCCAGATCTTTTTCCCCTCCTCGCCGGCGTCGCTATTCTTACTCAAGCTCGCGGTCCGGATCGTGGAGTCGTTCTAGATCCAGGTCCCGCTCCTCTGATTCACGCAGACCTTCGAACTGGAAAAGGTGTAGAAGGTGTTTTTTTTTTTTTTATAACCAATTGTGTTTATTTAACCATGAAGTTTAAAACTGTGTTTTCTGAAAGCCCTAATAGAAGATCTGGGTACCACCATTCACAAAATTACACTGAAGACACAAAAATGCGCAAGGAGAAAGCGATTGTAAGTCACGCTGGGAAAATGATCTTAAAGTGTATTTTACTTTTTTCACATTTATTTACCTTTATTAAAAACCGTTTATTTATCTTTCTTGCATCCATTTTAAATTCTCCTTTTTTGTTTTAGGAGGAAAGAAGAATAGTTTATGTTGGGCGAATCCATAGATGCATGACTCGCAAGGAGCTCAAAGAACGCTTCTCATTCTTTGGGGAGATTGAGGAGTGCACTGTGCACTTTAGAGAAAATGGGTATAGATCTATTTTTATATTCACAAAAAATGACATGCATTGCTTGAAAAAAAAAAAATCATTTGTCTGCCATGAGTAAAAATTCTAACATCTTATTCAGGGACAACTACGGTTTTGTAACATACTACAACACAAACGATGCATTTAATGCCATTGAGAACGGAAGCAAACTCAGGAAGCCAAATGAACTTCCATTTGACCTGTGCTTCGGAGGAAGGAGACAGTTTTGTCGAAGCAGTTATGCTGATCTTGGTGAGCGTTTGTCCCTCTACTCTGATTTCATTAATGCACAAGTTTTTCATAAAACCTCCAAATGTTTTCTTCTTTTAGATTCAAACCGAGAGTATGAACCCATTTCATCAAAGGGCAAGATTGATGCACTAGATTTTGACACTTTACTCAAACAGGCTCAGAAGAATCTAAAAAGGTAACAGTGGAGAGAGAGAGAGAGAACGGAGACCTCAGAGGAAAACTGCTGCTTCACACTTCCAGTGTGGCCTCTCAATTGTTTTTGGTTGTTGTGTTAGTTTTGTTTTTCATCGTTTTTGTTTGCATAAGTAATATGAAGAGATTTGTAAGAAAAATCCAAAGTGCTAAAAAAATTATGAAAAGATACAGAGGAATGGAATTTGTTTTTTTAAAAGGATTACCTTTATTTAAAAGTTTATTTTGAACTCTAGACTGTCAGATGTCGAATGCATTTTTAAACGAAAGGAATTGAAATTATGTTTGGAGGAAAAGGTTCTAAATGGGAGAAATAATGCTGAAGTATTGAAAATAAAAATCTAAACTCACTTGTCTGAGTTTTATTTCAAGATTTAGTTTCTGATATTTTAAAGCTTAGAGAAACATTTTCACAGAAAGTGGTGAACCAAAATAAAATCTGATATATTGTACATCATTTGACGGAGCTTTTTCTGCCTTTTTTGTTAATTGAATATTAACATGGACTTGCAAATGGTCAGAATGTCTGATGTTACGAAGGCGCACAATGATCTTTGATGTTCTGTACAGCCACAAAGAAACCCAACGGTTATATTTAAACCATCAGACAGTGCAAAAGAAACCATTAAATGCAACGTTTGCATGTACAGTACATCTACAGTGAGACGAAGATATAATGTATTAAATCCGCATTAGTGCACAGGTTGAGACATTTACAGAGCTCTGCATTTGACTGTTTTAATTTTGTTGCACCATTGTGCAGTAACAATAAAAATTACCGTATCTTAACTAGATTCCAACCTGCAAGCCCAACTCCATAACTACAAATAGCAAGTATGAAGGTGTGAACAGTATGTATAGTGAACAGTGGATGCATTTACGTATATGTCTGATAAAGCACAGATTATATATATTTCACTTGTAGGATCAATGTTGGTTAAATGTGATTGGTCTTGAAAATAGCGCTTAACACGTGGAAGAAACCATTCGAAACGAGAGGGCGAACGTTCGTTTGCAAAATCTGCAGACATGAAGAAACAGTACCACAAATACATCACAGCATACGTGGTAACAAATCAGTACAGCATGCGCCGTGTGATTTACCCCGCGTGCGTGCGAGCGTGTGTGTGTGTTTGCGCGAGCGTGCGAGTGAGGGAATGTGTTAGAAAAAGAGTACACTGTCCCTTTAAGATCTGTCCTCGCGATTTGTTTTCATGTTCGCAGTGACCATCCGTTACTGGCTCGAACCAGATTTTAGAGCATGCGCAGTAACTGTAAACAGGAAGAGCTCTGCAAAATTAAACGCCGTCGGTGAATATAACGTTCGGACTGACAGTGTTTATTGGAATTTGATGAATTTGCACACCGAGTAACTCAATTCGTTTTGAATATATGAGCAGCACGAAATGTAGCACTCTTTGGGTAGGAAGAAGAACGAGCCGCAATCCCTCGGGTAACGTTAAGAGCTCGATTGTCTCGCGGCCGTGTCTGTCGATCTGAACTACGGCTTCTGCTCGCTTTGATTTAAAGAATAAAGAAAATTAAGGTTTAAACACCGTGTTTAGATTAGTAAAAGGACAGTCGAAAAGGCAAAGTTTTCATGCACTTTCCTGTTTGTCATACCAGCTGAACACGGTGGCCCGGAACCGTGGCGAGCTTTAGTTTTGAGGTGGAACGAGATCTAACGAAAACTAGCCCGTTACCCTCTGCACATGCAAATATGGTCCAGAAAGACAAGGTAGTCGAATCGACACCGCTCGAGAATCACGTAAACCCTGGACCAACAGAAGGGATTTCGGAAACGAGAGATTCGGTTGAAGATCCCGGTACTGGGGTCGAGACAAGAGGTCGCAGGAGGTTCATCACTGGCGTTGTGGAGGGTGAGGAAATAACTCGAGCATCATCTCTTTCTGAGTCATAATGTTGAGGATTTTTTTCTCTGGAAAAATTGGGCCGGTGTGGGTTAGAAAAAACTACCCACAAGGTTATAGGTTTGAACCCTGTGTGTCCTACTCTGGTTCAGTCCAGAATGGTTCAGTCCACTTCTGGCCATTACTTTAAAAGACTCACTGTTTGTGAATGTTTGTGTCTTGTGTTGGAGATTTCAATAAGGTTTTTGACCCTCAGGCTTTTATGGGCGACCATGGACCATGGAACAAAGAAAAGAGCTTTTTCGGAGGTACTTTTCAGTGGTTTTAATCCACAGACAATGAGTTTGAGTATTGAACCACAGTCTGCAATTTCATTATTTTAGACAGCAGAAATGGGGGCTTAATACATATTTGTATGCGCCAAAAGATGACTACAAACACCGGATGTTTTGGAGAGAAATGTATTCTGTTGAGGAAGCAGGTGATTTTTTTTTTCCTACCTCCACTTTACAGGTACAGCGTTTTTGTTGTCTTTCATTTGTTGACGTCCTGGTTCTTCCTCTACAGAGCAACTTACAACTTTAATAAGTGCTGCTAAAGAGCACGGGATCGAGTTCATTTATGCCATTTCCCCTGGTTTGGACATTACATTCTCAAATCCAAAGGAAGTTTTGACATTAAAAAGGAAGCTTGACCAGGTAAAAGTCATGCGCTTCTTTCACTTTCTTTGCTATTTTAAATGTTCTTAATAACAGAATGTGTTTAATTTACGTTTACACATTTACCAGATGCTTTCCCTAGAAATCCAAGACAACAGTTCTCATGACTGAGCTACAAAAAGCATACATTTATTATAAATTCTAGATATAGTGCTTTTCATTTTCTTTCTATTTGTGTGTGCGCGCAGGTGACTCATTTTGGATGCAGTTCCTTTGCCTTACTATTTGATGACATAGATCATAACATGTGCCCTGCCGACAAGGAGGTGTTTAGTTCTTTTGCACATGCCCAAGTTTCCATCACCAATGAAATCTTCCAATATTTGGGAGAACCAGATATTTTTCTATTTTGCCCCACAGGTACGTTTCTGTTTTTTTTACTTTGTTTGGTCTAGATTGGTCTTATATTTGATGTGTGTTTTCATTAATTTGTTCTGTGCTATATTTTCTTTAGAGTATTGTGGAACATTTTGCTACCCGAATGTTCCACAGTCGCCTTATCTGCAAACTATAGGTGAAAAGCTGCTGCCTGGTATTGAGGTGCTGTGGACAGGTAAGTTGGACACTTCAAACAACAGTTTCTTTGCCGAATGCTTTAGTGTCTTTGTGATCAACAGGTCCAAAGGTAGTTTCTAAAGACATTTCCGTTGAGTCTATCGAAGAAGTCACAAAGATACTGAAGCGAGCGCCTGTCATCTGGGACAACATTCATGCCAACGATTACGATCAGAAGCGACTTTTTCTGGGGCCTTATAAAGGCAGATCTACAGAACTCATTCCTCGTCTTAAAGGTGTTCTAACCAACCCTAACTGTGAATTTGAGTCCAATTTTGTTGCGATTCACACCTTAGCCACGTGGTACAAATCAAACATGAATGGAGTAAGAAAAGACGTCGTTATGAGTAAGTTTTTCTTGTTTTTTTTATTTTTTTATTTCTTCTGCTTTTTACAAAACAAAACCTTTCATTCATTCATGACTCTTTGAAATTAATAATTGTGTTAATATTAATAAATTATTAGGTGTTTTTGGTTTTGAAATTGGTACAATAAATGTATACAGATTAAGATAATTAAAGTTTATCCTTTTTGTTTTTTCTTAAGCCGATAGTGAGGACAGCACCATCTCCATCCAAATAAAGTTGGAGAATGAAGGCAGTGACGAGGAGCTGGAAACGGACATCCTCTACAGTCCGCAGATTGCACTCCGACTGGCTCTTACTGAATGGCTGAGCGAGTTTGGAGAGCCTCATCAATACAACAGTAACTATTGGATGTTTGTGTGTTATGAAATGTTCTTCAGTTTGTTTCCCCGAGTCTAAAATGATCGTCTTTTGCAGGTCGACAGGTGCCTCACAGTGGAGCTAAAAGCAGTTCTGTGGATGTTCCTCTTCTTAACACACCCAGTCTGGTTTCTTCCACTACCGTGACTACGGTATTTCAACAGCCCATTATGAGCCCACCGCTCCCTCTCAGTGATGAGCCCCACTTGCTTGCTAAAGAGGAAGAGGTGGAAGTTGAGAAGAAGGAATCTGATGAAGAACCCATGGAGATGGTTGTAGAGAAACATGATGAAGTAGAAGAAACCAAAAATGTCAACCACATCCTCAATGAGATTGTTAAAGCTAAAATGACTGAAGATCTAAAGCCCATGGACACGGACAAAGAAAGCTTGAATGAGACCAAGTCTCCAGAAATGTCCATTCAAGAGGATTCTGGGAGTGATATTGCACCGATGCAGACAGACGATCAGCTCAATAAAGAAGTATTTGTTCCAGGCCCCAATGACAAACCGCTTTTCACAGCAGAGGCACTTACTGTGGATGATCTGACCTTGCTGGCTGAACTCTTTTACTTGCCCTATGAGCATGGACCAAAAGCAGTGCAGATGGTAAAGGAGTTTAACTGGTTGAGAGCCAATAGCAGTTATGTCAGCATTAACTCCACAGGAAAAGACCCAGAGAAGGTGAGAGTGCATATAACACATTTGAAAATGTTTGACTTTAGGAACATTTTTTCCAAATCTATTTTTTTTCATGAACATTTTAATAACGATTGAGATTAATGTGTCATGTGGAACTTAACCCGAATGGGATGTTTCAGTGGCCACAAAAATGACTACAACAGTGAAACAAAATGGTGGGAGTGCAATAATAATTTGTGCCACTTGGTGGTGCCTTTATTATAATAATACCAATGATGGAAACAATTGCTGACAGTTGCTCAATGTAGATTTTCTGAGTGCAATCACAAAGTATCATTTGTTTTCATAGGTGGCTGAATGGCAGTCCAGAGCAGACAATTTTGAGGAGATGTGTTGCTCTGTCATGCAGATGTTCACCAAACTCTCCAACTCTGTTAACAGGACCATTTTGTATGACCTGTATCCGTATATCTGGGATATAAAGAGTATCATCTCAATGGTGAAATCATTTGTTCAGTGGTTAGGTAGGTATCCAAAAACAAAAACGTCCAAAAGCATCTTTTTTTCCCTGCCATTCAATGCTTTCTGAAAACGAAAAGTCATTAAATATCTCGCATATAGCTTTTCCAAATTGTCCATTAAATTCATATTGAATATTTACATTTTCTCACATCATTAGTTAATGTCTAAGCTTTATGCCTCACAATATCTGTGTGCCAATGTGGTGTAATTGGTGCAGAAACAGATGGCAGAGCATATTTTTAGTTAAAATGTAAATTCGCACTTCTGTGTGTGAGAAAATAAGATCTCCTCGCCTTACTTCTTCACTACATCATGATGAGCTTTCATCAGCTGCAGGGCAAGTCTGCCATTTCTAGTCATTTTTTGTATAAATACTGTTTTCCTCTCCTGACTGAATGCTGTCCTCACTGCTAGTCGACCAGGTCGCTCTTAAAATGCTGAGAAACTGAATTGGACGGCCAGGGTGGGTGATGCTGCTTGCTGTGCATTTATTATTACAGTGTGTTAACTTGGCAACATCTGTGGCTGTCTTCACAAAGGTGTGATCGAAGGACCGTAAGCCCACTTCCCTTGCGCGCCGCGCACGCGACCCTGTAAAGCAAGGCAGCTGTTGTAGACTATTCTGGTGCAACATGGAAAAATATTCACTGTATTTACTGTATTTTTGATGGATTGCAAAAGCTAAAGAGTAAGTGTACCACACAAGACGCTCCACAAACCCTCTGAATGCTTTACTCCAACTGAACTCATGGTCCAAATGAACTTCAAGAATCTTCCATTCGATTGGACTTGAGATTGTCCGTGCGTTCCAGGGGACAACATTATACAAGATTCAGTCAGAAAAACGAAGACCCTGGAACGTAATTGTGTCTTTAGCTCAGATTGCTCGTCTACTGAGCAGTCACTTAGTGAAAGTGCCCATGTTTGATATTGATATAGCCTGTGGGTGTTTCTTCAGTTCAGTTGGAGTAATGGATTCTGTTCTAAATGATGTTTTTGTTGGAAGTTGGTTGAGTAATTATAGCACCAGCATAGCCTGGGTTTCCTTGGTAACTGCATTTCATTCACAGGTTTCTGTCCAGCTTTATAACAAAGCAGCACAGCAGGCAACAACCAAAACCGCTGCGCCACATCCAAGTGTTCAGTAGTTGATGGATTGGGAAATCAATAGAACTGGGCGCAGCACTTACTAGTTGGGCTATCTGTTAATATAGCTCTACTTCTGACGAAAATATTGCATACAAACTGTTCCAGTGTATGTTCCCGTTCCAGTGTATTCAGTTCAACATCAGACAGTTGAAATTATGAGGTGTAATCTTAATTCCAAAGCAGTGCGGATGGCATAATGTCAGTGGCTCATCGCTGTTGTGCCGAAGTGGATTACTAATGAACTCTTTATTGTCTTTCCCCTCGAAATCTTCAGATGGAAGAATCCTCAGCACAAGTTCCTACTGCTGTTGGATGGAGAGTGCCCGATGTATGATCAGTGTCGCAGTTGTTCTCTTACATGGGTCTATCTGTACATATGGTGTCTTTTTGTGCATAAACGTGTATATATGTTCAGGAAAGGAAGGGTGGTTTGAACGAAGTCACATTTGCGCAGCGATATAGCTTGAGCGTTAGGCGTTAACCCCCCAATCCTTTTCTCTGGCAGCTCTAACATGTTTTTTGTTTCTATCAGTAGGCCTAAATGAAACAACTCGACCAGCCTGATCACACCGTCTTGGGGGAAAATAAATATAGACCACGTTTAGTGCAAATTATATACTGGGAAAATGTGGAGGGGCATTGGGTAAAGATGCAACGGAGGTGGTTACATTTCCCCTCGGAGGGCGTGTGCGGCGTGTGTCCTGCTGTTTCACTACAGGATGAGATATTTTAGACAATTAATCGAGTGAGAACTAGAGATGTTTGTCTCCTCTACACATGCTGCATTTGTCTTTGTTACATGACACAGAGTAACACCTCATCACTTTATGCTAGCAATGTGTTCCTTTGAAACAAATTAATGCCCTTAAAGTACTGTAAAAGCTTTACAGTCGTTTACCCACGAATGTAAAAGTTTTTTTTAAGTCATATAGACTATAGGTAGAGAAAGAGAAGTAGAGTTCCCACAGAGTTTGTTTATGTTTTGTCTGTGACCAAAAAGAGTGCTTTCTAGATCCATTTGAATTTGGTTATAGCTGATGCAGGATGCTCGGTGGTCATGTGACGAGGCAGATAGGCCTGAATGTGACTTCAAACAAGGGCTTAAACAGCTCGAGCTTCATGAGCAAAATCATAATATGTCATTAGAATTCTCCCCAAATAGAGGATAATCTAGTAAGAATATTGCACCCTAACAATCCTCCCTAAACCAGTTGGCGTTGTGATCCTCCCCTATTGTACACTACAATTGTTCTTTTTGACCCAAGTTAGTCTGACTCTTAAGCTTAGCTGCTTGAGCCCGAGGTAGAGATCCATCTTTGTTCCTGACTGTTGATGTTTAGGTGTACGCCATGCTTCAAGTTTCAGCAGTGTTTTTTTTTTATAATGGATTGAATTGGGCAAGACTTTTTAACCCTTCCCCTCCCATGATGCCAGAAAGTCCCTCACATGTTTTCCGCTTGGATCTGATCTCAACAGGGTGTCGTAGTCAGTCATCAGCACAGTTCTTAAGTGGCAACCAAGAGCCCTGGGCCTTTAGGGGCGGTCTAGCGGGAGAGTTCCAGGTATCCAATATTGAATTACCAGCAAAATGTTACACCCAGATGTCTTGTTTCGTTTGTTTGGATGTTGTGGTTGCAAAATGCTACAGGTTGGTCTGTGTTAGGTGAGCTGTCTGCAGCTGTGTGGAAAATACCAAGGGTTTTAAAACTTTTTTTTCATTTGATCTTTAAGTGAAGTGGGTAAATGGTCAATGTTAGGGTGGGTGGTGTTTTCTAACATAGCCTGAATTTTGTATTTCTTTCAGCAGCTGCCCAAACGAGATGTTGCTTTTTCCTCATGCGCCCGCGCCAGCGCTGCACGGCTAGGTTTTTTTTTTATGACACCTTGTTTCTTTGCAGGAAACCGTGCAAAGTTATCACCATGTTTGGTTGCCGCTTGCGACCACAACACCGCGCATGCGTCTGTAAAAAGCGCAAAGCTCCATGAACAAATTATTTGCTCTTTTTAAAAAAAAATTTTAAATACTCATATAATTTCCAGTCATTGCAATTCGTCATGATGAAATTGTTTTTAGATGTAAACATTTGCTCATGGATTTTTGCCCCACGCGCCAGCATCATTCTTTTTCTCTACAGGAAGTTCTTGCGCAGCGAAAAAAAAAAGTGTGGAAAAAGGTGCATCTCCTTTAGCCAGCGCAGCCTTTCTCAGACCAAGCCTCATTTAGTTGCAGTTTCTCTCAGAAAAGCGATGTTCAGTCACGTGTATGACAATTATGACGTTTACCTGCTCTTGCTGAACCTTGACCTTTGTCAGAAGTCAGTCTCCTGGACGCCCACGATAAACGTGCGTTTTACTTTGTGTGAGGTTGGTCCAGCCGGAGCAGGTAAACCTGATGAAACGGTAAAAGTCACTTGCGTAAATGCCAAACTATACTAAACTTTAATTTGGTCTCCACAGAGACTGTTGCCAATTGATGGGGCAAATGATCTATTCTATCAGCCTCCACCTTCTTTGCCAACATCCAAAATCTATTCCATTAGGCCCTACTTTCCAAAAGACGAGGTAAGTTGTAGGTACAATTTAAAACGTTTTGATACACTGTGATGGAGGAAAATTGTGTAAATTATCTAGGACTGCAGTTGAGTTCAATTAAGTGAAAAGTCAACAACAGTGAAATTTGGTGCTGAAGACATCAAGGTAAAAAATTGCCATTAGGTCTGATGAATATCATTAAAGGACACTGTTCACCCAATTCTGTCAAAAACATTGTGGGTGCTTATATTTGTATATTGATATATACGTATATATTCGTCTGAGTATTTGACTTTTATTACCAGATGTGAAAAATTGTACTCGGCACTTCCAGGTTTTCAAATCTTCCCTAAAATTGTTTAAAAAAGTATTGTTTCTTTTGGTTTGGAAAAATCAAGAATCAAAAAACTGCTACTAAAGTTAGTCTTGGTGTTAAAGGTTCTCATGAATTCAATTCGCTCAGTGGCGTTAAGGTTGCTTTGCAAAAGAGTCTAGTTCAGAGTCATTGTGCTGTCTGTGACCTGAGAGCTTCTTCTCTTTCTCCCGGCTTTCAGTCCTCGGTCTATAAGATCTGCAAAGAGATGTTCACTGAGGACTGTGATGGTATTTCTTTCCCGGATGAGTCACCTGACCTCATCGGAGACCGGTATGTTTGTCTCTTGCTGCTTAAATACCATTGAACTTCTAACAAAATTAGCCAATTAAAGATGTGTAAATTTTCTGTTTGCAGGTTGGTGGGCGGCTTTCTGACTCTGAGCTCAGACTACGGCTTTGTGCTTGAGGATGAGGAAGGTATTTGTGGCTATGCTCTGGGCACCGTGGATGTCAAACCTTTCGTCAAGAAATGTAAGATGAGCTGGATACCGTTCATGCAGGAGAAGTACATCAAACCTGACACAGAGAAAGGCCTGTCAGAGGCTGAGGTTTGTGATTGGGTTCTTCTTCCTGAATGTCCCTCAGATGTTCCAGATGCTCATGTAGACGTGTGTTTTAGAAAATGATGCTCAGCTTCCATGAAGAGGAGGAGGGTCTGCCTGAATCTTTTCTCAGTAACTTCCCATCCCTTATTAAAGTAGACATTCATGCGAAGGTTTTGGACCCAAGTGTGGCCAAAAGTATGATGGGATGCCTTCTCTCCTCATTAAAAGCTAATGGTAGGGTTTCATCCAATTCAACATGACTTGTTTATTATTCTTCTTTTTTTTATTTCAAATCCAAATAAATAAGTGTTTTTCCTTCTCAAATCATCAGGTTCCTGTGGTGCTTTCTGTGAGGTTCGTCAAGTGGACAAAAGAATGTTGGAGTTTTATAGCAAGCTGGGCTGCTTTGAAGTTGCCAAAATGGAGGGATTCCCAAAAGATATCATTATAATGGGGAGAAGTTTGTGAATATTAGGCAGTCGTTTTAAAAAATGAAGAGGGAAGGAACTTCCTTAAAAGTGGATAAAACACCCCACAGCTGTTGCTACTGTATCCTGTAAGAAGTCCATCGTTTGTCACTGCTTTTTAGCGCCCTGGATTGGAGCTCATATCACCTGAAAAAGTCGAGTGCACTTATAGGTCATAGGTTTTAGGAACCGTTTTCTTTGCTGCTTACTGGTGCTGTGCCCAAACATGCTGAACTCTTGACGTCCCCACATTTGATATGAAAGCAGTGGTTTGATTTGGGGCATTAATCTTCCTGAATCACATACGTAGATGAGGTCGTCAGTGAGGTTGTCGGCTTCTGTGCATGTTTAACTAAACGTGTTGATCAGACTGACAAGAGAATCTTTTTTGCTTGTTCCATTTCAGTGCTTTACAGTGCTCAAAGTGAAACATGAACTTTTATTTAGCTTTTTGTATTGTTTTTCTTTAAATTTGCGCTCCTAAGATACAGAACCATACGAATTACTGTCGAGATTTAGGATGCTGCCGTGTTGTTAGGGAAAAAAATCAACCTTGAAAACCATGACACATTGCATGGGGCATTTTCTGTAGGCCTTCAGCTTTTATTATGGAACACCTTTTTCATTTTTTGTATGTTGTCCCTCTGTAATATATTTTGTATACTGCTTTATTTCTTCTTCTTTTTTTTTTATCTAACCTCAGCATTTATTTAAAGTGTTAAGTGGCTTTCCTGATTTTGCAAGGTTACATTGGCACAGTGTGTTAAATAAAACTGAATGCCTGTTCGTGAAGACATTTTCGTTACGCTCCTCTTAGAAAATGTAGTTTATCAAGCCAAAGCCAGACTTATGTTCTTGAATGTTTTGTTTTCCTTCTGCTTAAACTTGAGGACTTGTTTTTTTATTCCCTTGTATGATTTTTTTTAAAGTTTGTTTATGATTATGTTTAAAATAACAAATTATGTTATAAATCATGTTTGATGCCAACCTTCTGGAGATAGAATTTGCTTTTTGTTCTATACTGGCTGTTTTTTTCATAGCTTATTGCTTGGATCATTTTTTTTTTGGTTGATCCCTGAAAATGCAAAGGGCTTTTATAATGTTATATACAGTGCATATATTTAAAAAAATAATAAGACTTTTCTGTGTTTGTTATGCACCTGTAATATAGTTGTAATATCTGTAAGGTTTGTATGTTGCTAAGATGGTTAATAAAATGTTAAGTAGTTAAGTGGTTTTTTTGTGTTGTATGTTTTGATAACAAAGTTAACTCAACATCCAATACAGTATATTTTATGTGTGTATATATAATATAGAGTAATATATATATATATATATATATATATATATATATATATATATATATATATATATATATATATATAAAATGAGAGCTCTACGTATATACATAGAGTAACGAAATTACTATAGAGTATTTTTCGAATTGAATTAATGGCTTTTTCAATTCGATTCAAATGGTTTTATTATTAATACGTATACGTTGGCGCGAAAGCGATTTTGCGGGCTCCCGTTGTTCGTGATGTCATCAGCCGTGCGCCGGTTTTCACTTCATCGCGTGTTTTGCGAATGCGACCAGCATCGAGAAAGTGACGTGATTCGTGATTATCAATTTAAAGAATAATGTCGTTGATTGAAGACGAAGTCTCCGAGAAGGGCGTCGACTCCCGTTCCCGACTGGAGAGTTACATGTTCAGTGAGTGTGTAATAAGAGTGGAACTCTGACTCGTCGCACATTTCCAAAGCGAACACACGTGCTGATCTCGTACAATCGTTCGGATTTTTAATCAGAAATCTGAATCGCGAAAATATGGTCATATAGGGAATGTAAAGCTGAAAGTCATGTTGTCCATTGTTGATTTTGTAGGTTGTGTGTTGTCTTCCGAGATTCCCTTTTACACATTTCAAGGTGACGACGATGACAACGACGAACATTTCCTCGAGCTCAGAACTGTAAGTCATAGATAGTATTGACGCTCAAACTACATTATATTTACAACATGCACATCTGGGACTGGGACAGTATCGGTTTCGGTCCACATCTGGATAGTTCAGTAATAATTCAAACTGAGTAAGGTCAGGGATACAGACAAAATAACATGGTTGTGATGGAAAATATAAAGTAAATGTACTTTTAAATGATAATAAGTGTTAAGTGTATTTAATAAAATCCCTGTGTTTTTATGCGTACCAAGTTCTTTTTAATTTTTATGTCTCTAATCTATAGATTTGCCTCGGGGAGGATGCCAAAGAAGAAAATAATGTGGTGGAAGTGACTGCAATGAATCACCTAGGAAAGAAAGTGTCCGTGCCTCTGGCAAATCTCAACATAACATGTCTGCCCATGGTAAAAGAATTCCACACTTTCTTTTTCTGTTTTTCTGACCTCAAAATGTGTGCATGTTGTAAATGGCTCTGGATTTGGCAGGTAAGTCTCGGTGAGTTTGAGTTGATGGCTCCTGTTACTCTCCGTTTGAAGTCCGGCTCTGGACCAGTGACCGTCAGCGGACAGCATTTAGTTGGTGTGTATTCTAATATCACACGTTGGCTTATGTTCGGATGGCGGCACACACAGGATTTTTATTGTTGTTCACTGTGTGTGAACTTACAGCCACAGAAAATGACATTTCGGATATGTCAGATGACGACGACGATGATGATGATGATGATGACGACGACGACGACGACGATGATGAAGATGAGGACGACGTGAGTGAAGAGGAGCTGCCCTCAGTCAAACCAGCCAAGAAAAGTCAACCAAATTAAGCTTCACTCTAATGGAAACCTTTTCATATTTTTTTACATTTTATACAATGTTCAATTTTAAACTTTGTTCATGAGTGCTGTAGTTGTGACTTTTTTTTTTTAAGTGATCATCACCTTTAAATATCAAAGATTCTCTGTTTTAAGTGTCAACGTGACAAGATTGTAGTTCCTTACAAGTTGTTTTCAGCTGTTTTGTTACTCTTTTGATGATATTAATATAAGTAATTCTATATTAATATAACTATTACACACTGTTTTAAATGAGCAATGTGACACAAATCACCAGCTTTCTTGTGTAGTTTGTTCTCAGCAAATTATTGTTTGTTTTATTGTGTGCAACTGTTATATTTTTTTCTGCGCATGTTCAGTCAAGACAAACAGTGTTTTTGTAATTTTACAGACTCTGTAAATAAAGTTTGGTACAATTAAGTGAATATTTGACTTTAGATAGTTGGTTTATATTGCAAGTTTAGTCAAACATGATAGTACTTCCTATCTGTGCAACAACTCCTCTTTTGAGTATCATGCTGTTGAGATCATTAATCCAATTCGTATGCACATTGTTGTCATCTACCGTCCCCCAGGACCTCTGGGACATTTTCTTGAAGAACTAGATATGCTTTTGTCTCTTTTTTTTCCTGAAAATGGCTATCCACTAGTGGTCCTGTGAGACTTCAATATCCACCTCAAACTACCTGCAATCGACTGAATCTGACTTGCTCATTTGATCTTAAACTTTGCAGCACTGGTGCAACCCACAAAGCAGGGAAGCAATTGGATCTAATTCTTGTACGCTGTCTGGAACTGTCTGGCTATCAATCACATGATCACCCCTCTACAATCCTCTGACCACTTCTTTGTTCAATTCACTGTTTCACTAACACAAACCATGAAACCTCAACATAACACAGTCTACTTTCGTCGCAATCTCTATTCCCTGTCTTCAACCCACTTCTCCTCTCCCGTCGCTAATTCTCTACCTCCTCTGCCACTTCTCTTCACTTGATCTAGATACCGCTATGACACTCAGCTCCACCCTAACAACATGTCTTGATAACACCTGTCTTCTCATCACTAAACCAACTGGTTCTAACCCTTCCTGTCCCTGGCTTACTAACACCCTTCGCAGCTTTAGAGCTAAACTCAGGGCAGCAGAAAGGACATGGCGAAAAACCTCTCTGACCTGAACAGCTACCAAGCTTTACTTTACTCTTTCTCTACCGATGTCTGAGCCGCTAAGATCAGCTTTTACCAGAGTAAGATAAACAGTGCCTCAGACATGCGGTAGCTCTTCTCTAACTTCTCCCTCCGCAACTTCCGACTGCCACATTTATCGACTTTAAAGGGTTTGCTCAATTTTTTATCGACAATTAGCCATCAGTTCTCTGATCTGATTTCTCCGCAATATACACCACCTGCTGCAGATACTCCATCATTTTAAACTTTTTCGCCTCTCAAATGAGGACGTCTCCAAAATCCTTATATATAGTCGACCTACCACTTGTCTAACTGATCCAATTCCATCTGATCTCATACAGTCAAGCTGTTCTTCCAACTCTTACTAAAATTCTTAACACCTCTCTATCAACCGGAACTGTGCCAAGAATGTTCAAACAAGCAGTGGTGGCCCCACTACTTAAAAAAACTACCTTGGACCAAAACTCACTTCCCAATTATAGGCCAATATCCTTACTACCTTTTATGTCCAAAATTCTCAAAAGAGTTGTTTTTCAGCAATTGACAACGTATTTGACCAACAATGACCTTCTTGATACCAAACAATCCGGATTCAAGAGTGGCTAATCTACAGAGATGGCACTTCTGTCTGTCACTGAAAATCTTAGATTGGATAAAGCAAATTCCAAGTCTTATGTTCTCATCCTTCTAGACTTATAAGCCGTCTTTGACACAGTGAGCCACCAGATCCTACTATCTGCACTGACAGGAATGTGCATCACCGGCACTGCTCTGGAGTGGTTTCAATCATACCTCACTGAGAGAACCTTCACCGTCTCCTGGAAAGGTACAGTATCTGATCCACTACCTGTACCTACTGGTGTTCCCCAAGGATCAGTGCTTGGACCTCTACTCTTCTCCATCTATACAACTTCAAGCAAGGTCATTAACATGGATTCTCTTACCACTCCTACGCAGATGACACACAGCTCTTCACGTCTTTTCAACCAGACGACCAGACCGTCTCCAGCCGAATTTCATCCTGTCTAACTGGATGACGGAACATCACCTACAACTCAACCTTGACAAGACCGAAGTCTCTGCACACATCTGTGCGACATCCAGGTCATGTAGATTTGCCCTCTAAAACATCACCAAAGTACGACCTTAACTCTCACAATACGCCACTCAGCTTCTAGTACAGGCTCTGGTGATCTCAAGGCTGGATTATTGCAACTCTCTTTTGGCAGGTCTGCCCGTCGCCGCAACACAGCCTCTGCAAAGAATCCAGAATGCTGCAGCACGACTGGTCTTCAAACAACCGAAAAGGACTCATGTCACTCCACTGCTTGTCTCTCTGCACTGGCTGCCAATTGCTGCCAGGATCAAGTTCAAAGCTTTATCACTGACCTTCAAGACCATCACTGGTACAGCACCACGTGTTACCTCAACTCCCTAATTCAGGAATACTCTCCCTCACATGTAGTCTACGATCTGAGAACGAACGTTGGCTAGTAGTCCCTCTGAAACGCAACTTGAAATCCCTTACAAAAACCTACACTCTTTCGTCGGCTGTCTGGTGAAACAATTTACCTATTTCTGTGAGAAAGTCTGCAACCTTTGTAACGGCCAGGACGGTAATGTTCCTTTAAGCCATAGTGACGTCAGACGGAGACCGAGAATGGTGAGACGAGCATGTAGCTCCGTTACCGTTCTCTGCCGCTGCTGTCTTTCGTTCTCATTTTTGTAACGCTCTCCCACGGGTAACGCGGACGGAGATATACTGGCAAATAAAGGTATTTTTGTGAGCTTCCTATCAGCCGCCTAGTTGTTTCTTTTGGCGCATTCCCGTGGCGCATCCGGGATGGCGTTACACCTTCTCAATGTTTATAAAAGCACTAAACTAAGTGCTTTGGACTGTCTGCCAAAAAGAAAAGAAAAGAAGAAAAAAAGTGTGTGTAGAAACACAGGCGAAATTTTTTTGTTTATGGAATGGATATACACTAAACCAGGAGTGGCCAACCAGTCAGAAACTAAGAGCCACTTTTTTCTGTGTTAGAGCCACAAAGAGCCACATCATACGCATGTGCACACATAAACATCATCCCATTCCTTAATCTTGTATGCACGCATGCACACACAGACCTCTGCTCAGACAGATTTAATGACAATAACCACACCAACATGATAATATTAGTTATTTTTCAACAGTTAACATTGTGTGCATATTTGACTCATGTCATGTGAAAGCTCCTGAAGAGCCGCATGAGGCTCAAGAGCCACGGGTTGGCCACCCCTGCACTAAACAGACGACTGAAAGAGTACACAAAGTACCAAATAATAGGCTAAACCCTTTTTGCTTAGTTACTGTAAGCAAAAACGGTTAATTTACAACATTTGGATTTTCAGGGCATTTGGATTGTTCGACCCATGCATCTAAATGACGTATTGAAATTTAATTCACATTTGTTTAAATGTAACTCAAAAAATAATTTGGATATTATTAATATCACAGTATAAAAATTAAGAAACAATATTCACATGTTTAAGTTTTAAGTTAAAGACTCATTGAAGACCAAATTGTATATGCTTAAGAAGTGAACTAAGTCATTGAAGTGCTGCTGGTCCTTTAAAATGACGTCAACATCCGGTGAGGTCACTAAACTCTTCCTGGTAACCGTCGTCAGCGTCTCGGGAGATCCTCAGGGAATTTCAAGATGGTGAGAAGTTTTTATCACTCTCGTCCTGTGCTGTTTTTGAACGATCGAGATTGAATGTGTATGAATGTGGTTGAACTGTAAAAGAACGTGGAATCGGTTCTCTGCTGTCGCTGGATTCCTGTCGGTTGGAAAACGGCCAATCGACGTTCAGCGTCTCCCGTTATCTTGAATTAATCTGACAAGCTTTAACGCGGTGTTTACGTTACGCGTTATAATAGTGGAATGACCCAGAAACGTGGTTTACATTACTTAGCACTTGCCTAACACTAAAAATTATTATAAAACGCCCGCATGTTCACTGTCATGCACAGCATTTTATGTCCCGTTTCCATTGTGCATCAGTGTATTGTCGTCTATAATACACGTATAATAAGTGTATAATCAAAGTATAATCTTTGCGTTATTTTTGTACTATACAGGGCTCTCTCTAGATAATACAGCAAATAGTTTATTTGGGAACAATGCTGAGGCTTAATTTTTCAGCTATTTTTGCACTTCATAAAGGCGCTTTAGATGGAATAGACATTAAATGGATCCATTATGAGTGAAATCAAAAAGGAAGTGAAATGATTTGACTGAATTAGAAATATGTGAGACTAGGAGTCCGTGTCTATTCTATATATAAAGTTCAAAACAGATTTGATTACTGTACGCTTCAGAGTATAAAAAAGGTTCTGGTACATCATTTTAAACTATATGTAAGATATTGTCACAAACCCATATTCATGTAAAATGAAATGCCCAAAGCTGCTGCTTAAATCACTAAATCGTTCAATTTACCGTATTTACAAATAATTATTACAGCATATGTATTATTAGTTTACTATTCTATTCAAAATCAATCAAAAAATGTTGTCCATTTGTTTATCAACCAAGGTATATTACACATTAATGCATTAATCATAAAGTTGGTTTGTGCTGCCTTTAAAGGGTTTTTTCTTTTTATTCAAGGGTTTGTTGTCCATCCTAAGAAAACTGAAGAGCGCCCCAGACCAAGAAGTGCGCATTCTGCTTCTCGGATTAGACAACGGTGGGAAGACGACGCTCCTGAAGCAACTCGCCTCTGAGGACATCAGCCACATCACGCCAACACAGGTTACACACTCTTTCTTATCTGTCACCACACAGCAATCAGGAATATCTGGGGTTAACTGTGTAGGTGTTCTTCTCGTGCTTGCGTTGGTTTCCACACGGTCTCCTGTTTCCTGTCACAGCCCCCCCCCCATATTCCATGACAAAAAATGGCTCAAAAGCGTGAGTGAGATTGTCAATGTGTCCCCATTGTTAAATTGGATTGGGTATTTGGAACAAACACACAGTCCTGTAGTTGATATGAGCTCCAGCTCCCTGTTACCCAGAATAGGAATAAGTGGTTTAAAAATGTATTCTAAATTTTGCTTAAAAAGTTGTTCTAACCATACTCTCTGAACATTTTAAGATAGATTAGAATCCACTTAACTCACATAACTCTCACAAAATACTAAACTAAATGGTTTTACTACATTTGCTATTATACATTTTACAAATTACAAGCAGATGAGTGAGTTTGATACAGAATTTACAGTAGAGTGCTACTTTAATTATTATTCTTTAATATTCACAGAGATGTAGTTGTCAGTGTTGGCAGAGTTTAATGTTTGGAAAAATGTTTTTAGCATTTTTGCCAGCATGATCATGGTAGTTTCTTATCACGTTTCTTCTCATCCAGGGCTTTAATATCAAGAGCGTACAGTCCCAGGGCTTCAAACTAAATGTCTGGGATATTGGAGGCCAGAGGAAGATACGACCATACTGGAGGAACTACTTCGAAAACACTGATGTTCTTGTGAGTTTTACAACTTAGCCTAAAAGCATCCGTTCAAAGATGATGTTTTAAGGTATTAAAAATGTTTATATTTAAGCAAATGTAAAAATTTTCTTTTGAATTTCAGATTTATGTCATAGACAGTGCAGACCGGAAGAGATTTGAAGAAACAGGACAGGTAAAACAAGCCATTTTCACATTGTCACAATAATACGATTACTTACCCCAGAGGAAAATACATTCAAGGTTTCGAAGGGAGATTATGATTGGAATGGGTTGATTCTGTTGTTCAGGAGTTGTCGGAGCTGCTGGAGGAAGAGAAGCTCAGCGGCGTTCCTGTTTTAATCTTTGCAAACAAGCAGGATCTGCTGACGGCTGCCCCGGCCTCCGAGATTGCAGAGGGTCTGAGCCTGCACACCATCCGAGACCGCATGTGGCAGATCCAGTCCTGCTCCGCGCTCACAGGGGAAGGAGTCGGGGTCAGTGTCTCATTTCGAAGCAATTATTGAACTGATTTTTCTACACGATGCATTATTTTGTTAGATACATTAGATACACGATGTCTGTTTGTGTATTGTAGTTAACTTTTCTTTTTTACAATTTATTAAAACCTTTCAATAACCTTAAGGTCACAGATCACAACATTTATGATAAATAAATATAATTCCTTTTCAGAGGTAAAATTATTTAATAATGACATCACAGATTTTGCATATGCAGTAATAATAAGATCAACTTATTATTTTCGAACTTATTATAGGAGCAACATCACATTACTCACAATTAACTAATCTCTACATCACATTTCCACAAGCTTGTTACTTGCAATTTACATGTAATTAACTGATGTTTGACCAAAAGTACTACTACTCACACTCTTAACTACTTAATATTTTCAAAGTAACTAGACTTTCACTTTTTTTACTACGTGATCTCCAGCTCGCGTCACTGCATTTCACAACATCACTTACCGGGTTGCCTGTTATTATTTTCCAGCAAAATATTTTAAGATGTGCTTTTTTTTTTCTTAAGGATGGAATGAACTGGGTCTGCAAGAACGTCACTGCGAAGAAGAAGTGACCTGTGTAAAAAGCGAACTGTGGGTGTGTGTGGATTCTCTAGTTGATCCAGGTCAAAGGGAAACGAACTCTACTCTGTGGCAGCTGGACGGTCCAGGGAGATGTTTTTCCAGCCCTGACCTCTCAGAACACCTTCAGCCGTTTCCACAGTTTCCCAGCTGTTCCATCTGTCTCACACACAGTGGCTTTCCTAACAGCTCTGTAAACACTGGAACTGCGTATTATTAATATGATATACATTGTATGTTTATCACGCCGTTTGCTCTGGGAACAGCGGCATAATCTGGATTGATGACTTTCTGCTTTTTTTTGTCATGGATTTCATTTGGTGATTTGTTCAAGTATGGTCGGCTTTATAGTCTGTCTAGGTCCAGATTATTGCTCAAAAAGCGTAGTCTTTGTGTCCACGTGTCTGCTTGGAGTGTGGAAAACAAAAAGCTGATCACACAAACGTATTTTTTTTTTTTTTTTTTACCAAAGTAAGGTTCAGTTTGAATAATAATGTATGCTGAGTTTTTGGTGTGTGCCGCACATGACGGTCAAAAGGTCAAAAGACTGCTTTTGGTATGTATGAAGTTCTTCATCAGTCATGAGATCACGGGAAAGTAAAGATTAGGCCAATTCTTTTAATTTGCAGTGTTGTTGGATTTTTTATTACCGTAACTCGGACCATTTTAATAGTCTTGATATTTAATAAAAAGTGAGAATAACTTCCAATGGGCCTTGTGTCTATTTCATTAAATCTGTCAAGTTCTCAGAATTGTTTTTATTATTCAAATTACATTTAATATTAATCTTCAAGGGCACTAATGAATCAAGTCCATTGCACAGACAATGAGTGAAATTATTTATAAGGTTTAAGGATGAATTCGGCCTTAATTAATGACATGAATGCAAGAAAGCACCAACTGGTCTTTACAGGCTCTGATGTGAGAAGATGCAGTAGAGTGTCACGTCTGTCTGCGGCAGATATGGGCAGGTGGGATTGACCCTGACCCCTCACTCCACAGAGATTCTTCTCCCCCTCAGAGGTCACGGGCTAATGTCATGTCTGTGTCAAGCCATGTTGCTATGGCAACTGAATTTGCTGCTTCGTAGCAATGTCGGAACTGTTAGTTGTGTTCTTTAGGGTTCCTGTGATTGTCAAGAAGTTGGTTGAGCTTGAACAGTTCAGCAACACGACATTTGAGTTAAAACAGACTTTTTGTCAGAGCGAAAGTGTGTCACCACCTTCCTTTGCAATTACCGTATTGTGGACATGAGTTGTTTCTTGCATGACCTTGCACAACATTTCAGTAACAAAACTCAGAATCTGGAAAAATGTCCTGGTTTCTTTCGTAACCTCAGTTTCCTGGCGAAAGGGAATGAGACGTTCGTGACAGTATGGGTTTTAGCGAAATTCAACATGCCAATGAAAAACCTTTTACTGTCTGCATGAATTTGCATACGGTGACCATTAGCCTTTAAAGACAATAGTGTGGCATATAATTCATTGTATTTCTTTTAACCACAGTATAATGCAAAAAGAACATATTTTCTTTTTCACTGAATTTACCCTTGACTTGAAATATAGCAGTACGTTTAACAGTTCTGTTTTAATAAAAAACAGCATTCTGTCTTTGAGCATGAACAGACTGTTTTGAGGGTGTGAGATTCTGATCCAGCACGTCTGGAGACACATAGCGCTTCAATATAAATAAATGCAGTTGTAGTTCACGCAAAACATAAATTGTATGTGTTTATTTTGAAAGTTTCGTCTAACCTTGCCCTGAACGCATAAAGTGTGGCCCCAGGGCCCGACATTGCCCAGGTCTGACACAGTGTTGAAATGCTGGACAAGCACATTGTGCGTTTCTGCAGAAGTTGAATGAAAGTTTGTGGCTGAGCAGAAATCTGCCGTATTGAGTGTCACCTCCCTGCTGTGTGTTTTTACCCGTCCGCTGAGGTGTGGTCTGATGCGCTTGACAGCTGTGTGTTGCCATGGTAACCGCGTGTGTGTGTGTGTGTGTGTGTGTGTGTGTAACTGCTGTTGCTCCACCGGGAGCCTTTCAGCTGTTGTGCAGCTGCCGCAACAGCTTCAGCAGCCCGAAGCTGTTCATTTATTCGCTTTCTCGATGACACACCACGCTTCTATTTCCAAAGCCCTCCGCCTAATCAAAGACCTCCACACAGTGCAGGACCCGTCAGGCCGGCAAATGCTACAGAGATCCTCTGGTTTCATATTCCAGTAATGAGTAACTGGAGACGGGGGGAAATCTGCTGCTCTGGCTGCCCTCTTTGTTACCTGAGTATCTCCAAATGATTAACACTGGAGCCTGGGAATCCAGCCTCCGAACAGATGCCGTTTCACTGCTTTTCATGGTTTCATGTCTGGGGAATTCAGCACAACTGACAAATCGGACTAACTAGAATAATTTACTGCCAACGAAAGACTTCCTGCGACTCAGAAGGCTCGTATGTAAATGTTCCAGGCGTCTGACACGTCCAGTATGGCGTGTGTGTGATGGAGCCTGATTGGGTCACTGTGTGTGAGAGCGCTGTGAAGATTGATCGTGTCTTCTGCTTTGTTACCTTTGAAATGCAGGAGATCCTCTATATGAAGTGCCACGGGCTCTTCTGTCCCCGCGGGCCCTCCTCGGAGGCCCTGAGAGGGATTTGGATTATCCTTCCTGGCTTTAGAGATTGGAGCTGCAATGTGCTGGATAGCAGAATTCTTAATTCTGTGCGGTAAATAGATTATTAAGCATGTGAGGCGGAGACACTCCTAGCCACCTCATCATCATCAAACCGCATTCTTCTTCAGGAACGCGTCTGATCGACCTCTGTCTCGGATTGGGAATCACACGGAGATCACCCGCACTGTTTCAAACCGATTCCTATCAGATGCTGCAATCGGACCTCCATGTTTAGTTGCAATATTTGCTCAGATCACTGAAAGCGTCTGCTAAAGCAGAGGTTGGGAACCTATGGCTCCTGAGCCATTTATTGCTCTTCTGGTGGCTGCATCTGGCCCGCAAACAAAGCTTTAATAAAAATATATTAATGTTAAATTGGAAATGTTCTTTTGTAATTAAATCTATTAATTTATGACTTCTCATGTTCATCATGGTTGCGGGTGACTGGAGCCAATCACAGCGGACCTCAGGACAATGCGACATTTCTGTTATAATACTTGTCGTCGGGACATCAGGGAGGGAATTTCCCTCCTTTGAAAAAATGTAGTGTCCACTAGCTAAAGCAGAAACCCTTATATCAAAGAAAATGGCTAAAAGCAAGACTAGGAGTATCGTATCGTATCTTTCAACAGGAATGAACAGAGAGAACAGACCTTTGTGGTGAGAACAGGTTCTGAATGAAGTCAGATTAGTGTCAAAAGACTGGTTTCTTTAAAAAACGTAAATTTATAAAAAACGAACAAAAACCAAGCATTTTTGTTTCGTCTTTTATTTTTTGCTTGCAACCTTAACATTTTCTTTTAAAACTTTTTTCCCTTTGCGTTTCAGATTTTTGTGCTTGGACTTTTGGCACTAGCGTAGGAGAGTGGGCGGTGCCAGCATGTCACTGGTCCCTTTGTGGTTCACCATTGGTTGGCAATGGGGCATGTGCACGAATAGCGTGCTAGCTCTCCTTCTCACCAGCGTCTCACCATGAATATGTGTGTTAGTGAGAGTGATGTTTGCTATATTTCTATTGCAGTTCATTCAACTGTCTGTATAGTGTAGTTGCTATCCGGCTGTTTTGGGGGATGAGAATTTTTAATGCAAACATTTACTTGTCTTTAGTTTTAAACATATGATATGGCTCTCAAGGAGTTCATTTCTTTAAAATATGTGGTGGTTTATGGTTCTAACAAGCACTGACAGAACTCCAGTACCCTGTGCTTGAGTGTCAGTCGATGTGCACCAACCAATCACGGGCACCATTGTCAGTCGCGCTTTGTGATATAATATTCCTCTGAATAACTGGGCGAGCCTAAATAATTGAAAACACAGAGAGTGTGACTGATGCATACAATCAGGGGCTTTGGACCAGCGGGTTTGGTTTTGCCGGGCTTAAATGAAACCGTGAGCACAGAAAGGAAGGGCCCGAAGGATTCATTCTGGTGAACATATTCACGCCCTGTGCTCATATACCTACGTGCTTTTATAAACGGAGGTGGAATATTCCCATGATCTGTGAGCTTATAATCTCTTTATGCTCCCGATCCCCAGATGATTGCACACAAAGAGGAGCGGAGCCGAGGAGGCACTGTTGTGTTTTGCAATCGATCCTTCCGGAAGGCTACAGTCCTCCCACGAGCGGCAGCGAGCTAGCGTGATTAGCATCACGGGACGACAAAGCTGCAGAAAGCAAAGCCATTGTGGAGCGCTTGTAGCATATGGCGCATCCACCCACGGCCACTCGACTGGATTCCTACTGGAAGCCGAATTTCCTCTTGGTCACAGAATGGCGATTGTGATGCTGTATGAACGCATTCAGGAGAAATGTATGGAGGATGGCGGGAGAGGCCCGGTACTTTACACTTTATGAATAAAGGATGAGCTGCTCCTCCAGCCTGATTACTTTCCCCCATCCTCGGCTACCCTGGGGGTCACCCGGCCCCGTCCCACCGTGCTTTAATGGAAAAATGTGACCAATGCCCTCTTGACCCGTGTGGAAGGTCTAGAAAGTCTAACATTTACCCAAGCCACCGCTGTGGAAAATACTCCATTTCTATTCAGGAGATTTACCCTCTCACATCAATACAATCATGATTTTATGAAGGCATATTAGCCGCAATTAAACACATCGCACACAGACACACAAGTCTTGAGCAAATGGATGAATACAAGATTTGTGATATTTTTTTTTAAATGAAAAAGATGTTCACACAATCTCTTTCAAATGGAAACTTTGAAATTGTGCAATATATTAGGCAAACATTAGTGCAGTTACTGCTTATGTAATGACTTGACCAACGCGTGGTAGCTCTTTCTCCTTGTCTGTAGAGACTCGTGGATTTCCTCCCATCATCCAAAAACAGGAGAATAGGGATTTAGAAAGATTTGCATTTGAATTTTTATGCCAAAAAACGTTCAGATTGTGTCTCCTGAGGTGTTCTATAGTGGATTTCAGCTTTTTTACAAATATGGTAATGTTTCTGGATTAGGAGTGTCAAACTATGTCGCACAATTGGCTAAAATTCAAACCACACTTTAAATACGGGGGAAAACAGAATGCATATTTTAAGAACATAAAACAAATAAATACTTTAAACTTGAAATTTTAAACATAAAATATCTGCAACTTTATCCAGCAAAAATTCTTGAAAAAAGAAATGTAGAAATATACTTTTGAGTAAATGTTACAATTGTACAATTATTGCTTATCCATGGCAGCAAAAGCACTGCATTATGGGACATTAGTCATCAGTGCTTTTTTTTTTATAACCAGGCCATTAACACCAATAATAACAACTCCAGATAAAATGATCTTGCAGTCCGGTTAAAAATTGTATGAAGGGCCAGACGGACCTTGAGTACGACACATTCTAGAAATTAAACATCACACCACTGCAATATTTCCTGAGCAACTGGATGCAACAACCACAAGCATCAGGCAGGAGTTCTAGCCCTACACTTAATGCTTGCCAAGGCGTTCTTTTTATGAAACGCTGCTCCATGTTGATTGTGGCCAAGTTGTATTTTAACACCATCAGTGCAATTCAAAGCACTGGGTTTCACAATGCAATAGGCTTCTGTAGATTAGTTCTACTGCAAACTGAGGTTGACGCAGGTAGGGTTTTTTTCAGCTGACTATTCAGTGAAGATCAGATCTTGCATCACTCCGAGTCTGCTACATCTTCCTGCAGTTGTTTTTGCATCATGTCTTTTCATTTGTCTTTCTGACCAGAAGACAAATCTTCTTGTAGCTTCTCCTGTGACATCAATAATGTTCGAATTCCAAGTCTTAAAGAAAACAAGTGTGTACACAAGAAGTGTTTGTAAAGCTTTAAATTCGGCATTTACTAACAAATCTGTTGCTGTATTTGCACACTGCCGTATTTTTTTACGCTTTTTTTTTAAAGCTGGTTTGAATGCACCACTCTTTGCTAAAGATTTTGTGTTTTTTTTTTTTGTTTCCAAGTGTAACTGTGTTCATATTCTATATTGGAACAGACCGCTGCTCTACTGTATGTTGTTTTTTATTTTGTTTCCCTAATGTATAGTTTTTTTTTTTCAGTTTTCTTTTTGTTTCGAGCATCATAGAGTAAGACGGTAAAATAGAGTAAGATGGTAAAAAATGTTGATTCTCTGAATGTCCAGTGCATAAATCCGACAAAAAAAAGATGACTGACATACGTATATATACGTATATGTGAGTATATATATATGTATATATACACGTATATACACATTTATACGTATATTAAAAAAATGCTATATTATTGTACAGACAAATATAGCGTCTTAGTCATAAATACCACATATTTTAAAATATATACTGTATAAAGATTATTTGTTAACTGTTTTTATTTCTACTGTTCCACTGTTCCTACTCTACATGTGTATTTGAACATTATTTTATTCAAATTTACCAGCTATAGCTGCAACTCTTGTGTATATACTGTGCTGTACATATACATCTACAGTATATGCGTCCTCATGTCTTTAGTTACCTTGGACAGAATTTCCATTTCCAGCGACTGGTTGCTTTAAACTTCCTGTTAGCAAGGGAGAAGACAAATGATTAACCCGCTTAGAAGGAAAGCAAATACAGAGTCCGGCTTCAGTTGAACGACATCTTTACTTTTCAAAAAAATTCTCTTTGATTAAAAAAAGAATGTTTTATGACGGTCATGTCACAGAGCATAAACAATCCATTTCATGGTCAAATTCTCTCCATCACACATTATTGTAAATTATACAATTTTTTTCTTGAACATTCCAGCAGCTTAGATCCCTTGGTCTTTTGCTGTTGAAACTCGCATTTAATTCTCTCTTGCAGACCATTTCCACATGTGCGGTCCACTCAGGTATAAAATATGAAAAAAGCTTTTTATTTGCTTCCTCTCAGTTCCACTTCTAGACGTTCATGACTTTCTCACTCATCAAACAGGAAGTCAATGAATTACCCAGTACATGGGATTCCACATTGTGCGAAAACCAAGCCGGACCACGTCTCCACAGAGTTGAACGTATAAAGTGAGTGTGTAAGCCACAGCCGTCCGCAACAGGCTTTACGCTGGAGGCCAGGAAGCAGAATCCAGGAGAATTTCAGATGTAATGGAGTGACTGGTTTTCTGGAAGTATCTCCCCCCATTTACTCCCCCTGAAGGAGTCAGAGCTGGACAGCCGCACCAGCAAGAGTTTCACCAGTGAAAAAACACCTCACAGTCAATAAATCCGCTTTTACCCTTCATCAGGACAAACCGATGGAGGAAATGAGTAGGAGTTGGATTTCGGAACCAGACTTGCGGTCTTCATCTCAAGATCTTGACATGAACGTTAAACCTGGTTTTGAATATCGCAGCGGCTCTTTTCCAACATGCGGCAAACGTAAAACAAAACACAAAGTCTAAAACACCATTTGCTTTAAAGGAATGTATGTAGCGTATCAAGCCACAATCCTCAGTCACAGTTTCCTGTTCCTCAAGAAGCAGCGGAGGTAGTGTGACGCAACACATCGCTCCTACTCCGACCACTATCAACCCAACGGCAGAAGTTAAAACGAGTCTTTAACACATAATAAGGAAACTAGATTTCAGATTTCCTTAAGGGAGGAAGAAGTGAAGCCTTTCCAAGCCATGATTCTCTTCTGCGGGTCAGCAGCCTGCAATTATCCCAAATCTGTTTGTAATTTAAAAAAAAAAAAAACTGCGTCCTCCTCAACATTTCCTCACAGAAATTCTCTTATCTTGCTCCACACAGGGTTATTTAATGCTGAAGTTGGAAGAGATTGCTTCTCCGAGGCCTTGCATGTCACAAAGTGCCACGATTCTTTGTCAATGTGGTGGGAAACGGTACAAAAATACACATCTAGGCGTGTTTGTAGAGGAAGTGGAGTGGTGGTGCTGGGTTAACTGGTAACATAGGGTTTAGTGGAAGACTGTCCATACAGTCCATAGAAGTCGGGATGCCTGTGGCTTTGCGAGGCATCGATCCACTCGTGCATGGAGAGACCCTGGAGGGGCTGGGACATGGAAGGCGTGGGGGGCAGGGGGCGAGAGAACTCCTGCGTCCAAGGGAAAGAACCAGAGCGTGGGTACGGAGGATGCCCGCGGTGGTTTGATATGGACGGTACGCCAGAACAGTAGCAGTTGTCCATTGTGCACATTAAAATCTTTCGGCCACCGTACTGAGGAAGCATGGCCTGCTGGGAAGAGCTTGGGTTGGGGTAATCGGCAGCAGGGAAAACAGAGGCGGAATGGTGGACGGACTGAGTGCCTACGATGTGCTGGGAGGAGCTGCAGGTAGCCATGGACGCCTGGGAGGTGGGTCCATCTGCGGAGCTGGAGCCCTGACCCATGAACTGCTGTTTGCTCACGGGGCCCGACGAGGAATCCAGAAGGCCGCTGCTGCTTTCAGGAAAGGCCGCGGAGTGTTTGCGTTTCTCACCCCCGGGGTTGTTTGTGCCGACGGGGTTTGCAGAGACGCTCTGGAGGAAGTGCGAGGTGGTACTGAATGGTGCTGAAATACAGAAGACCGGGACAGAAGTGTGTGGATTAAAACTCAAAGCTGAATATTTATTATAGAAGAGTTAAAAAAAAAATAAAAAATACATGCGCGCACATACGGCACACATACTATATTTAGAAACATTACTGGTGTATACAAATCTAAAATATCCATAATTTATACAATTATCCTGTAAATGCTTTGATTACAATTAGTTGATTAAACTAATGATATCTTTTTTGACAATTATTGTTCACCAATAATATTTACATTTTAGGTCAGAAAATGTAATCAAATCAGAAACATAAAATCAACATTCATAAAAGTTCTCATAAGTTTTATATAAAGCCGGTTCATGTTTGTTGGTTTTTCTTCTTGTTTTTTCATTGATTTTCAGATTTCTTTTTTTTTGTCAATCCAAATTGCATTCATATGATGAATCACTTATGTCAATAAAAACTTTTAACAATAATATCTTCAGAATCCATTTGCTGCTCTACCCAACTTTTTTTTTTTAAACTTCATTGCTTTTGACATGGCTGAGAGCATTTCTGTGTGTAAATAACTTTTATGTCCTGCCATATTTTATGTGTTAACGGAACATTTCACCGACCTTCTAGTATTTTTCTTAGATTCTTCTCTTTCTTTGAGACTTCTGACAAGAACATTTTGGAGTTAAGATGGCCCACTTTGTACGGAGGCAGCGTGCCGCCGGTGCACGACTGTGATCTGTCGAGACAGCATGTTTCCCTTCTTATTCCACGTATTCACAATTGCAAACCAGTGCTTATAAAAGTAAAAAATTAAATGAACATACCTGTCCATGAGCATTTTTACAGGTTTGGTGTTCTAAAAAAGAAAAGCCAAACATGAATCAGTGTGAAGTCTGGAAGCTTTTGCTTGTTTTAGCAGACGGCTGAATCAAGCACATTTCTCAGGAAAGCCACACTCACGCTGCGACTTTACTGCCGTGTGTGGCAATGTGCAGAAGGATTTATAGCAAGAGTGAGAGTTAAGGAACGTTTCAGAAAAAAATTCACAGGTATTTCTGAAATCCAGAGCAGCTGCCCAGCTGTCTGCTCAGCCCGACTTCCACAACATGTGATCGCAACCTTCCCTCATGTCGGTTTGAATATGACACACATCGATGGTGAACACGACATACCAATAAATGTTGGTATAAATGTTGAACGTTAGTGCATTATCACATCAAAATTACTTGGTACATCAAATCAGCAGTTGGTTGTGAACTGAAGCAAATAACAAAAATGAAGAACAGGATAGGATTGAAAAAGGCTATTGAGATAAATGACCCGGTTATTCCCAGCTTCTTTTGTTTTGGAGATTTAATATGACAAAATCAACTGGAAAGAAGGACACGAGAAAGAAATTGCATATAAAGAACAATAATGATAATATAACGAAGCAAGACCTTCATGATGTTGATATCCTCGGCCTTGTCAAAGACCACTTGGACGGAGCTGAGCAGCTTCTTGGCCTCCTGACGCCGTTCATTAAGCTGCATGCTCTGGGTAGAATTCTCCTGGCAGTATTTAGAATGAGCTTTATCCAGCACTTCTAGAGTTCTCCTCAGGTCTTCTTCTAACAGCTGGTGCATTTTGTGATACTGCACACGAACCTCCTCCTTCAGCTGCTGCACTTTGTCCTGCACACAGACACACACAGAAATGCTCAACGTCTGAAACCAAACGCTCACAGTCAGAAAAGTTGGTTTTACATTTCATTGTGCCAAACTGCAACTAAACTATAAGTTATATATCTACTCATTTCCTTAACTAGATGTTAATGAAAATATAACTGACCTGTAAACAGTAACATGGCTTTGCTAATGTTCCACATCATTCCACTAATGTTGCATGTAATTCCACTAAAAAAAACATTTACTGATATTATTATTCTAAGAATGTCTTTAATGTTTTTATGATTTACTCTTTGCTTGGGAAAACGGCAAATACTTTTTATTATGCTGTGCAAAATTAGCGCTCCAGGAAGCCAGAAACCGCAGTGGAATCTAAAAGCGATTTGAATAAACAGTTCCAGAAAATCCTCAAACACCTTTACAGAGCTGCCTGACACTGAATTTTGCTTCTTTTTACTATAGATAAAAATAAAACTCACAGGCGCGAAGAAAGGTCTAGATAAAGCACAGAGACTGCCAAAGTCATGCCCAAAATCCTAATACATATTCATGAACTGCAGTGAAATGTGAGACAGACAGACAAACAGGGAGACAGACAGACTGACATACAGTGGTGTCTCTCTGAGCTGCCTGCATTTTAGGCTCCATATATCACGTTTTTCACAGAAATCATCAACAAATGGAGGCCTACTAATATTTAATTATAATAATTCCTTTAATTTATTTGCCGCCTTTCGAGACCCCCAAGGTCGCCTTACAGAAATCAACATGCACACGCACATCAATTGCCCGGGAGAGTAGCGGCAGCATTCACTCTGAATCCGGGCATACACACCACACACGTTCACACACACCCACACGGCCAGATTAACCTGAAAATCTATATTTAAAAAATTTATATTTTTCATTCAAATTAAAATTTATATTAAAAAACGATATTAATGGTACAATAATAGTATCATTTTAATAGTTCTATGACTTGTAAAACAAACTAACTCTCGGAAACGTAATTTTCCGCTACCGTAATTTTGGTTTATAACAGACTTCAGTAATAAAATACATTTTATTCTAAAACCTCTGAACTGCATCATCTTTTGTCCATTCATCTGATATTGAGGACTGAGGTCAATTGTAAGCTGTTTAAATTATAGTTTAAGTTATTTATTCAAATAATATTTAACTACATAATTATAGTATTTAGGAATATGAATTGTTTTAAGTAACACAATTTTCAGTTCCTTTAACACATTTGGAAGTCATTTTATTTAAATAAATTGTGCAAAAAATGTATCTGTGCATTATCTTTTCAGTAAACTACTAAAAGGAGATGAATCGAATTTCTTACTTGTACAAACTGGGCCAATAAAGCAGATTTGAATGTTGTAATAAAATTAAGTTTTCCCACTCTTAACTTTATTCATGTCAATTACTGGAGAAGAAAACGGAAGAATTTTCCCAGCCTCAAGACCGCGCTAGCTCCTCTAGCAGAGAAGCTAACATAACCACTTCGGAAAGCCACAGAAGTGCATTAGAAACGCAATCTCTTTTGACCTGACGGTTGCCAGACATTTGACTTCACGGTGTGTAGTGTGTGCGTGTGTGTGGTGGACGTGAGCTTACTTCCACCAGAAGCTTGTCAGACTCCAACTTGTACAACTGTTCTTCAATGTCTTTCACTCGGTCATCAATGCGATCCTGCTGCTTCATTAGCATACGCTGAAAAACACAAGAGCACAAGTAAGTCACAAAGATCTACTTCTCTAGTTCTCAACATGGTCACCCATCAAAACAAGGTTTTGTTTCATCTCTACCTTCTCATCTATTCTGTTTATCCTTCTTTTTTTATCTTTTTACTTTTTAAATGGACACAAACAGACAGACAGACATTTCACCGGGCAATTGGTATGTGTGTGAATGTTGTTGTGTTTCTGTAAGGCGACCTTGAGTGTCTTGAAAGGCGGCAATAAATAAAAAAAAAAATTGAAGGAATTATTATTATTATTACAAACAATTTGGTAACAAGAACAGTGGTCTAATTCAGCAGTGGCTGGTGATTGGCTGGTCACTACTGATGATGATTGGTCCACGATCAGCAGCTTTCAGCTCTCCCACAGGATGCTTTGCTATTGCAATACCAGTGGCCTTCAACGGCACTGTTTGCTAAAATGTGTAAAACTTTCATTAACCTGAAAAGTCAATGAAAATCCCATGTAAACAAATCCAAGCCACCAAACACCTTGTGCCTTGAACTGTTCATCACGAGGCCAAACATGCTTCAGGCTCTGATGTCACGATCTCTGCAAATCTGATTACCCCAAATGAGGAAAACAAAAGATGTCAGTGATGAAACTAATTCATCAGAATCCCACAAACACGCTTCCACCTCCTATTATGGACAGGACAGCTTTTAAATTGGATTCAGAGAGAGCTACTAACCCCAAAGCTTCCCATCCCCCAGACAAATCAAAGCCTGACAGTGTGCTGCAGCTTTTATAATCCCCTTTATACTCGGTTTCTCATGCCTACAAGATGAACACCACTGCTAAACAAACACAAAAGTCCACGGGACGTTAAATAACAAGCCAATCTAGCTTCACCCACATCAACATCTACGCAACACGCGCCGCTGTCATGACAACATTAAGGCACGCGGGTGTGTGCAGGTTCACGTGTGTGGAGCGGAGGGGGGGGGGCCCTCTCTTTGTTTGCAGGGGTCTTCTTCCTGTGTCAGTGACAGATTGTCAGGTTATCCCCGCGTGCTCTCTAATGCGCTCCAGACCGCCGCGGGGTCGCCGCTCTGCTGGGTCACGTGACAGGAGACACATTCTTTAGGCCTCCAGCAACCAGTATCTCAGCATGAAGAAACCAAAAATTCTCAAACATAAAATATATATTAAAGATAAATGGCAAGGAGTTTCGTGCCAATGCATGAATATTGGCAAAACAACGCTCTGAAAGCAAGGATTCATCCTACTACAGACGTGTATATGTATGTAAACAGCATATACGTACATAACTATATATACACATGCGTATACAGTATATACATATACACACATATACGTACATATTTATGTATAATTCGATTTTATTATATTACATTTTTGTGATTTTATTGTATTCAATTTTTTTTGTTTTGTTTTGTAAAATCATCTAGCCAGATAAAGATGACGCAAGGTCACAAGACTTTTCAATGTAAAGCAGAAAAGACCAGTGATGAGCTTCAACAACACGGAGTTTTAACTGATGAGCCAGTGACACACAAACAATACTTTTCCAAATATGAAAATTAGCAATCAGAGGTGGCGTGCGAATCGACATACAGAGGAAATATCACAGAAGTGATATCACAGGACATGGTGGCAACACTAGCCTCTGCCTCTCATCGCAAATCAACCCCCATTTAATTCTGCATCCATGCCCATCCAGACATTACCAGAGCGCTGGAGACAGACCACTTTCCCATTTCCTCATTTCTCTCCTCAGGTGGATGAGGAGACCACCACCACCCCAAGACCCATCCTTATCTCCTACACTTGGCGTAAGAGACAGTCACTTTATTTGGACAAATTCTAAAGCCAGGAAACAATTCCTGTTACATAAGCCTAAAATTGTTCACCTCATAATTGGACAAATGAGCGCAAATCGCCTATGTATCGCAGTACAGTCCGGTTTCATCAGAACAACAGTTTCCAGCTCTTGTAGGAATGGGTCTCACTGATCTGAAATCAGTCAACACACACTTTGTCTGTAAACGGTGCGTGTTTCTCGTCAACGCTATAGATTGCAAGAGACTGTGATGAAGAGCATGTGGAACTTTATCGGACAAAAACAATTACAGAGAATTTAGATCCATTGACAATAAGCCTCAACATCATGTGGAAATCTAAGATCATGCTGCGGAAAAACATACAGCATCAGAAGCTCAATCACTGCGTTTGATGGCTGATTGAAAACACTGGATAAAATGTTTAAACAACAAAACACTAAACATTGTGTCCATTCAAAATAATTAGCAGATTTATTTTCATTTAGAGCAATTTCTAATGAACAAAGTTTGTAAAAACATTATTTCTCAGTTGTAAAAATTATTAGAGTATAAAATATTGTTGCTTAAAGGGCACGTTATGACTCCTTGTGATGTTCAACTTTACGTAGTGTTCATCTCCGTGTAGTGCGCTTCTGGTGTCCACTACATAAGCTCTTCTTTTGTATTCTATATTAATCACTGTACAAACCCAAGACATACATGGGTGTATATGTTTTGAACAATAAAGGTCATAATGGCATTTTCATGTTACATGTAGCACGTCTCATCTTATTTTGATAAATGTTGCATTAATTGGTAAAGCCAGTTATTTAAGACAAAATGATCCAGTAAAAAAATAAAAAATGCACAGCAGTATTCAAAGACATGACTTCAAAAGACTATACAAAAAAAATAATGAAAAAACATTCATCCTCGTTGTTAGAGAACCTCAAAATTTTAATAACATTCTGAATGGATTTCTCTGCTCATTACAGCACGTTTGGGCTGCAACACACTCGAGTGACGCAAGGTCTGTGGTGTGAAGACAGCTGTCAGCCAGCAGCTTGCTTTACGTAGAACAAGATGAATAGATTTTAACAGATGAGTCTGCCAGCAATTTACATCCTGAGCTCCGTGTCAGCCCGGATTACTGACAGTTAAGAGTACAGGAAACTCTACATCTTCACCTCAATCATCGCCAAAGATTCAGACGGTTCATTCAAAAGTTAGAACATGAGTTGCGTTTTTTCCCACGTTTCTTATTTAAGGTCCTTACGACAATCGTCAGCTTGTGAATAAACATATCTGAGCGCTGTACATCTCTTCTTTGCTCTTCGTGGAAGGTGACGTCTGGAGATTTCAACAGACAATTAACTATGTGGGATGAGTGAATGCCATGTATTTGATGAAATGGAAAGCATGATGACAGGCTTGTTGGTTTTTCAAGTTTATAGGTGAATACATTTTTAATAGATCAGAATATTCTGGCTTCCTGCGAGTTTCTGTGAAGGGCGTAGGTGAATTTAACAGCAAAATGCTGGAGAGTTGATTTATTAGTGCATTCGAAAGTGACTCAACACAACCTACATTCATGCAGAAGAGAAAAGGTCAGGAACTCTGACGGTTATGTGTGAAATTTGTAATCATAAACGCCACAGAGACTGTCTTCAGTTTGCCTGTGCTCTGGTGGAACCTCAAATACAGTGCTTTTACAGTAGTCAGTGTTGTAGACCATAAACTTGAAATAAACGTAGAAAACACAAACTGTAAACAATGTTGAGTCACGTTATATACAGCAAAAGCGACAATTTTCCTGCAACTTCATTTTTTTAATGGCGTTATAAACAAAACAAGTTTCAGAGTGAGCCACAGCCACACTCAAATTCAAATCCATATCGAGAACGTAATATTAAGACACTTTTTCACGGTTTACAATGCATTTAGTAAAGAGTTTCTCTGAAGCAACTTGTTTCCCTGGGAATAAATCCCACAACCTATGGGATTTGACCCTGCATCTAGAAGGCAGGTTCAACATCTTTCTACTATGTTTGTATAAAATATTTGTAATTTACAAATGTATTTTCCTTACTCGAAAATAAAAATATGAGGAGAGAAGGATAAAGCATGTGACATAAAGGAGATAAGAGCTGGGCCCCGGAACAAACTCAACTCTAGTTCAAGGTATTATTCACGGCCCATGTGTGGATAAAAATAGAATTCGCAAACCGTGCAGAAAACTTGCACTTTGCCGTAAAGTGAAAAGTTTACTCCTGGACCCAAAATGAATCGATCTACTGAGTGACAGATTAATTTCACCGACGCAGCATGTAATTAGTAAAATATCAATAACTTATTTCAAAACATAGATTCCAATCGACGTGATGAACCTTATACCAAGCACATGTCACACAAACCCTGACACGTGAGCTTCCGTTGTAGCAATTTCTACAGAAAAACACATCCTCTTATACGGTTTGTTCAAATATGAGCTTATTACCGAAGCATATGGAAACTAAAAAACAAAAACAGGAAACTGCATAAATCACGTGAAGCAGGGCAGCGTATCACAGTAGAAACAGCTCGTCTGCAATTACGTACATCAGCAGAATTGACCCGCAGGGTTTATTTGCTCCTTTCCACACTCCAGCTCCCTTTCACATTGAATTTCTCCACTACTTTCCTGTCAGGGTTTCTCCTCAGACCCTTGACATGTTGATTCCGAAGAACTGAAGTCATCCAACGGTACTAAACATTTCTCAGAGCCGACCGCAAGAGTCGTGCAACGTTGTCTGGACTTGCCTGTGTGTGGTGGTGTGATAAGAATGCCCCCTCAAATCATTCCTCGACACCGCAATCAATCCTCCAGTCTCTGAGAAGGAAATCTGAAGGACAATTGCATTTGGAATGATCCAGTTGAACCAAAAGCGTGACTGCCTTGCAAAGAATGACAAAATATGGACGCAGATCGGACACCCACATATAAACTCAGACCAATGTGCTGTCCTAAAACACATCCAACCAAAACGGATGGATTCACAGAAAAACATAGACCTGCTTCCTGACAGGAACAGCATAAAAGCGGGAATTGAGTAGAGGGGAAGAAAAAAGGAAACAGAAGGGTAATCCTCGATAGGATCTCCCATGATGTCATTCTTGCGAACAGCCGGTGGATTATTGGGGACGGAGCACAGAAGAGCCGAGGTCACACCCTTCCCGTGCTTGCCTGGAAGCCACATCCTGTTCCTGAACAAGAGGCAAGGGAGCAAGTAAAGGCCAAGCAGTTTTACTGCGGGACAACTTGAGTCACACTCTATAATTTTATGCGGTTGCGAAAGAAAGAACAGAGGGACGTGTGTGTCTTCAGCAGCAGCTGTGAGTAAAGCAAGCCTCGCTTCCATTTCCTCCCTCCGTCCACTGACACTTGGCTGCTTTAGGAGCCGTGTCACATTGGCCGAGTGAAACGCATTTCTTTACGCATCCAGAGGCTGTTCCTGCCCAGTCCAGCGTCATCCTCCTCATCATCATCATCATCATCATCATCGACAGCATCAACACCTCACAACACTTCATTATTCTCCAGGAAGTGGCTGAAGGAACAGTGTGTATTTTCACTCCTACACAGAAGTGCGTCTGCTAATTTTTCCATCCTTTTTTTTTTCAATATTTATGGGTAAAAGAACGAGCTTCAAACTAAAATCTCTTGTTGTTAAAGGTTCTGTTACGTTTGTGATGTTTGACCTCTAAGACCAGACATAAATGTAAGAATTCAATTTTATCATGTGGACAATATGGGAAAATGTAAAAAACTGAACTTAAGTTCTATTTATTACCTGGACTTTGGATGGAAAACAAGTGTTGGAGGAGCACCTTTTTATTAAAAATATCATAAAAACATTTTTGCATTAAATTATTTAGTTAAACCTAAATATTTAAGCACAAGCCAAACACAATTTCCTACCAAGGCTTTTTATGCAAAGGCTAAAATCTAAAAGAAATCATTGGGTCGTGTTTGACAGGTTCAAGTAAATTGAGATCAACAGACAGAACACTCATTTAACTTAAAACACAAATCCAGGTGTAAAAAAAACTGCCATTTAATGTGCATTATAAGATTCTCTGTTTTCAGCAAAACCACTTCACCCATTAATACAAAGCAAGAGAAATCTGGAAATGTTGGAACTATTTTACGGAGTAAAATGCACAAAACAAAATGCACAGAAACAAAAGCATTCAAATCTTGTTCTGAAGTGTCTTTACACTCATTTGGATGGCAGGGCTGTTCACCTTAAGATCAATTAGCATAAACTGAGAACCAAGCGTCAATTAGCATATTGAAAATCCACTGCGACAAATGATGTAAGAAATAGAAATCAGCTGTTAAAATAGGTTTGCCGTCTGGCCAGTGATCAGGGGACAAGGCCCAAACACTTTCCTAAAGTATAGAAACCATAAACTGGTGAGTAAATCATACATGATTAATAATTACCTGAACAGTGACATGCAAAATGTTGTGAGAATAGCCAAATGAAAGGTTAGGCATTGCTTTGGAATGTCAGATAAAAATGTCAAAAATGACCATTGACCATGCTTAATAGTCTTGGTCAGAAAAGTAGAAAAACACAGCTACATCTCTGCATGAAAGTAGAGATCAAAAACACTTACCCTGAAGTCATTGCGTCGTACTTCCACGTCACACACCGCGTGGCCATGGTTAGGGGCACATCTAGACAAGAAGCAGTACTGGCACACAGCCATCTGCTCCACCTCACAATGGTAGAGCCTGTATTCATCGTGGTGTGGACAGGTCCAAGCCCGGACCTCCTCAGTGGCCACCAGTAAATGGCCGAGCGCTGTACCTGGCTGCTGGAGATGTGTCTGAATGTGAGACTGGCAACACGGCGCATTACAACGGAGACACACTTTCTGAGCCTGAAGAGGAGGTCCACGTCTGCACAGAATGCAGTGAGGTACAGCTGGAGGCTTCTCCACGTTCAGAGCGTTAAACTTCTCCACTATATTAGTCAGCTTGATGTTTTTCTCCAGGTTTGGCTTCTGGTTGTACGCATGGTTGCACTCTGGGCAGCGCACATTGGCCGTGTCTTTGGCCCAGGCTTCACTAATGCAGCCTCGGCAGAAGTTGTGTTTGCATGGCAGCTGCACGGGCTCCACAAACACATGCAAGCAAATGGGACAAATGAGTTCCTCCTCGAAGCAGTTACGCCAGTTCTCTGCCATCTCAACCTGATCGGACATCCAGTTACAGTTGGTTGGATTTGCTTATGGATGGCAAATTTCGATGTTTTAGCAGCTTCTCAAGAATGTTTCTCCCATCCTTGAGACAGTGCCATGAATCCAGGTGTTGTGTCAGATAATAAATGGCAATAAAGCACAGAAGCTTCCAGAAAACAGCTGTTGATCAGACTTAAATCCAGCCAAGAGTAGGTTTCTGCTTCTGGGAAAGTCAAGTAATCCAAAACAGCAAACTGCTGTAAATTAGAAGATGCTGTCCAAGCAACGGTTTTAACGAGGAAAAAACAACAACATTGCCTTTTTGATTACTATTAAAAAATATAGGTATTTAATTAGGGTCTTAGCAAAACTGACCACGTTGATCTTACATTGAGATTATGATCATGATTATTTAATAAATACATAAATATTTGATGAATAATCTTTGACACGTTAATATCTAACCGACTTTTGCTCATTAATAATATACTATAAATTCTCTGCAGTACTTGTGATAAATAATTCTAATATGATTCTAGTCAACCCTTTATATTGGAAATAAAATTGAGTGCTCTATTAGTTCAATTGAGTGCACTTTTTTAATGAACAGTATCACTAGGACGGATTAAACCGCAAACATCCGTAAAATAAATTGTTTAGTATGACACGAGAATAAAAACCGACGACACAGGTGGAGCTCGCGCTAAACGCCTGAGTGACAGATGTCTGATTACCGAACAGCACATTTTAATTCTATTGCGAATGTCTTGATGACGCGTTTGATTCTATTCAAACACAACATGCTCTTCTCAAAATCAAGCCGCGTATCAAAACGCGTGTGAAAAGGTATGACAAGTTTAAAAGGGGAAATCGGCGACGCTAAAACTTTGCGGAGGAAGGAAAACGTCCCTTCGCGGTCATTTAAGGAAGAAGTCAATTGTGAGTTTGATTTGCGACGGTTCCCTGCTGAATGTAAAAAAATACTTATAAAAATAGTTATAAATCTCCGTGTCGTTGTACGGCGCTGTTTTGCGAGATTTCGTCCTCACGCCACTAAACTGAAGGCAACCGGTAAAACAACAAGCACCGTTCTATCCTTAAGGACTTAAATTAGCCCTTAAACACGCAATCACATACGCACACATAAATATTCCTCTCTCACCCTGCCCTGTGTAAGCGCTAAACCCAAAACATCAGAGATTTTTATCATCCGCACAACTGTTCTCTCGCTATCTGTGCTGGTTAAATATTACAAAACGATCCAAAACGCGACCCCGGTCCATGTTTCGCTTTATGTTTTTCCGTCCGCACTTACCAGAGAACGACTGAATTCATGTTTAGCCGCCGATGCCGTGCGTTTTATTTTCATGAAGCGAACTCGCCTGAAATATTCATGTATTAAAGTCCGATACCTTTCTTGCGCTTAAAACCGAGGATATCGTTTAGCTCCGGTTATCGTTCATCAGCCATCTTGCTTAACGCGAATTAAAAACGACGTATCTGTTTACTTTTCTTCTCATTTGAATTCCCTTTAAATAGAAACCCTCGCGAAAAGAGGATAAAAAGAAAATTCCTCTTCGGTAACCATCCAGGGATCCTACGTCCTTTAAAAACCAAAAGCCCGAGTGGAAAACCGATGCTCCGGGGCTGTATTCCAATATTCGTCGGTTATTATTTATGATTTTCCCCCTTTCAAGCAAATCCCAGATAAGAGGAATGCAGGCACAGGACTGCAACTCAGGATACAGTTCACATACTCCCCCTTCCCTTGTCACGTGATTTAAGACTTGAATGTGGGCGGGGCTTCGTTTAAAGAAACAGACCGCTGAAGTTTCAACCGAGAGTAAAAAAAATCTGTGCACTGTGCTCTATACTATACGTATTAAGCAGATCAAGCATATATCAATAATAGTACTCATCACTATTATTTTTCATCCACCTTCTCTTTATAAATAAATTGTAATATATGAGCAGTCAACACGCAGTTATTATTCCTAAAAACAGTCAGCGTTTATAACAGCATAGCCGTTGAGGTAAAGCAAAAGTATTTGTAAATATTTTTTCCTCACAAGGTAAAATTCATTACACAACGTATCATTATCAGTGCCATTAAATCAATATAAGATCAAACTTATTTCATAATGTAAAAGTGAAAATGCAAAACAGTACAACAGACATTGTCACAATACCAAGATTAGCATCACAGGGCAGGCCGAGCTCAAAAAGGCCCACTACCTGGAAAAGTGTACACATGGGGTCTGTACACCAACAGTAATGGGGACCAACAGACGAAATGGGGACCCAACCGCCTGTTAAGTAACCCGGCAACCAGAAACAGTCAGGCCCACCTCCATGCCTAGCCCTGGATCTAGTACATTTCCTGAAAGGGGCCTATTTCAACCAATGGATGGGTTCAGGAGCCAATTGTAGAACATTGAGCCCATTCTCTACAATTATAGTTTTTACAATTTTAGTTATTTCTGTGGGGACACCACAACGGGGGCACACAAGAGGTCAGTGACACAATGTAAGTGACATTGACTTGAGTGATGCCTTGTTATCGGACATTGTTATTGGTGCTCAATGGTTCATTTTACATATTTGCAACCCCCGCTACATGTTTTTGTTACAAAGATAATGTTTAGGTGAATTTGGACAAAATGGAAGCTAAAAATCTAATACTATCTAACTATTTCTTTGCAACAATGAGACAACACTGTTTCTTACTCACACACTTTCTCTCTCTCCCTGTTTTGGGGAATTCTTTACTTTCTGACACTTATATACATAAAAAAAGGCCCCCAGCGAACATTATTTGATTGACTGATGTTCTCTCCTAATTAAGGAGGTTTCATATACCGCCTTTCAAGACCCTCAAGCCACAAGTACCTATTGCCCTGCAGAATAGTGACAGCCAAACACACCAGCATTTACTCACATCCGGACATTCCCATCACACACACTCCCTCTGTCACACACTGGGAATGCACAGTTGACAGCAGGGTGGAAAAATAGACTTTTAATGGATTTAACTCATGAGTCTTACATGAAAACTGGGAACACCAGAAACAAAACAACCATCTGAATGTGGCAACAACACATAGAAGAATTAGTAACACTAGCAACGTTAAATTCCCTGGAACGACAGCTTATATACTGTAATAGTCAAAGATATGTAATGAACCATCCGGTCGCTTATCAGTCAATTAGCATCACGCTGTGGCTGTCCAGGTGGCAGGACAAGCAGGACTGTGACAGACACACACACACACACACCAATGAGAGCTTTTTTTCCTGTCAAATATCACCTGAACGCAAGTTTTTAGACTGTGTGAGGAACATGCCAACTCTGCACAGAAAGGCCCTGACCATTCTCGAACTAACACCTCAAGTAACAATTGGAAAGATTGAGGCAACAGGACTACCCCCTGCACCACGTGCCGCCATGATCAACTTTCATTGATTCAATTTTGGTCACAAAACCCTGACGGAATCATTCTCTCCTTCTCCTTTTCTTCACATAGGACAGGCCAAGGTCTCCAATGCCCACTGCGGTGTCAATCCCCAAACTCGGTAGTAGACACCACTTGGCAAGCAAGAGTCATCAAGTCAAAGAAGGTGAAGTTCTATCAGGACTGTTTGGATGTAAGAGCTGATAAGTAGTAGTAACTCTAGTAGAAGGTCTGTCAGAAGACATGGTTTCTGGGTGAGGCTATGAAAAAAGCAGTTTGCAAACCGTCCGACATTCCAGGAGGCAGAAGTGGCACCCCGTCAACACAGTTTACAGAGAAGGTTGAAAACTGCTGACTCTAACTGTGGATATAGTGAGAAGGAATGTATATCCTGATGAGAATCTCATCAAACCTTCTGACATGCCGATGAATCCGACTGCCTGACTCTGGTCACAAAGGCAGTTAGAAAACTCTTCAGTGGCAAGGCTCCAGGAGTGGATCAAACTAGAGAAGGGGGGAACCACCAAAGTGGGTTGGCGGTCCCCTTCCTTTATCTACATGTGCATTGTGGATTACTCTTCCTGCAATACCACCACCACTGGAATACTCCATAACAAACAGCCCCAGCTCACTGCAGTTGCTCCCAGGTTTCAGAACCCTTGCTAGTGATATGTGGCAACTGCACCATCAGCAACGGAGGGGTGTGCCCTCTCCCCATTGCCCTTCTCTGATAACTAATATAAGCACTTCGGGAAACCCGTCAGTGAAACTCAGTCTTTGAACTTACCCAGAACGATGAGTCAGCATTTAAGAGAAAAGTGGGGCAGCTGGTCCAGTCAGAACTGGAAATAAACACTGAAAGAAGAAGGTACTCCCTACTTTCTCTGCCGCTCACCATCAGCACTAATAGTTTCTGCCATGACGTTAGAGTTTCTGGGGTGCATTATCTCTTTCGACCAGAAGTGGAAGCCCTTGCGTTTTTTCCCTCCGAAACAGCTCAGGAAGTTCAATCAGCCTCAGAATTGCTCAATGTACCAGTCTGTGGCAGTTCAGAAAGTGCTTCTTATTACATAAAACTCAATAAAGGTCTTAAAATAAACATCAGATAGTTATAAAGACTGTCCCGTCTTGTTTATATTTTGTCTGCATCTTGTATCCCAAGTTTGCACCCAAGTTTTTTTCCACTTACCACAGCTCACATGCTGGTGATAAAAAGTGATTTGATTTGAGCAAAATACAATTCTCCACGGGAGTAAGTCATTTTATTTGTCTCTAAGTCAACAACAAATACAGATTTAAAAAGTGACTGTTTTAAAGTGACTGTGCATAAAACCCTCATTATGCAGTCATAAACATTTAAATGCTATAAGCTTTGATAAGAATGACAATACGGTACATTTGTTAAATTGTAATAAAAATGACAAGACTTCTGTTTGTTTGGTTTTTTTTAGAATCATTTTAATGCACTTAGAAATATCAAACCAACGAGAGTAGACTGAAGTGATGTTTTTGAACACAAATTCAAATAATTTTTAAAACAAGTTGACCTAAATTATGAAGACATGTGAGCAGATGTACATTCTTAAAATTAAACAGCTATACAGGAACTGGATTGTTTGCTTCCTTTTTATAGCAGTAAGGAATGCAATCACAACAGAAAAACAAAATTTGTTAAAACGTTTAACAGCAACAATCCATCGAATTAACAAAACATCTCAATAATAATAGAATAATATATTTATTCTGCTTTTGTATATGTAGTGTAAAAATCGCCCATACTGTACATGCTTTGGTACGGTGTTGGTCAGCAGAAACAGATGCACCTTTTTTTTTTTAACAAGATCACCTCAGTACAGACCTCGAGATGCTGCAAGAATCCAAAAAGGCACTGATGTATTTTAGGTAATATAAATCTAACGAGAATATCAGAATTGACAGCACTTTTTAGCAACAGTGTCTCTATTATGCCTAGTGTTCTTTTCTTCACATTAAAAGCAGGATTTAAAAAGTTAATTTCCCTCAAATTACACATGATCCCATTGGTGAAGGCACAGAGCTGTCTGTAGATTCAAATCCAGGCATTGACATATTAAATATAAAAAAAACAATTGAAAAGGATAAACCGATCAGCACAAAGAGAAGTGGTTTGATAGACAATATAAAATGTTGCACATTTACAAAAGCGTTAAGGAACTCGGGCAGACACCAACAAAGGAAAAAAAATGTGCGAATGGGTTTTCTCTGAATGGAACATCTTTTCTCCACCAATGGGTGTTTGCAATCAGGAAAGCTCAGAATTTCACTGCAAAGGACTGTCGAACACTGTCTCAGGGAGGACAGAGATCTTTAGCTTCTTATCAGGCCAACTAAACTCCTTCAGCTTTGACTGTACGAGGGGTCAGACAGAAACAGGGTTAGAAGAAAATTCAAAGTGAAACTTTTAACCACAAGAGGCTAATCTTCATCACCTCTTCACGAGAGCTCAAGTCTCGAAGGTCAGTTAGCATTTGTTCCACAAACTCCTCAGTGAGTAATATCTGTAACGAAACAAAAAGTCAGAAAGGCAGGTGGGATCTGCCGATGGGATCCGCTGATGGGATCAGTGGTGAGGTTGCGGTACCTGGAGCCAGGGTCCATGTGCTGCAAACGGATGCTCTTCTGTAGCAAAGGCTCCTTCTACCCCAGTCGATACAAAGGTGATTGCAGTGTCGCCATTAATACTTTTAAATGTGAAATGTCTGCCATGTAGCAGCCGGCCTCTGCAAAGATGTCCAAAGAGTTCAAATCTATTGTTAGCAAACGGAATATATACGTGAACAACCATATTAAGATTAATGAACCTCCTCCAGTTACAGTAATGCTTTTCTTGGAGTTTGTTCTAGTTCAGAATGTGACTGCAACTTTCAAAAACTAAAAAGGTATGATGTTTTTAGTATGAAGATCAATCATAATCAGTTTCTTTCTCAGGACATATCCTGCTCTGTGATTGGTTGGTTATTTCCACCTATTGCTCCCTGTGACCCAGAAACAGAAAAGTTCAGAAAATTGATAAATGGACATTATGACGCCAAATTCCATACCTTGAACGCCGACCTCATCAGACTGGTATCTTGATTATAAATGCTTCTCATGCAGGCTAGAATTCTTCCTACCTGAGGCACAGAGGGAGCAGTGTTCCAGACTCCTGGTTGAACTTCAGATGCACACTTTCCAGCTGTCGTGTTCGCACCAACTCGTGAGGAACAATCGCAGCAGAGCTCTCGCTCTCCAAACTGTCCTTCCGACTTCTAGAAAAAAAAAACATGGAAACACACAAAGACGAGAGGAGCAACATTAAACTTGTGGTATCAGTAAGACCTTCGGCACCAAAATCTGCTCATTTAATTTTATAAATTTTTATAAATTTTTTTTGGACAAAAGTTCTCACCAGAACTTAATTTAGACAGTTTGCAATAAACATCACAAATACAGGATTAAAATTCAAGATGGAATATATTTGAACAAATTTGATAGTATATCTCAAGTTCTAAATATAGGCGCAAGCAGCAACGGCGGTTCAAGCCTCATCTCAAACTGAGGAATAGTTTAGGAGGCAAAACCTGCAAGTCAATGCCTCAATCTGTATTGTTAAACACTGCTAACACAACTTATTTATTTGTCTTGACAATCAGAGAACAATCATATCTGCAACCAGAGAATAAAACAGTGTACTAGAGTAGTGAAAGTGTCTAAATATTGAATAAACCCATTTCCGAAGTGAAGAAATATAGAACTACAGCAAAGCCTGTTTGCTGTATAAATGGTTTGATTCTCTTGGCTCTTACCTTGAGATCTGCTGGGTCTGGAAATGTCCAACTGATTGTCTATGGAGACATTAGGGGCAGATTTGTACTACACGGAAGAATATAACAGCATTTGATCACTACTGCCCATCGGCATAGAATCTTCGCTTTTAGCAACTTTCAGCAAGCTCTTTTTAAGCTCCACTTGCCTCAAGCTCCATCAGATGCATCTACATGTATAGTACATACAATCCCATTGTATTGAAACACATATTTGGCTGTTAAAATGTAAGTAACCATTGACTTATTGTGTCTATAATCAGTCTACACAGCCCGTACTATCATATTGTTTGGATATTACCTATCAAACCACTGAACCATGTACACAAGATTCATACGATTCAAAGAGTGATTTGAAAACAATCTGTGACAGCAACTCAAATTGATAGTAAATTAAATAAAGCAGGAAGTTTTCCTGTGTCGCCCCAAGCTGTGTGATGAACGCTGAAAGAATTGCTTGCCAGAATTGGCACAATTTATAGGAATATAAAGAAGAATTGCAACATTCTTGGACTCTCATTCCCAAATAAACTGTCATTCCATGTCAAAACAATTCAAGGTCTTTTGAAACTGCAATTGGAATCCAATAAAAAGGGAGCAATGTCCAACCGCTAGTCTCTAGGTCCTAAAAACCTAATGTAAAAACATATCTAACGATCCATTCTGCGACAAACTGAAATATACATTTCTAACATAAATTCAATGTACTCTGAAGTTCGACTGTACCCACAAAATCCAATCTCTGGTAGCACCAAAGTGAAAGCATGTGCAATGTCTAACTTGCACAAAGTATTTAAAAAACAATCTATAGAATTATTGTATCAATATGTAAATGTATCAAAATGTAAATGTAATATTTTTACTTCATAACAATGCACCATTTATATGCTTTAATCATTTGATTTATTTTATATATAGTGTATTGTCTATATATATTAGTTGACAAAATATTTGATCAAGCTGGAGAAAAGAACAGGAACAAAATGATAAAGCTAAATCCATTTCTAATATTGCAAACAACAATAATAAAAAAGGACATGATGTGGTCATATTGAACCGCCCAAATCAAGAAAAGTGAAGCCGTTCAGATTAAGCTATTATCTTGGATAATCTCGACCAGTATATTTCGGTTTTAGTGTGAATGAACCATGATAGTATCAGTGTACAGCATCTAGTTATTTCACAATATTTATATACAAACACACAGGCTTATCGTTAAAAAAAAAACAGAATTGCTGTTTTCTTTGGGTCTTCATTCAAAGTACACAAACCAACACAACATGAACTCTGGAGCAGGTGCCAACGCTGTCCTGAAGAAAGTCCTTAACCTGCCACTGAATTAAGGTCACAACCCAGGCTCAACTATATGGGCCTGACCAGTGTAAGCATGCTGTTGTACAGAAAGCGAGGACTTACTGTGGCCGGTCATGACTGTGTCTCTGACTGCTAATGGGGGGCACAACAGGTTTGCTGTTAATCTCCAGTCCTTTCCTTAGTGCTTCCCTAATCTGTTCGGTATCTGTGTAAGCAACATGAAAATCATTATCAGTACACCACTACAGTAACTCGTGCTTTATGTTTGGGTGAGACTTGCCCTCAGTATCCCACACCTTTGTCGGACAGCCTGCGTGGCTGTGACCCGATGCAAATGCTCCTGCTGTCATCCTCGTCCTCTGGAGGTCGACTCAGGTCGTCCCAGGCACATTTGGCGCTGACACCGCTTAGGTTCGAACCTTCTGTCTCGATGCCCTTATCCACTCGTTCCTGCTTGGAATGAGCAACCAAAATACGCATAAATCAGCAGAGCCTTGGAACGACTGGACACGTGTTCCTCTCCGGCGAGACATGAACAGTACAGTGTGTGAACAGTCCAAGCATTCTACTTTTTCCACATGGCACACACATGACCTTAATCACACAATTAAACTTAATTCATGTATTGTTACCATATCACAATACAAGAAACAGAACAATTTTTGTTGCACTACAGTTAAATCGGATGTAAAAGTCTTGACTTTAACCATGTTCCGTCGTTTCGTATTTCTCTCAATAAAAACTATACAGGATTATTCTTGTAATAACTATAACAAAATAGTCGTGCAACTTCTGCCACTTAGCGCAACAACGCATAAATACATTGTAAAACTATTAAATCACACTCAATAAACAAGAAAAGGCATTGCACTCTGGTTTTGAATAATCAGCCTAAGATTCTGTTGATAGATTATTCATTATTAAAGAAATAAAGCTAGGGGGGGAAGAAAAGCTTACTTGCAAGTGTGGATCAATGTCAAATATGGTTTCCCCTCTCCTCATGTCGGTGATTAACCACGGACCCCCGGCACTGCAAACAAAAGAGTGGAGGAAACAAACCCATTTCAGTGAGTTAATGAAAAACGAGAACAGCACAAAGCATCTTGGCTCATTTAGCACAGAGCATTCAAAGCATACGGTTCCCACGGAGGCCTGGCAAAAGTTTGGCCCAAACAGGGAACACACAGAATCTCCCGACGAGGTGAAAAAGACTCAAATAGTGCTTTATGTTCATCCATGGTTTTGCTTTTAAGTGACTTTACAAGAAAAGCAATAACTAGGGATGCTCACTTGGCTTCCCAGAATGCTAAACTGCTGCAGCGGGTTTTTTGAACAGCTGCTGAACATAAGCATGTCCTTGGCTTGTCTTAGATGGGCCGTGGGACTACTCACATGTGCACGCCTCTCAGCAGGTCTAGGATGCCTTGACCGTTCCACTGCTGTGCAGCCTGCAGCTCTTCAGTGCAAACACCTACGATCTGGAGAGCACAGAGAGGATTCATGTCCACAGATCACTACATCATGAAATATGTCTGCAACCAATTATTCTATTTTTCATGATATTTATAGAACAATTGGTTATTTCGGTTATTATTAATTGATTAATCTACGAATAACTAAATATTGTTAAACTATGTCGTATTCGTAAATAAAACAAACAAAAAACAAAGCTAAATTAAAAATGATCATATAAAGTGATTATATACATTTCATGGGATTTTTATGTGAACATCTGGTAAATAGTCAAATCTTTCTAAACATATTCGTAAGTGAGCTTTGTTCAATTTCCTTGCTAATCTAAAACACCAAACAACAGTAATAAATGCCATCAATAGCATGATTTATTGTAATTGTTACATAAATGTTTTAAAAGAGATTCTTTAAATAAAAAAATTCTTTCATCTAAAAAAATGTGGTTATTCAGATGTTAATGCATCAAGATTTAGTTTTGCACAGTGTGCAAAGTCTCCAATATATAAAACTACTGGATGGTCAAAGCACTTTTGGAAAAAAAAACTAAATCATGTCGAACAATAGTTGCAATTGAAAAGCGTGTCAAACTGATATTCTGAAATTCTAGGATTGTTTGGCATCACCTGATTGATTGACTGATTAATTACATTTTGTACTGATTGATTATTTTGTCTGCATTTCATGGCAGATACAACATTTTAAATACCAAACTTATATAGAAAATATATAATATTGTGTCATGTCAAGATAAGATTAAATAACATTTCCAGAAAAAAAACATTTGTTTGATATGATTTTTTTTTTTATTTAAAAACACGGAATTCTAAGAACATTTAAAACAACATTACAATTTGGGTGTTTTGGAGTTTCTTTTCCAACAAGAGAGTTATTCTGTTGTGTTGGTCTCACCTGAAGGAAGCTGACATGACCAAAGGGGGTCTGCACTGGGTGCATCTGGGGGTCTTCTGTGAGCAGCATGTGCTGGATTCTGGACTCACTGTTATCCAGTGGACTGTGCCATGAAATGTGATCGCCACTGCAGAAAGTGTTTTCTGTTGGGGAAAACAGCAGTTGTCAGTTGTCTTCTGCATATTTCATATCTTATATTTTATATAAGCATTTTATATAACTATGATTCAACTGTAAATAATCTGTGGTTTGTTTTTCTTTCTATCTGCAACAGGGAGCTAAGAAGAAGCTTTGTCCTGTGCAAACTTGGCCATTAAAGCCAACAGGATTCAATAGCTGCTGGTCAATAGAGTAGTGAGCAGTGACATGTTGTTCACTTCATGTTAAAAATAAGCACTGGCATTCTGAGGATTGAAATGGATAAAGCAAGAATCAGCACAATTTACGCAAGAATCTTCAATAGGGAATTTATTTGAAGTGTTTGCGAATGACGCAAACTTGGCCACTTTACCAAAAAACAATACTACTAACAGTCATGGATCTCCCCCTGTGTGCCAGATGTACAGTACATATGACCATAAAAGAGAGTTAAATTCAGTTCAACTCAATGATAATGAGCTACAATGCTGTTTGGCATCAACCAATCAGAATTATGAATCTCCACTTGAGGGAATTCTGGAGAACTATGTAAACTTTGGTTCCAAATAAAATAGTTCCAAATAGTCAAAACAGTTTGATCACAAAGTCAGAGAAGTGTCGTTGGAGGTAGAAAAGAGTGAATTTTGATGCTCCAATCTTGTTTATTCTGCCCTCCATGTGAAACACTTTATGAAACATTAACTGGAAAATAAATGCTTAAGGAAGAAGTGTAGGTGTCGCACCTGACTGAAACACGTAGCGCGCTAGGCCTTGCATGAGCTCTGCTGGCCAGGTCGGTGGTGCCGTCTCTCCAACTTCTCTCTTCAGGCGAAACGTAAGCTCAAACCCAAACCCACTTGGGCCATCATGACCTGTGAATCTACAAGAACAAGAAATCAAGGACTTTTATTACATTCATACATTGTAATACACCACCATTCATCATTGTGAACGCCAACTTTAAAATAATTAAAGAGATTTGTTCCTACTAACATCGTAGTACGTATCGGCAAAAATAAGACCAAGCGAATGTTTAATACTGGTGTGAAATACAAGATCAGCAGTTTAGCATGTCAAATGCATGTGCAGTCACAGCAGAGATTCTAAGTTCAGCTGATGTTGCAGCAAAGGGCTCATAAAGCACAATCCTTTCAGTAACTTGATCCATGAGATGAGAAAGATTCTGATGCTGAACCTGCCACTAAGATGACTGAAAACGTTCTCCATTTCAGGCCTCTTACTGCCTTTATTTTTAGTCATTCGGAGCACATGCCAGAAAAAAAGCTGCTCGAGTTAGAATTACAACTAAAAGCTTCGCAAAGTACGTAGGTTCAAAAATCATTTTCCAACAGAGTTTCCTTGAGCAAGAAACTGAATCCCTTCTTCTCCACGGCACAATTGCTCAAGACTAACCACTGCTCCGGGCCTCTCTGTGTGTGTGTGTGTGTGTGTGTGTGTGTGTGTGTGATCTCTTCACGAGTTGGGTGGTCAAATACAGAACATTGTAAATTTGTAAAATTCTACAATGGATATGAAAAAAAAAAATCTAAAAAAAAAAAAATAATAATAATAATAATAAAATAAGCTATTGCTTCATTACTCACTGAATAAAAATATGAAACCTGACAAATATATTGTCAGCATTCTAGTATTTTGAGAGGAACAGCGTAGTTCTGAATAGGAAAATAAAATACCTGGTTAATAGTGGCTACTAGTATCTTTTAATCTTTTACTAAAATAGCCAGTACTACAGACCTGGGCATTAAATGCAGGTCAATAACCCCCCCCCTCTATACAGAACTTTATAAACAGGAGGAGCTTATTAAATATATACAATTTACTGCTTTTTGCAATTGAAGAAAAAAAATTTAGAATATCGAGAAGGATTAAGCTCAAGTTAATAAAACTACAACCTTTCAACACAGCTCAGATTTGTTGTGAGGCCTCCTTAAAAATTAATGTCCCAATCCCCGTGTATTGTAATCGTTCAGTGCTTACTCGTGAACTCTGTTGTCCCCATACAAATCACTGAGACCCAGGCTCACGTAGTGCCAGTGTTCCGGCACGTCTTGTCCGGGGCAGCCCATGTTTCTGTACATACTTATATAGTCCAGAGGATCAGGACCCCCTAACCTGAAACAAAGACGTTTACATGGGAAAAGAAAGAGAAACATTGTAAATGTTAGTTTTTTTTTTT
>CM051500.1:16263892-16273324 GCA_028031935.1 Paedocypris micromegethes
TATATATATATATATATAGTGATGTATGTGTATGGTGTGTGTGTGTGTGTGCGTGTTTGTGTGGTGTGTGTGTGTGTGTGTGTGTGTGTTGTGTAGAGACAGAAAGCGTGACTAGAAAGCTGCCGTTGCTTGTTTTTGTGTGTTGTGTGTGTGTGTGTGTGTGTGTGTGTGTGTGTTGTGTTGTGTGTTGTGTTTCTGTGTCTGTCAGTGTGTGTGTGTCGTCTGTTGTCTCTGTCCTCTCTCCTCTCCTCTCTCTCTCTCTCTCTCTCTCCCTTCCAAATTAACACCTGGGCTACTACTTTAAAAAGATATACTGTATTAAAAACGAAATTCTATTACAGTAAACAAGTGTTTGTTTTGTGTTGAGTTTACATTCATTTATATTTTACACTACAATATGTCAATTTTACAAGCTTCAGTTCATTATTTGTTTGATAATAATTCATTATTCATTATATTAATATGTATTATTATTATTATAGTATATAATTTTTAAAAACAATAATTGATAAAAAATTGGTTGTATTATTATTTGCAATTAATCGTGATTAATTGCAATTAATTTGGTTAGGGAAGTGTGATAAACTAGTTTAAAAAATGTATCGTTGGACAGCACTAAAAAAAAAAAAAAAAAAAAAAAAAAAATATATATATATATATATATATATATATATATATATATAATATATATAGCATACAGTACTTTACGTGTAAGTTGGCTTCTACAACATAGTTGTTTTAAAGTATTTCAACGTGGTTTTTAAACACAGCAAAACAAAAAATGAAAACAGTTTTTTTAACACTCTTAGTTATGCCTAGAAAAGCTGTGTTCATTTTGCAATTTTAAGTGTTAAGTTTAGTTTGCTCTGTTTAAAAGCATATGCAGTCTACATAAATATGTATGGGTGTGAGTATGTATACTGTATATAGATATATACCGGAATGTGTGTGTGATATATATATATATATATATATATATATATATATATATATATATATATATATATATAATATAACAGTGTATACATGTAAAACAATTTTATAACAAACAGAATACCGTTTATATACGTATAAACAGTACGTATATAGATAAAATATTTGTATATCTATAAATATCTATAAATCAGTTAAAGTAAAGCTTACAGTAATATCTCAAAAATCACATGGACATGCTGAGTAACTTTGGAATGTGGTGTTTCGAATATTGGAAGAAATTATATTTAACAACAGATTGGATAAATTGAATGAAGTGCAGTGGGAGAGTTATGTACAGAGGGAACGGTTTTAGCTTTCTGTGTGGGAGTGATGAAGAATGAGGAAGAAGAGTGCTTAAAAATACGCTTTCGATGCTTCAATTCAAACATTTATTTGAACAGCAAAAAGGAGATGCTAGAAATCTGCAAGAAATGAAACTGTTTATGACATCAGGTAAACCTGTGTGACAGAATTTCAATTTATTTAATTGCATAAAAATCTTTCAGGGATGTCAAACTCAGCTGCATAAGGGGGTCAAAACTCAGAGCACACTTTAAGTCTGGGTCCAAACAGGACAACTAAATAGTAGAAAAATAGCACTAAAACAAGTGAAGCCGCACCTTGAGGCTGCCCCTGCTCTGAGTTTTGTATAATGTGCGCTTTAAAAAGAAATAAAATTAAAAAGAAAATGAAAATAAATTAGAATTAAAAAAAAATGTAGTTGTGACTTGATAAAGTTGAAACTGAGACAATTAATCAGACACAATGTTTACCAGAATTTGCAATTTATTGTTAGAATTTTGTGGCTGAAGCAATTAACATATAAGGGGGCCATGAAAAATGTCATGTGATGATGGGGACACATGTGATAACACGTGACTGTGGAATCTGGGAGTGTCACAAACACTAAGCACCTGTGGGGTGTTTGAAGGAAAGGGGCCTGTCTCTCAACCAAAGTGTCTTTGAGAAAGTCATTGATGCTGACCTGCTCATTCTGTAAATTGCTTTGAAAAAAGCGTCTGCCAAACACATGTAAAGTAAACTTAAGTGAAATAAGGTACAATAACATAATTGTCTCAGCAAAAGGAAAAACCTTGATCAACCGATGATGAACATGGTGGTAGAACTAATGTAATTTTAGCTTGCGCATAAGCTTAATTTTAAAAACAAAAAATTAAGTTCATTTCGGCATTTTTAATCAACACAGTTGTTGCTCGATAAGTGTCTACGATTCAGCTCTGTGTCATGTTGGCGATTAGCTCAGTGTTATTTATGTAAAAAAGACACCATTTTTGTTTTTGAAAAAACTATATTCAGTTCACACTTCGTTAGTTTTAAAAACGAGTTTTTAAATCGTGAGCGCGACAGCGCGTGTCTGGCTCTGCTTACCGGCAGAGGACGGTAAAAGCCGCTGTAGTCCAAAAAATGAGACAACGCTGCGGCAGAAGAAGAAGAAGAAGAAGAACACAAACAAGAAGTAAGCATCTGTAAATGCCGATCCAAACCGTGTGCGGTGGGAACAGATGTTTAAGCAGTTCATTAACTAAAGAAAATTGGGCCGTGTCTTTGTTTTGACGCCACGGACTCGCGAGCTGCAGCGATGCCGCAACTGTCGGCGGAGGTGGGAAGCAGCCGTTACTCAAATACATACAACTTTATTAAACAAGCCGATGTGCTTTTTGCGTCGCTCACCTGCTACAATAGTAAACTGGAAGTCTTAATCAAGACGATTTGATTCATTTTGAAACAGAAAACTAGAAAAGACAACGGCGTGTTTTCTTTGGATGCATGCAGTCAGAAATTGCAAGGGGATAAGTTTAGTTGCCTTTTCTTCGAAGACGTCTTTTTAAACGTCACGTTTTACTTCACTTATACGTTTAAAAAGCGGTGAACTATTTGCACTATTTGTGGTAGGTCAAGTGGGCGAACGTAGTTTCTTTTTTTATTGTCGAGTAATGCCTGCTGTTTTAAAGTCCACCCACTTTTTATGTTGTCAATTTGACGTTTTAACCACATTTTTACGATTAATAATAATTTAGTATTCGTTTAACAATTCTTTAAGATAGACATACTTTATGGAATAATATGTTGGGTGGCACATCCCGATGGGTAGCATTTTCGGAGGAATTGTGATGTCTGATGAATGCCCATTCATCCGTTTATTTCTTCATTCATTTTATCAACAGTCACAGTGAGTCAAATTCTAGCAAATATGGACCCGAATGTTGGATTGATGACTAACAAGAGCAGGGCACACACACACACACACAATTATGTTTCCATAATTCAAACTTTTTTTTACACGTATTTCAGAAACATACACAATTACAAGGCAAACGTGCATGATGCACACAATAAGGCACAGACTGGCTTGTGGATGCTTGTTAACTTTTTTTTTCTTCTTCACAGTATTGTCATTGGATCTGCTGATTCACCAGACTGAAGGATGTTGTGTGGAGGTCCTGGAGCATGAGAGTATCATAATGCCGTGATGTAACAGACCTGGAACTGATCTTTTGTGTGTAAAAGATGCCACGACTGGAGGAGGTCGCTAATGTGGCCCTTCGGGTGCCCAGTATCTTGGTGCTGGACATGCTGTATAAATGTGACATTGACAGCTTCACAGATCATCTCACAGCAAGGACAGAGGACATGCTCTTTAAGTACAAATATGTCGTCTGGAACATATATTACTTGGGTATATACAAACGACACAGTTACATTATAACTTTAGATGCATGTGCTTTTTGTAAAATCATTTTGTTTCTGTAATGCAGGTCATATATTGAGCATTGTGGTATTGCTGCTGCCGCTTGGACACATAATCCAGCTTTACCTGCATGTCTTTGTACCATGCTGCTTTATGTCGGCCATCAGATTGTCAGGTGAAAACATTATTTGGATTCATATCAAATTTTAACAGCTTATTGGAATATTGTGCAATACTTTTGCAGATTGCCCCATGTTTCTCACAGTTGAATATTTATGAAAAGGAAAATCTGTTTTTTTTTTTTTTTCTTTTAACAGAGATTATGTAAAAGGTGAAGTTCAGTACGGATATGATGGCATGCTCTTTCTGGACTCGCATGCACTGAATCGTTTTGTGACTGCACTTACTAGTAAGTTACCTACTATTTTGTAATGTATATGTATATTTACTTTCTTTCTAAACAATGTCTGTATAAATATATGCACGTATATAAACTCAAAAAGATGTTGACATGTATGTAGGTGTGTGGTTTAGCGTTATTGAAGTGAAAACCAGTATGATGGGCCACAATTAATTTTGCAATATATATATATATATATATATATATATATAATATATATAAGCGGTATTGTCTAACTTGGCTCTAAAATGCAATGACAAGGCAAAATGATTAGTGTATGCCGCCCATGTTTCTCTGTGTTTGAATTATTTTCAAACAGACATTTTATTCGAACTTAGTTGTTATTTCAAAAAAAAAATCTGACAATGTTTTACATTTCTACTATTAAATATAATAAATGATAAATGTTTGTGTTCACCTGCAGGTCAGATCATACTGTGTACACTGTGTGCATTCCTTATGCGGACGCGACGTGTGTGGCTTTTTTCAGCGCACTTGCTCCCTCTTCTGGCTCGTCTGGGTTGCGTCCCTCTGGACCTTCTCTTCACGTTCTCCTCTGTTTCAATGATGATATCCGGGCTCGAGGTTGCCGTCTTTCTCTTTGCCAACCTTTTTCCCCTACAGACTTGCCCGTTCTGCTTACAGAGAGATTATGGAAATGGAGGTACATCTATAACCTGTTATATTAAATATGAATAAACTATTAATATATTGGTAACCCTATAACTATAATAAGCAACCATCCCCTGATGTTTTTGTAGATTACTGAGTTGTACAGATTGATGGCTGTTGGAGTCTCTCTCTGGCATGGTTTTGCTGTGCCTGTGCTGTTTAGTGTCTTCTGGTTTGTGCTGTTTGGAGTGCAGCTGGTAAATAATGCCGGTGTGATCGCCGCCGGTCAACAGGGAGTGCTCCTTTATGTCATCACCAGGTCAGCCCAGAATCCTGAAACCTCACCATGCACAACAAACTAGATGTTTTTGCTCAGCTTTGGTTTAAACAGTGTTTCAGAATGCTGTGCCAGTCCATACTCTCTACTCCTGGTTTAAAATTCATGGTGTCTTATATGGCTCTGGGACTACTCAGTCTTTGCAAGTTGTACCTTGGAGGCTTTACTGCTGCTCTGCAGAACCAGAATGTTATGCACAGGTAATGGAATCTGTTGTTGTTGTGTTGTGTGAAGTAATTCAGCATTTCTGTGTGTGTAGAGGTGTGACCGAGGGCGTGACCCTGTTGCTCCTGGCTCTCCAGACTGGGTTGTTAGACATGGCCGCCCTGCAGCGCTGCTTCCTGCTCTTCATCATCCTCTTCATTGTCCTCACCTCTACCCTTCAAAGCATGAGTGAGATTACAGAACCTGTTGTCTTGGGGCTTGCTGCCAAGCAGAAACAGGTCTGTAGTTCATCCAAAAAAAGTGTTTTAAATGTTAAAATAAGCATATGTACAATTAATAGTAATTGACCTTTAGTTGTACATAATACAACAGCCACCCATTTAAGTAAGCAAACTGATCCTGTGAGGTTGAATTGTGCTGCAATTGAAATATTAAACAATCTTGATAATCTCAAAAGTCCCCAATATCCTCACAATGTGTTAAACCTGCACTGATTACGTTTTGCACCATTTGAATTGCATAACTAAAAAACAAATTAGCAAATATCACTTTGCCTTGGCCATTTGTTCCAAACAACATTTTGATTATATCAAGCATTTTGTCACTTCTTTAATATGTATTGTGGTTGTTTAATATGCTGTATAATTCATAATGCTTTTAATGTAGGCTTCAAATTTGAGGTTGGATTTCTCTGTTCCACAGGAGTGTTTGGAAGCACTTACGTGGGTTATCTATGTGTGGATTCCTACTGTTTTTTCCAGGATTCATGGCTTATAAGATTTTCCCAGTTTTTTCACATGGATTTCTGGCTTCTTATTTTTGTATCTAGTTGTATGCTGACATCACTGCAGGTATGTTTGATTTGATGTCTCCAAATGGGAAAGTTTGGATTTTTGGTTGTAATGCAATACTGTATAATGTATAATTATATTAATATCATCAATCTTCTGTCTCATAGGTAATCGGAACTTTACTAATCTACTGCCTGTTCATGGCAGAGGTCTGGCGTGGTGCTGCCCTGGCCGGTTTGGATGAGATAGTGTATTATGTGAACGGCATATTCGGGTGCTGGAGTTGTGGCAGTGGCTGTGTGTGGTGGTGGCGTACGGAGCTTGGGAGTCTCTATGGGGCGAGTGGAGCTGGATGGGAGCCTCAGTGATTATAATCCACTCTTACTGCAATGTGTGGTTACGAGCCCAAGCCGGATGGAAGAGCTTCTTACTTAGACAGGAAGCAGCTCGCAAAATCAACGTGCTTCCTCGCGCCAGAGCAGATCAGCTGCAGAACCACAATGATGTCTGTGCCATTTGTTTCCAGGTGCCAGTTTACGTGTTTTTGTGTAAGCGATTTAAATTTTTATTTAAAAATTTTTTCTCTTCAACCCACAGGACATGGCGTCTGCCGTGATAACATATTGTGGCCATTCTTCCACGGCAACTGTTTGAGAAAGTGGCTTTATGTGCAAGAGACATGCCCTATGTGTCACGCCTCTATCAAACCGTCATCAGCAAATCAGGCATCAGCAGCAAGCAGCACTCAGAACCCAACCGAAGAAATGCCTCAACCGGAGTACCACCAGGGTGAAGAACAGGGGTCTCAAGAGGATGATCATCACTCTCCAGAAATGAACTGTGATGGACCTGAAAGGGACAATTCAAGCTCCAATGAGAACTCTAGTGAAGGGAGTCTTTGGGACCTTCATTGTGGTGCAAATGGAGATTCTCAAGACGTTGTTGAACCCAAACCCAGTTGTTCCTCGATTCCAAAGCATTTCCAAAGAACACAGAGCAAAATTTCCAGAAAATTCAGACTGAAACATGATGTTTATCCAAGGAAAACGAATAGGTATATATTTTTTTTACAATAACAAATACTTATCCAAAATTCTGTCTGAAACTTGGCTCATCCTGGTGGAAGTTCAGAATGATAATGCTTTGGAGCACAAATGTTGTAGTTTTCCAGTGCACTGGAATGAATTCTATTGGCTAAACTAAGCAAATCAAGGATGTTGGACTGTAGGTACTGAATTACGTTAACCTCTATAGAGATTTTGTTTTGAATTTAGGATTTTTTTCCATGTTGTTTTACTGTGTGTTAAGTTTGAATCCATAATATTTTATGCTGATGAGGTCTGTGACCTCATTACATGTAATTTATCAGTACATGGTTTTGTTTCATTACTGGTTGGTTGTGTGAAAAAGTTTGCGTATTTAACGTATTTAGTGTCAACATTCTACATTTTCTGCAATAAGCAAACTGAGTTATGTTTAAGATAATTATAGGTAAATTTAACAAAGCTGAAAACAAATAAAGATTCAAGCCTTATATGTATTACCTAAATGAGTGTGTTTGCCTCAAATTATTCTATCACAGAAGATGTCCCCAAATGGTCACATGGGTTTCCACTGGGTTCTGGCTCTGGTTTTCAAGTCCAAACACATGCATTAATGGGAAATTGGAGTCAAGATAATTTACCCCACATGTGGTAAAAGTGTAGTTTGTAGTCCTAGTCATGGTCAAATGTCATTGAACAATGAAAATAATTCCATAATTATTGTACAGAGTGTGACTGAGAAAAAAATCAATTTTTTTATTTAACATATAAATCAATTTATAGATACGTGTTTCACTCAGTGAATGGCTTGCCTTCAACAACTAACAAGCAGTTTAGAAGACTGATTGTCTGTTTTAGGGTATTGTCAAGCTCAAGATGTTGAGAATGGTGAGATCATAACTTTGACCACAAGCAAGAAGTTGTTTTTTTTTGTAGCGTTTAAATCATAAAAAATCATAGATATGCCCGTACAATAGCCTCAATTAGTATGTGTATGTATGTGCGCACAAATAGCATCAACGGGCAATTTTCTAAATCCCATTCATTCTTACAATTTTCATCTTATGACATTTAATATATCAGGGTATGTAATTGTAAAACACTTCGAAACGGTTAATTCGTTTTAGTAAGTTGGTCACATTTTCTTTCAGTAAGTCTCTGTCATCCAGGGCTGATGGGGGCGCTCGTCGTTCCGCGGTCTATGGTTTCGGCTTAATCAGGGCGATCGGAAGAAGCTGGTGCTCGCATCGCCAACAAGCTCTCGGAGTCACGGACATCTTGTCAGCTCAGTCTGGTGTGGGAGAGAAGTGTGCACACACACACATACATACACTACACACACACAGAGACACACATCGGCCTCGCGCTCACCGTCAGGCATCGGCCCTCGACTGTCACATATCCTTGAGACGGCGAGATTTCATATGCTGCCATTTTGAGGTTGTTTTTTCTAGTTGCTGACGAGTTCCCTGGTTGGCTCACGTTTAACACGAGAGAGGAGAGAGAGAGAGAGAGAGAGACCTAGAGAAAGACAGAGAGAGAGAGAGAGAGCGCTAGTTGTTCATCAGTCTCTACACCAAGTGGAAAGATGGCGCTTAAACGAATCCAAAAGGTAAGCGAAAAACTCGTCGACTTATGTAACAGTTTTTGTCATGTTGTTGTCATATTTTTGTCCCACGTCGACGTTCATTGTCAGCGCAAACAGCGAACCAATTAGTCGCGCGTGTTTGTCAAAAAAGATTTACTGTGTCAATAGTACTACAAACGATAAACGTGCAGCAGAAAAAACAGTCGCCCCTTGAAAGTGAACGAATTTAAAGCGTTCGACGACCAGTGGTTTTATAAAGCATGGCAAGAAGTGTCGTTACCTTAAAGCGTATTAATAACTGACGATTTGTGTATATGGATTTGAATAACGCAAATCATATGGACATTGAGTGTGACGTTTGAGTGTGTTCTCTTGAAATTGAGTGATAGTAACTGGTAGCAATGTTGGCCACGAATAAAGTCCGATTAAACATGCGTATTTAAAAAAATTAAAAACTGTTTCTAAGGAGTCGGGCGTTAATAATGTTTACAATGGTGTTTTTTTTCTTCTTTAACCGTAAGTATTTTAGTTGGTTCTACATTTGATTTACTTTTGTATCCGTAATGTGAATTTAATCTTTTAAGACTAAATAATGCTTCTTTTCTTTTTGAAATAGACAGTTTTGATACCATTTTATGTCGGTAATATATACGTCCTTTGAAAATGGCTCAAAGTGGGGAAAGTTTCTCTCCTGAACTCATGGTGTATTGATAGTGTGAACTAGTGGCTCTAGGGTTATTTGGAGATTCACACAGACTGCCACAGTGGAAAAGCTTCAGAATGAGAGTTGTGGTTCTCAAAATCCTTGTCA
>CM051500.1:16275849-16351962 GCA_028031935.1 Paedocypris micromegethes
TGCAGTGGGAGAGTTATGTACAGAGGGAACGGTTTTAGCTTTCTGTGTGGGAGTGATGAAGAATGAGGAAGAAGAGTGCTTAAAAAATACGCTTTCGATGCTTCAATTCAAACATTTATTTGAACAGCAAAAAGGAGATGCTAGAAATCTGCAAGAAATGAAACTGTTTATGACATCAGGTAAACCTGTGTGACAGAATTTCAATTTATTTAATTGCATAAAAATCTTTCAGGGATGTCAAACTCAGCTGCATAAGGGGGTCAAAACTCAGAGCACACTTTAAGTCTGGGTCCAAACAGGACAACTAAATAGTAGAAAAATAGCACTAAAACAAGTGAAGCCGCACCTTGAGGCTGCCCCTGCTCTGAGTTTGTATAATGTGCGCTTTAAAAAGAAATAAAATTAAAAAGAAAATGAAAATAAATTAGAATTAAAAAAAAATGTAGTTGTGACTTGATAAAGTTGAAACTGAGACAATTAATCAGACACAATGTTTACCAGAATTTGCAATTTATTGTTAGAATTTTGTGGCTGAAGCAATTAACATATAAGGGGGCCATGAAAAAATGTCATGTGATGATGGGGACACATGTGATAACACGTGACTGTGGAATCTGGGAGTGTCACAAACACATAAGCACCTGTGGGGTGTTTGAAGGAAAGGGGCCTGTCTCTCAACCAAAGTGTCTTTGAGAAAGTCATTGATGCTGACCTGCTCATTCTGTAAATTGCTTTGAAAAAAGCGTCTGCCAAACACATGTAAAGTAAACTTAAGTGAAATAAGGTACAATAACATAATTGTCTCAGCAAAAGGAAAAACCTTGATCAACCGATGATGAACATGGTGGTAGAACTAATGTAATTTTAGCTTGCGCATAAGCTTAATTTTAAAAACAAAAAATTAAGTTCATTTCGGCATTTTTAATCAACACAGTTGTTGCTCGATAAGTGTCTACGATTCAGCTCTGTGTCATGTTGGCGATTAGCTCAGTGTTATTTATGTAAAAAAGACACCATTTTTGTTTTTGAAAAAACTATATTCAGTTCACACTTCGTTAGTTTTAAAAACGAGTTTTAAATCGTGAGCGCGACAGCGCGTGTCTGGCTCTGCTTACCGGCAGAGGACGGTAAAAGCCGCTGTAGTCCAAAAAATGAGACAACGCTGCGGCAGAAGAAGAAGAAGAAGAACACAAACAAGGAAGTAAGCATCTGTAAATGCCGATCCAAACCGTGTGCGGTGGGAACAGATGTTTAAGCAGTTCATTAACTAAAGAAGAATTGGGCCGTGTCTTTGTTTTGACGCCACGGACTCGCGAGCTGCAGCGATGCCGCAACTGTCGGCGGAGGTGGGAAGCAGCCGTTACTCAAATACATACAACTTTATTAAACAAGCCGATGTGCTTTTGCGTCGCTCACCTGCTACAATAGTAAACTGGAAGTCTTAATCAAGACGATTTGATTCATTTTGAAACAGAAAACTAGAAAAGACAACAGGCGTGTTTTCTTTGGATGCATGCAGTCAGAAATTGCAAGGGGATAAGTTTAGTTGCCTTTTCTTCGAAGACGTCTTTTTAAACGTCACGTTTTACTTCACTTATACGTTTAAAAAGCGGTGAACTATTTGCACTATTTGTGGTAGGTCAAGTGGGCGAACGTAGTTTCTTTTTTTATTGTCGAGTAATGCCTGCTGTTTTAAAGTCCACCCACTTTTTATGTTGTCAATTTGACGTTTTAACCACATTTTTACGATTAATAATAATTTAGTATTCGTTTAACAATTCTTTAAGATAGACATACTTTATGGAATAATATGTTGGGTGGCACATCCCGATGGGTAGCATTTTCGGAGGAATTGTGATGTCTGATGAATGCCCATTCATCCGTTTATTTCTTCATTCATTTTATCAACAGTCACAGTGAGTCAAATTCTAGCAAATATGGACCCGAATGTTGGATTGATGACTAACAAGAGCAGGGCACACACACACACACAAATTATGTTTCCATAATTCAAACTTTTTTTTACACGTATTTCAGAAACATACACAATTACAAGGCAAACGTGCATGATGCACACAATAAGGCACAGACTGGCTTGTGGATGCTTGTTAACTTTTTTTTTCTTCTTCACAGTATTGTCATTGGATCTGCTGATTCACCAGACTGAAGGATGTTGTGTGGAGGTCCTGGAGCATGAGAGTATCATAATGCCGTGATGTAACAGACCTGGAACTGATCTTTTGTGTGTAAAAGATGCCACGACTGGAGGAGGTCGCTAATGTGGCCCTTCGGGTGCCCAGTATCTTGGTGCTGGACATGCTGTATAAATGTGACATTGACAGCTTCACAGATCATCTCACAGCAAGGACAGAGGACATGCTCTTTAAGTACAAATATGTCGTCTGGAACATATATTACTTGGGTATATACAAACGACAAGTTACATTATAACTTTAGATGCATGTGCTTTTTGTAAAATCATTTTGTTTCTGTAATGCAGGTCATATATTGAGCATTGTGGTATTGCTGCTGCCGCTTGGACACATAATCCAGCTTTACCTGCATGTTCTTTGTACCATGCTGCTTTATGTCGGCCATCAGATTGTCAGGTGAAAACATTATTTGGATTCATATCAAATTTTAACAGCTTATTGGAATATTGTGCAATACTTTTGCAGATTGCCCCATGTTTCTCACAGGTTGAATATTTATGAAAAGGAAAATCTGTTTTTTTTTTTTTTTCTTTTAACAGAGATTATGTAAAAGGTGAAGTTCAGTACGGATATGATGGCATGCTCTTTCTGGACTCGCATGCACTGAATCGTTTTGTGACTGCACTTACTAGTAAGTTACCTACTATTTTGTAATGTATATGTATATTTACTTTCTTTCTAAAACAATGTCTGTATAAATATATGCACGTATATAAACTCAAAAAGATGTTGACATGTATGTAGGTGTGTGGTTTAGCGTTATTGAAGTGAAAACCAGTATGATGGGCCACATTAATTTTGCAATATATATATATATATATATATAAAAGCGGTATTGTCTAACTTGGCTCTAAAATGCAATGACAAGGCAAAATGATTAGTGTATGCCGCCCATGTTTCTCTGTGTTTGAATTATTTTCAAACAGACATTTGTATTCGAACTTAGTTGTTATTTCAAAAAAAAAATCTGACAAATGTTTTACATTTCTACTATTAAATATAATAAATGTATAAATGTTTGTGTTCACCTGCAGGTCAGATCATACTGTGTACACTGTGTGCATTCCTTATGCGGACGCGACGTGTGTGGCTTTTTTCAGCGCACTTGCTCCCTCTTCTGGCTCGTCTGGGTTGCGTCCCTCTGGACCTTCTCTTCACGTTCTCCTCTGTTTCAATGATGATATCCGGGCTCGAGGTTGCCGTCTTTCTCTTTGCCAACCTTTTTGTCCCCTACAGACTTGCCCGTTCTGCTTACAGAGAGATTATGGAAATGGAGGTACATCTATAACCTGTTATATTAAATATGAATAAACTATTAATATATTGGTAACCCTATAACATATAATAAGCAACCATCCCCTGATGTTTTTGTAGATTACTGAGTTGTACAGATTGATGGCTGTTGGAGTCTCTCTCTGGCATGGTTTTGCTGTGCCTGTGCTGTTTAGTGTCTTCTGGTTTGTGCTGTTTGGAGTGCAGCTGGTAAATAATGCCGGTGTGATCGCCGCCGGTCAACAGGGAGTGCTCCTTTATGTCATCACCAGGTCAGCCACAGAATCCTGAAACCTCACCATGCACAACAAACTAGATGTTTTTGCTCAGCTTGTGGTTTAAACAGTGTTTCAGAATGCTGTGCCAGTCCATACTCTCTACTCGGTTTAACATTCATGGTGTCTTATATGGCTCTGGGACTACTCAGTCTTTGCAAGTTGTACCTTGGAGGCTTTACTGCTCTGCAGAACCAGAATGTTATGCACAGGTAATGGAATCTGTTGTTGTTGTGTTTTGTGAAGTAATTCAGCATTTCTGTGTGTGTAGAGGTGTGACCGAGGGCGTGACCCTGTTGCTCCTGGCTCTCCAGACTGGGTTGTTAGACATGGCCGCCCTGCAGCGCTGCTTCCTGCTCTTCATCATCCTCTTCATTGTCCTCACCTCTACCCTTCAAAGCATGAGTGAGATTACAGAACCTGTTGTCTTGGGGCTTGCTGCAAGCAGAAACAGGTCTGTAGTTCATCCAAAAAAAGTAATGTTTTAAATGTTAAAATAAGCATATGTACAATTAATAGTAATTGACCTTTAGTTGTACATAATACAACAGCCACCCATTTAAGTAAGCAAACTGATCCTGTGAGGTTGAATTGTGCTGCAATTGAAATATTAAACAATCTTGATAATCTCAAAAGTCCCCAATATCCTCACAATGTGTTAAACCTGCACTGATTACGTTTTGCACCATTTGAATTGCATAACTAAAAAACAAATTAGCAAATATCACTTTGCCTTGGCCATTTGTTCCAAAACAACATTTTGATTATATCAAGCATTTTGTCACTTCTTTAATATGTATTGTGGTTGTTTAATATGCTGTATAATTCATAATGCTTTTAATGTAGGCTTCAAATTTGAGGTTGGATTTCTCTGTTTCCACAGGAGTGTTTGGAAGCACTTACGTGGGTTATCTATGTGTGGATTCCTACTGTTTTTTCCAGGATTCATGGCTTATAAGATTTCCCAGTTTTTTCACATGGATTTCTGGCTTCTTATTTTAGTATCTAGTTGTATGCTGACATCACTGCAGGTATGTTTGATTTGATGTCTCCAAATGGGAAAGTTTGGATTTTTGGTTGTAATGCAATACTGTATAATGTATAATTATATTAATATCATCAATCTTCTGTCTCATAGGTAATCGGAACTTTACTAATCTACTGCCTGTTCATGGCAGAGGTCTGGCGTGGTGCTGCCCTGGCCGGTTTGGATGAGATAGTGTATTATGTGAACGGCATATGTCGGGTGCTGGAGTTTGCAGTGGCTGTGTGTGTGGTGGCGTACGGAGCTTGGGAGTCTCTATGGGGCGAGTGGAGCTGGATGGGAGCCTCAGTGATTATAATCCACTCTTACTGCAATGTGTGGTTACGAGCCCAAGCCGGATGGAAGAGCTTCTTACTTAGACAGGAAGCAGCTCGCAAAATCAACGTGCTTCCTCGCGCCAGAGCAGATCAGCTGCAGAACCACAATGATGTCTGTGCCATTTGTTTCCAGGTGCCAGTTTACGTGTTTTTGTGAAAGCGATTTAAATTTTTATTTAAAAATTTTTTCTCTTCAACCCACAGGACATGGCGTCTGCCGTGATAACATATTGTGGCCATTTCTTCCACGGCAACTGTTTGAGAAAGTGGCTTTATGTGCAAGAGACATGCCCTATGTGTCACGCCTCTATCAAACCGTCATCAGCAAATCAGGCATCAGCAGCAAGCAGCACTCAGAACCCAACCGAAGAAATGCCTCAACCGGAGTACCACCAGGGTGAAGAACAGGGGTCTCAAGAGGATGATCATCACTCTCCAGAAAGGAACTGTGATGGACCTGAAAGGGACAATTCAAGCTCCAATGAGAACTCTAGTGAAGGGAGTCTTTGGGACCTTCATTGTGGTGCAAATGGAGATTCTCAAGACGTTGTTGAACCCAAACCCAGTTGTTCCTCGATTCCAAAGCCATTTCAAGAACACAACGAGCAAAATTTCCAGAAAATTCAGACTGAAACATGATGTTTATCCAAGGAAACGAATAGGTATATATTTTTTTTACAATAACAAATACTTATCCAAAATTCTGTCTGAAACTTGGCTCATCCTGGTGGAAGTTCAGAATGATAATGCTTTGGAGCACAAATGTTGTAGTTTTCCAGTGCACTGGAATGAATTCTATTGGCTTAAACTAAGCAAATCAAGGATGTTGGACTGTAGGTACTGAATTACGTTAACCTCTATAGAGATTTTGTTTTGAATTTAGGATTTTTTTCCATGTTGTTTTACTGTGTGTTAATGTTTGAATCCATAATATTTTATGCTGATGAGGTCTGTGACCTCATTACATGTAATTTATCAGTACATGGTTTTGTTTCATTTACTGGTTGGTTTGTGAAAAAGTTTGCGTATTTAACGTATTTAGTGTCAACATTCTACATTTTCTGCAATAAGCAAACTGAGTTATGTTTTAAGATAATTATAGGTAAATTTAACAAAGCTGAAAACAAATAAAGATTCAAGCCTTATATGTATTACCTAAATGAGTTGTTGTGTTGCCTCAAATTATTCTATTCAGAAGATGTTCCCCAAATGGTCACATGGGTTTCTACTGGGTCTCTGGTTTTCAAGTCCAAACACATGCATTAATGGGAAATTGGAGTCAAGATAATTTACCCACATGTTGTAAAAGTGTAGTTTGTAGTCCTAGTCATGGTCAAATGTCATTGAACAATGAAAATAATTCCATAATTATTGTACAGAGTGTGACTGAGAAAAAAATCAATTTTTTTATTTAACATATAAATCAATTTATAGATACGTGTTTCACTCAGTGAATGGCTTGCCTTCAGACAACTAACAAGCAGTTTAGAAGACTGATTGTCTGTTTTAGGGTATTGTCAAGCTCAAGATGTTGAGAATGGTGAGATCATAACTTTGACCACAAGCAAGAAGTTGTTTTTTTGTAGCGTTTAATCATAAAAAATCATAGATATGCCCGTACAATAGCCTCAATTAGTATGTGTATGTATGTGCGCACAATAGCATCAACGGGCAATTTCTAAATCCCATTCATTCTTACAATTTTCATCTTATGACATTTAATATATCAGGGTATGTAATTGTAAAACACTTCGAAACGGTTAATTCGTTTTAGTAAGTTGGTCACATTTTCTTTCAGTAAGTCTCTGTCATCCAGGGCTGATGGGGGCGCTCGTCGTTCCGCGGTCTATGGTTTCGGCTGTAATCAGGGCGATCGGAAGAAGCTGGTGCTCGCATCGCCAACAAGCTCTCGGAGTCACGGACATCTTGTCAGCTCAGTCTGGTGTGGGAGAGAAGTGTGCACACACACACATACATACACATACACACACAGAGACACACATCGGCCTCGCGCTCACCGTCAGGCATCGGCCCTCGACTGTCACATATCCTTGAGACGGCGAGATTTCATATGCTGCCATTTTGAGGTTGTTTTTTATCTAGTTGCTGACGAGTTCCCTGGTTGGCTCACGTTTAACACGAGAGGGAGAGAGAGAGAGAGAGAGAGAGAGAGACATAGAAAGACAGAGAGAGAGAGAGAGAGCGCTAGTTGTTCATCAGTCTCTACACCCAGTGGAAAGATGGCGCTTAAACGAATCCAAAAGGTAAGCGAAAAATCTCGTCGACTTTATGTAACAGTTTTGATCATGTTGTGGTCATATTTTTGTCCCACGTCGAGCGTTTCATTGTCAGCGCAAACAGCGAACCAATTAGTCGCGCGTGTTTGTCAAAAATAAGATTTACTGTGTCAATAGTACTACAAACGATAAACGTGCAGCAGAATAAACAGTCGCCCCTTGAAAGTGAACGAATTTAAAGCGTTCGACGACCAGTGGTTATAAAGCATGGCAGAAGTGTCGTTACCTTAAAGCGTATTAATAACTGACGATTTGTGTATATGGATTTGAATAACGCAAATCATATGGACATTGAGTGTGACGTTTGAGTGTGTTCTCTTGAAAATTGAGTGATAGTAACTGGTAGCAAATGTGGCCACGAATAAAGTCCGATTAAACATGCGTATTTAAAAAAATTAAAAACATGTTCTAAGGATTCGGGCGTTAATAATGTTACAATGTGTTTTTTTTCTTCTTTAACCGTAAGTATTTTAGTTGGTTGCTACATTGATTTACTTTTGTATCCGTAATGTGAATTTAATCTTTTAAGACTAAATAATGCTTCCTTTCTTTTTGAAAATAGACAGTTTTGATACCATTTTATGTCTGTAATATATACGTCCTTTTAAAATGGCTCAAAGTGTGGAAAGTTTCTCTCCTGAACTCATGTTGTATTGATAGTGTGAACTAGTGGCTCTAGGGTTATTTGGAGATTCACACAGGACTGCCACAGTGGAAAAGCTTCAGAATGATGAGTTGTGGTTCTCAAAATCCTTGTCATAAAACACCCATAGCTTCTTCCCGCTGGACGGACATGTTGAAATAAAAATAAACGTGGTGCTCTTAAAGAGGGGAGTGGAGACGGACATGCCTGTGGCCTCAATCAGGTTGTGTTCCAGCTCTTCTCCCTCATGACCCCTCTGGATCTATAAATACACCGTGCTGCTAAACATACTAACTGCTGGTTTCATTTAGCTGAAGCCGTAGAAATAAAGGAGGCAAAAATCACCACTGACCCCTTATTATGCAGCTCCTGCTCATCGATTCACAGCTGCTGTGTAAGGAAGATGAGAACGGCATGTGTTTGGTAAAACTCCTGTTTCTGCTTCCTGTAGGAGTTGACTGATTTGGCACGTGATCCTCCTGCACAGTGTTCGGCGGGTCCGGTGGGGGATGATGGTAAGATTTTAGACGTTTTCTTTGTCGTGGTGCTTTGCTGTATTTACTGTAAACTGATGCCGTTTACTTCACTCTCCAGTCTTCCATTGGCAAGCGACAATCATGGGGCCTGTGAGTACAATCAGATCTCTTGATATCGAGAAAAATGTACTGTTTACCTATTTGACCTCACATGCATACGTTTCCTTATTATCTTGGAAATATCTACAGAATGAAAGTCCATATCAGGGAGGCGTTTTCTTCCTAACCATACACTTCCCAACAGACTACCCGTTTAAACCACCAAAGGTGTGAATTTCAGGAATATTGTTATGCGGTGCTTTGTGGTTTTAGGTGTGTCTCACTGTTTTCTACCTTGTTAGGTTGCTTTCACTACAAGAATCTATCACCCCAACATCAATAGTAATGGCAGCATTTGTCTGGACATCCTCAGGTCCCAGTGGTCACCTGCACTTACTATATCTAAAGGTATTTTGTCCAGTTTTATTGTTGATCAATGTAGTACTTTTAATACTAGATAAATCAGTTTATATTACCTATTGTTAGAATTTTTTGTGTTTTCAAGTGTTAGATGGATGTGTATGGATCTAAAATAATTGATTTGTGGTAGCACCTTTTTTTTTTTACCAGTGTTGTTTTGTAATAAATTGTGTAATTATTTGTCCTTTGGATTTTTACATAAAACTGGAAATCTGTGCAATAGAGATTAATCAAAAGTTAAACAACGGGTCTCAAGATCAAATCGCATTTATGCTGATTTTAGTGCAAAATTTTAATCAATCTTCAGTATTTTTTGTAGCCATATTTTTGGTATTTGTTTTTTTTTTAATACTTTGTTTTTGTACTTTGTAGTTCTTCTTTCTATCTGCTCACTTTTATGCGACCCCAATCCTGACGACCCACTTGTTCCCGAGATTGCTCGAATCTATAAAACAGACACAGAAAAGTAAGAACAAATTTGATCTGGAGTTTTCTGTGCTCTCACACACGTACATTGACCTCATTTCAATGTGTTTCTCACTTGTGTATATCACTTGTTGTGTCTACCTGTTTCATGCTAATCAGATGAAATCAATTTTTCTTATAATAGTTGGGCTGCACGATTCATGCATGTGGTCATATGACCTAAACTGCGCATCGCGAGACAAGACCAACAATCAGATTAAATTAAAGACTTTCTGATCCAAACATTTTGATTTTGGATTTTGTGAGAGTAAAATAATTCTTAAAGCACAGTTGACTAACTCTATGTGACAAGACAGAAAACACCTTTTGGACATTCTGTAAATTAGTTTGTGTCTTTTTCTGTCAAAAACATTAGGAAAAAAGATGAATCTCGTGTATGGTTTCCTTTCCAAATGACCGTGACCAAATCCTGTTCAAATGTTTCTCTTTGTACTGATGAAATCTTCACATTTTTAATTTTTAGCTTTTAACTTGGATTAATTTTTGTTTTCAGATTTGACAGCATTTTCTGAATCCTGCATGTGTGTCTCAAGGCATTTTACTGCAAGTTATACCTTAATTATCACAGTAACATTTAGTTTTTAAATTTTGATCGTGCAGCTCTAATTAAAATGTAATATTTTCTGTCCACATAATATTCTCTTCCCCTGTTGATGAATTCTTTCTAAAACTGATCAATGGAGAGAAATGTATGAAATTGCTAAAATATTGTATTGTTAAGTTTTATTGAGCTATGTAAACTAGAGTGAAGTACACATTAAAATCTTATTTTTAATTTTTCTTAAAATTACTGCTTACAACACTGACACACATGAAGAGCATTAATTGGACTAACACAACATGCTCTATCAGGTATAATAGAATGGCAAAGGAATGGACAGAGAAATATGCCATGCTGTAAATGATGGGAAACTGCACGGTGAACATTAGAGGTACTGGAGAGAAGCGAACCGCTGCTTCTGCTGTGATGCATGTTTGTGTGGACAGAAAAAGCAGGAGAAGGGAGAGCCAGGCAAATAGAGTCTAGAAAGTGTTTGTTTTTTGTAAATTGAGGCAGAATAGGAGATTCTGGCTTACTGCAATTTACACTTGCATGTAGCAGTTTAGCTACAGATCCATCCAGAGCAATCTGCATTGGAAGCCTTCATGCTTTCCAATAGGAATCAAACCCACAACCTTACATGACACAAGCTGTACTACGAACAAATAGGTAGAGATTGTCTTTTAATCACATCTCGTGTGTTGTTGCATTCATATTTCACAAATGCTTTGAACACTGCCTTGTTTTCAGCGAGGGATTGTATCATCTGGCATTATTCCATATTTTGAAGCATGGCTTTTACTCTGCTGTGAAGCCCATAGAAGCATGACGTTTAAATATGGAAATATTAAAGACAAATGATACGAGGTGTGTGTGTGTGTGTGTGTGTGTGTGTGTGTGCGCTGCATGAGAAGTTTCTCAGTTTGAATGGTAACGTTCATAATTTCCCTGGGTTGGTCTGATACAGAAAGAGACAGAATAATTGAGTTACTAACTGCAGCTTGTGAATTTTTGTAAATACGCCTAATTAATATCTTGCTTTTCCCCCTTCACTTCTCTCTTTACAGATACAACAGAATAGCTCGGGAATGGACTCAGAAATATGCCATGTGATGTTGGCTGGACTCACATAAACTGTTTGTTCTCATGTTTTGGACACTGTTGCGAACCATGTTTTTTCATCGGTCTGTTTTGGAGGCTCAACTTTCTGCTCAAACAGGAACACAGGCCTGCACTTGGTGTTCCCACACTACAAAATCTTGAAATAAATGCAGTTGGTCCGGTGGAGACGAGAACTCTGCTTTTCACTACTCTCTACCGACTGCCACCTCTCACCTTCAACACATGCCGACGCCTGTATGAGTATGTTTCTTTGAGCCATTTGGAGAATTTTGTTTTTCTTTTTGGTTTGTTTTTTTTGTTTACTGCTTTTTTGGGGGCCTTACTTGCGCGCATGCAGTTTCAGGTGAAGAGGTTTTACATTCAGTGGGGAAAATACTGTAATAAACGTCCCAATCTTTAAAAATGTGACATTTTAATTCAGATCACTTGATTGACTTAAATGTTTATTTAAAGTTCTGCTACTTTTCCCCCTCAATAAAGATGTTATGCATAATGATCATTTTGTCTCCTCTTCTTTGGAGCCACAAGTAAACTTTACGAAAAATGTTTTCTCTTGTAAATTCAGGCTAGACATAAGAGTTGTGAGCGTATTCTGCATGTGTCCAAGGAACTAGCTAGGCAATTAAATGGTGTTTGGGTAAACATTTATATAAAAAGTAAATCTTTTCCATCAGAACTTATTTTGTGTCAGACAATCCACAGTCTGTTTTATTAGACTTAAAAAACTTAAATATAAATAAATAATTTAATTTAAATTAAATCTGTTTTAAACTTAAATTAAAACGATTGAATATAATCTCTAATAAAAATGTGTACAGAATATTTAAATCACTTCTGACTACTGATGTCAATGTGGTATCACATAAGAAAACAATGTTGCTTATAATTAAATGCCAGCAATTGGAAGTTAACACATGTAAAATCAAGTCATCTAAACACTACTATTTGTACTTGGGGTACAGAACAATGGAGCGTGTGGAAAGGAGGTGAGGAGTTAAGGCAGGTTTAATGAGAGGTGGAGGTGAGAGGAAATGAAAGTGTTCAAAACATAAAAGACCAGCAAATCTTAGAGACGCAAATAAAGACGCAGAGCTGATTAGAGCTGATGGAATCAAGAGTGTGAAAAGTGAACCAAAAAGATGAAGGTCATTTGGACATGTTCAGAAGAGAAGAGAATATTGTGGTAAAAAGGTGCTTGGGTTGGATTTTTCAGGCAGGAGATCTAGAGGAAGACTATAGATCAAATGAATGGATTAATAAAAGAGTGCATTGAGTTAGTGCAGTGAGTGTGAGAGAAAAGGATGCTGAGTAAAAGGGGTGGAGGCAGATGATTCGCTGTTCAAAAAAGAAAGCCGAAAGAGATAATTTCAGCGTTCAACAAAGTTGACCACCTTGTATGTAATCTATATAAGAGAAGATTAAATACACATTAACTAAGCGATAACCGGTTGTAGTTGTCACGTGGTTGGTCAGCTGACCGACCTTGTGATTTACTTCAAATCAGGAAGTGTCAAGACCTTTTTTATATTTGGTTAAATCTCGTCAGTGCGATTTACATTATAATATGGAACTGAGATCACCATGACAAGCAGACATGACTCATGCGGCTCGGCTCTTGGTGAGCATATGTTTTGTAGAAGTTTTTTTTACTTACATCTCGTGCACGTCTAAGTGTAATAAAAGTCCCGGGGTTAAAAACGTCTGTCTGAACGGTAAATGGCAACTATCAAACTCCAACACATCGGTTTCTCTGAACGCGGAGGTCCCGGGCTGTGTCCACACGGCTCTGCAGCGCCAGGGGTTTATTTCAGTAAGCGAGCAACCTTCCTCAGTGTGTTGTGTGTGTTTTCTGCTTCTAAAACCTTTTTTATTACCCTCCGACAGGATCCGTACTTTAGGTTTAATGACCTGGCATATAGATGGATCTCCCTTGACAACTGGACCTACACCACAACATTTTCTGTCCCGGCTCATGTCAGGTACAGTAATAATTAATTTAATAAATGAAGCATAGTATATTTTAAACGGAGGTGGACACTGTTGGACTTAAGTGTTGTTCACATAAAAGATAATGTTCAATCACTTCCCTACTTTTGTAGTTTAGCAAATGCTCTTGTTCGCAGACACACAACAAAGATTTTAAAACTCTTTTACTCACAATACGCAAGTGCATTTAATCATATTAGTTGAGGTTTCTCTGGTCTGGGATTTGAACGTGTGATCTTTTGATCACAGGAAAAACTCACTAACCGATACACCATAGACCACTGCTGTGCTGAAATATTAGTGTAACTATAATATTTGAATTTTTGAATGAATTTCAGTCATTTAACTCTATAGAATTGAGTGGCCATCCATTTTCGAAACTGCTGTTTCTATTCCTGGGTCATGGGGAGTTGAAGTCAATCTCAGCAACTCTTGACCTGATGTATGACACAGGCTGGATTGGAGGCCAACCAATCACAGCGCAAGACACACCGAGACCTATGGGTAGTTTTCTAAACAATTCACATGAAATGCATTAGATTGTTTTTTGAAGTATTGGAGGAGACTGGAGCATCAGAGCAAACACACGCACAGAAGGCCCTGACTGGGCCTCGAGTTTGAGTCTTGACAGCACTACACATTGCCCCACTGTTTCATCTGTACAGTAATTTTGTAACATTTGACCAATGATATCTGCACCTTAAGTACTTAAGTATTGACAATTATTGACTTTCTCCAGCTCTGGTTTTCTTTAAAACATAACATCAAATAACATTTTGTTTTCTTTACAGACAAAAAAAGAAAGCCATCTTGGTGTTTGAAGGCATAGACACTGTGTCCGTTATATCTCTTAATGGACTCACCATTGGAAAGACAGACAACATGTTTCGCAGATATGTAAATGAGCTGAAACACCCACATACATACTGATCTACAGTGCACGTGTCTTGGGACAGGAGGAAAAATGCATGAAACAAGACACGATGGCAAAAATGACAAGTTTATTACCTATAATAAAACAAAATAACTATCAAATATAACATCAATATAATGCGCTATATAATTGAATGATCAATTTTACAAAATTGTAATCTCACATATTTCTCAGGATTTTGAGGTTACTGGACAACTGAAAGATGAGGATAACGTCTTACAGGTGTGGATTATGTCTGCGGTGACCTATGCATCTCAGAGGAATCAGGCTCACACTGCGTACAGGGTCCCACCTGCCTGCCCCCCTACGGCACAGAACGGAGAGTGCCATGTCAATTTTATCCGAAAGGTATTTTGTTTTTAACATTTGAATTATGTCTAACTGCTGATTGGCTGGTTTATTTTCTGACTTGTGCTGTCTTGTTGTTTTTAGGCTCAGAGCTCATTCAGCTGGGACTGGGGTCCGTCTTTCCCAACACTTGGGATCTGGAAGGAAGTCCGTTTGGAAGCTTACGCTACAATAAGGGTTCTGGGTTTTACCACCACTTCAAAATATGGTATACGTCGTTTTTATATTTTCATAAAAAATATGACAGAACACTTAACTTTGACCTGAACGTAATGGCAAAACATCCATATAATTATCTGTCTCGAATTATCTTTCTCTTTTATTCAGATCCTGATCGTTCAAGCTGGTCTGTTCATGTTGAGATGTTTTTCAATGCTGTCGTTCCATCTAAGGGCTTTGTCTATCTATCAATTCCACTGTTGCTATCCAAGGCAAAAGTTCTCTTCTCTCTCCCGACCGGTGAGAGCCGAAAATCATTTGTCCTTCAGGTTAATCAGGTAACACCACTTTGCGTTCCTTAAGAGGAACCGTCTTTCAGATGTACACTTGATGTTTCTTTAGCACTGAAATTGTAATTGTTCTGTTTAAGAGTGTGAGTTTGTGGTGGCCATATGGACATGGTGAGCAGTCACTTTATGTACTGATGATTCGTGTCAACTTGGAAAGGGAAGAAGGATTCAACGAGAGGCGATTGGTAAAATCCCAGTTTTATTTTGATATTTCCACCCATCCATATAATATCACTCATGTATTTTTACAGGTAGCCTTCCGCACTGTAGAGTTGGTCCAGGAGCCCATACATTCCTCCCCAGGTCTCAGTTTTTACTTCCGAATAAATGGAAAACCAATTTTCCTGAAGGGCTCAAACTGGATTCCAGTTCATGCTTTTCAGGACCGGGTTACTTCAGACATGTGAGATAATGTGCTGGAAAACCTATAAAATATCATATTTTATTTTATATCTCAGAGCTCTCTCTTTAGGACCAATAACCAGGCAGCGTTTGTGCTTTCAGGATAACAATACTTCTCAGGTCTGTGCAAAAGGCAAATATGAACGCCTTAAGAGTTTGGGGAGGTGGAGTTTATGAGCAAGACTTCTTCTACAGCCTATGTGATGAGTATGGAATTGTGGTACGTTTATTAAACTATATCACACATTCATAAAATATTAGCATTTTTTTCAATCTTTGTACTTTTCCCTCAGATTTGGCAGGATTTCATGTTTGCTTGTGCACTGTATCCTACAGAGAACAATTTTATACAGACTGTTAGAGATGAAGTCATTCAGCAGGTCAGCACGTATGATTACAATACGTACATTACAGTATTCTAATTAATTAGTCAATAACCAATTTGACTTTATGTACGTTGAACATTCTGTGCTTCAGGTTAGACGACTGAAGTCTCATCCGTCTATAATCATCTGGAGTGGGAACAATGAAAATGAAGCTGCAATAGCCACTAACTGGTTTAACATCTCAGCTGCTGAGCGACCACTGTATGTGAAAGATTACATCAGTCTGTATGTTGACAACATCAGGAATATTGTGTTGCAGGTGAGACTGACATATGCAGACATACTGGTGAAATGCTTGTTTCATTTTAACATTCTGTATTTTTTCGCAGGAAGACGGTACTCGACCATTTCTAACTTCTAGCCCAACCAATGGGATGGAGTCTGAGAAAGAAGGATGGGTTGCTCGTGACCCTTATGACACCCATTTCGGAGACACTCACTACTATAATTATAACAGTGACTGCTGGGACTGGACTGTGTTTCCTCGCACACGTTTTGCCTCAGAATATGGCTTCCAGTCATGGCCTTCGTTGTCCACACTTCGGAACGTAAGACAATATATATTATGTAGAATTTAAGAATTTAATTGATCAATTTATTGTATGAACAATTTTTTTTACACTTTTATTGTATCATCAGAGGTAGAAATTATTCTGACAATTTCAGCACATCAGTAAAATTACAGATTTTCTTTGATCACATCACATGATCAAAAATTTGCAACTAAACCACTTTTTTGCAACTACAAAACATACTCTGACCATTAGCAAGGTTTAATTGTTTTGGGACCGAAATGTTATTGCAATTTGCTTGTCAACTGTCAAATACAGATTTTCATTTGAACATGATTAAAATATCCTTATTCTGTCCCAAACCCTTGAAATGCAAACCCATATTTTTAGTTTCGTGTAATTATATAGGACAAATACATTTCTAAATAACTGATTTTGTTACAAAATTATAGTGGTAAAAACTTGCAAAATTGTATAAACTTGAAAGAACGAGTATGTGAAGACATAATAGTGTTTCATACAGGGTTAATTTGAAGACGAAGAGTTGGAGAGACAGGAATTTAGAAATCATTATGGGGAGAAATCACTGCTCACTACTTTATCTAGCAGTGGCGTCTTCATCTCGGTTTTTGCTCTCAATGCTTTATAAAAAAAATTGACCAATGACATGTATCTAAAAAAAACTTGTACTGTATATCTATTTACATGTAGGTCTAGGAACCCTGTGGTTGGTTTTAAAAGTACTTGAATATTGAAAGTTAATATGTTTGTTATTGTTGCATTGTCGTGTGCAATATTTTGAAAACATATTACCGTATTTATGCAAATATAAGCACCCTCCTCAATTTTTCAGACGCAACAAAAAAACAAATAAATTGATTCTTTGGATGTGAAAATGCTTTGGACAGCGTTTGTAGCCGTTATGGCTAAGCTACCCGAAAGGGAATTGTAACTTTGTAGTCCCCGTTTTGTTGATTACACGATGTGTGTATATATATATATATATATATATATATATATATATATATATATATATATATTATATATTATAAATTGTCGATTTATAAGCACCCTCCAAATTTTTGAGTGTTGAAAATTTGAAAATAAGTGGTGCTTATATTCACGTAAATACAGTATTTCTGAAAATTACACGAGATCTACCTAAATACATGTAATGTGGTTTTATATTTTCTTAAACCAGGTTTCAGTGTCTTCAGACTGGGATTTCAACAGCAGCTTCTCAAATCATCGGCAGCACCATGAAGAAGGAAATCAGCAGATGCTGAGACAAGCCGAACTGCACTTTTTCCTGCCCAACAGCACAGATCCGGTGCAGAGATACAGAGACACAATTTACATCACTCAGGTCAACATCACGCACGTCTTCAGAATTTTAAGTTGTAAAATGATGTTAATCAAAAATTGCATTTTTGCAAATGCGTGCAACATGGTTTTTATGGTTTTTTTTTTGTTTTAAAAGGTGATGCAAGCACAGTGTGTGAAGATCCAGACCGAATTCTACCGCCGCAGCCAAAGCGATGTCATTGAGGGCCAAGGTCATACAATGGGAACGCTTTACTGGCAGCTCAATGACGTTTGGCAGGGACCCTCATGGTCCTCCATAGGTAAGGTAATCCGCCTGTTTCACCATATTCATTTCACCATACAAAGTCAACTAGTGTGTTGAACAGAGCATATCTTCTCACAGAGTTCGGGGGTAAATGGAAAATGCTCCACTACTGGGCTTCAGATTTCTATGCTCCTTTAATCTCAGTGGGGATTGAGGACAAGGGGAACTTGTTAATTTATGCTGTATCTGACAGTCACTTGGAGAAACATGTCGTCAAGACTCGGGTACGTTTCAATGTTTTTAAAACAATTCATTTTTTCATTCATTTGTCTGTTAATGAGATACTTAGACAGACCTGCATTTAAAAGGAATGTGTACTTTACGTGGCATTGAAAATGTCTTCTGTAGAACATTTACATTACATTTTGAAAGTGTTTTTTATGCACTCAATTGTATTAAAAACACTTTAATTCCTTTTATTTTAGGCATCATATTTATTTCATTTTGTAAAAAATATTTTACATCAATGTGATAATAAATAGAAAATTGTAACTGCATTACTTAAACATGTCTTATAACAAACCAGGCTCAAATAAGTAAACAAAATATAGTCCTTAATTTCCATTCAAGCATGTTAGTTTTATTAATTTTAAATGTTTAATTTTCATTAATTTCCAGATATATTTTTAGCTTCTAAACAATATTTAAAATATAGTTCTTATATAACTTTGACTAGTGTTTGATTGTGTTTCAGGTGAAATTATTCAGCTGGAACAGTTTTACCCCCGTTTGCACAGTGGAATCGAACCTAACTACAGTGAAAGGGGGGTCAAGCACCCTAGTGTTTCAGCATCCCATCTCTTCTCTTCTGACGTCCTGCAGGAACTGCACTCGCCGCTCCTGCATTGTCACGTTTTTTTTTGCCGATCAGGAGGATCAAGTTCTCGTTCCTCTCAATCACATCTTTCTCAGCTCTCCACGACACGCGGAGGGCTTGCAGCAACCCAAAATCACTGTGAGCCAATTTAGATTCATCGCTGCACAAGAATGTGCAGGAACTTTCCATATAATACTGCATTTCATAAAATGTTAATTTACTTAATTTTTTAAATATTTTTTTCTTGCAGTTTAATGTGAAGAGCTCTGGAGTTGCAGATCATTTTATGGTCATTCTGCTTTCCTCGTTTCCTGCTGTCTATGTTTGGCTGGATGTTGATGGCATTCCTGGTCACTTTAACACCAACGGCTTCTTATTGCTGTCTAGCCGTGCCACTGTCTCTTTTGGAGCTTGGAGAACCACCACTGCCAAAGAACTTGCCTCAAAACTTCACATCACATCTCTTAGAGATGTTTACTAAGTTTGGGGGCACACACGCGCATTCCGGTCATATCTTTTTCTTATTATGTGGCAATATTTGCTTCCTGGAAGTATTTTGTAGCTATGTGGTTTTAAAGCAATAACACACGCCTTAAAAATAAGTTTCTTTTAGTCCAAGAATTGTGGTTGATTTTAAATTCTGTTGCTAAATAAAATTAAAATTATAAAAAATTGTTTTAATAATGATGAAGTGCTTAAAGTGGAATTTAAAAACTTATAGTCCCATACAGTATCTTAAAACACATTTTATGAAAATATTTCGAGTCACTGTTTATGCTCTGTGCCTGCCAATTGTTTCAAATATGAAGTTCTAATTCTAGTAGAGTTCACACTTTTTGTGGTTTTCAAAGTAAATGCTACTTTGTTCAGTGAATTTGATTATGTAAAAGTGCTACTGACTTTGTTTACAATAAAAACTCAATTAATTTCCGGACCGAAATCATTCTATGCATGTTAAACTTTGGACAACGATGAATGTTAAAATACATTGTATAAAAGTTTTGAAGATGTCCTGCAAAAAGAAACCAACACAAAAATAACCGAAATTGTTCAATACTTGAACTGCGGCGCTACGACGGGCAAGATTTGAACAAAAGCTTCATTGACCTTAGTAGTGCACACTACTTAGATAGCACTCTACTGGGGGGACACGAGTGGGCGCGTCGATGATTTTTCGATGTCTCTAGCACCGATTATCCCCGACGAGAAGCGACATTTTAGTTCCTCCCACACCTGCAAAAATTGCAAGTTGAAAAGGAAATTGATTTGGAAACCTTGTTTAATTACGTGCGGCTTGCGTCGAGCGCGCGCCTTCGTGACTTCTGCGTATAGCCTGCTGGAACTTTTACCCCCTAAACATTTACAATTGGCCGGCCTGGGGAATCGAAATTTAATTAGATGGAGGACGTTTTTACTTCTCGTGTTTTGCGTTTCTACGGAGAAAACGGTTCCCTGTCCATTGGTCATCTTGACGACTTTCTGCGTCTGATGACCAGTCGCCGCGCGGAATCTGTGGATACTACCACAAACCCGCTAAATGATGTGGAGGTATGTTTCGTTACAGGTTATTTTCTTAGTAACTTTCTTCTAAGTCTTGTCAATTGTGTGTTGAGTTTATAATTTGGTTCAACAAGATCCGGTAGACGCGCATTTGTACAGTCGAAACAACTTGTTTTCTCTGAGAATCGAACCCACAACTTTACTCCGTGGAGCTACATGAACGTTCGGCCGTATATTACGACACCTTGTAAGACAAAACAACCGGTTGAAAATCACTGTATACATATAGATCTATTATATAGAGGACTTAGCAACCAATTATCTGTTAAACATCACATTTTAAATATCGTTTAGAATTACTGTATGTGCTTATTCTTATAGATATAAATCTATAAAATATGTTGTCTATAATTAATCAATTTAGATCTTATAGTGTATTTTTTATTTTGTGTAAAAAGTGCTGTTCTCTTGCAGTGCTTGTCTATGTTAGAGATGCTCTTGGCCTTCGGGCTGAGTAATGCTTCTGTTGTGAATGTGGACGATCTGAAGATGATGTGTCCAGCTATTCTTACTCAAGTCCTGTTACCTGCCTGTCCCTACACTTCCTCTTCGAACACGAACGCATCTGATCTCCTTCCACCATTGCCTGACCGTATAGGTAAGTGCAGCAGGCTTAGTGGTCAGGGAGTTGGACTCGGAACCCTAAGGTTTCAGGTTTGAATCCTTGACCAGCAGGTAACCAAGTGTTCTTAACAAAACACCGATTATAACCTCAGCGTGTCCTACAAAGTCCCACTGCTCTGATTGTGTGTGTGTGTGTGTGTGTGTGTGTGTGTGTGTGTGTTCACTTTGCTGTGCACTGTAGATTTCTTTCCTGTAAGAGTTTAATACTTAATACTTCTCCCTGGAGCCTGGAGTCAAAAACAATGACAAAGCAATGATGAAGTCATGATGCTTTGGGAATCTGAAATCAAATGGTTTAATCTATTCAATTCAGTGCTAGAGATTTATAGAGGGCAAAACACATTCATATAGAACAATGCATATGTGGTTTCAACCTGAAACAATCATCATCAGAGTTGATTTAATTTATGTTTCTCTAGATTAGGTCTCATGTTTTAGAAGATCAAGATTATGTTTCACTTTCCTGATAAATGGATTTTATCTGTTCTCACTTCATATGCTAATGATAAGCCAACTGAGGGTTTTTTTTGTCTCTCTTCAGTTTGGGGTTACGGGTTTCTGGCCGTTACAGTGATCAACCTGGCCGCTCTGCTGGGTTTGCTTCTGGTGCCGTTCACAAAAAAAACATATTTTCCCAAAATACTCACATACTTCATTGGATTGGCCATCGGCACTCTCTTTTCAAATGCTGTATTGCAACTCATCCCCGAGGTAAGAAAGAGTGATGGCTGGTACGAACAACCATGAGACTTATACAAAGATTAAACTAGATTTGAAAAGTGTACCAGATTGAGATCATTTTAAGTCATTAGCTGTTTTGCTAATTCCACAGGCCCTCGGCTTACATCCCAAAGATGATAACTATGTACTTAACATAGTTGGGGTTTTCGGTGGGTTTTACATTCTGTTCTTCACCGAACGAGTTTTGAAGATGATGCTGAAAGCAGAAACTGAAGTAAGATTTACTTTTTCCAGAGGTACACCTGCAAAGCATTTGGAGTAACAAGGGTAGTGTTGAGAAAATTAAATGTTATGAAATGTTTACCTTCATTTTCCAGTAATGTTTAATAATGCAGGTGTGTATTTCACAATTCCATTGTAATCTCCAATACTGTACACCGGTACTTAGAACAAACCAGTTGAAGTACCAAATTTATATTTTATTATAATTTGAATTTATCCCTTCAGAAGGTAGAAATACTTTCTTGGTAACTATGTATGGTGACATTTCTTAGTTGTTTTACCGCAGCTTTCAGAGAACTTTTACTAATTGCTAATTTTAATTAAAGGACAATTTATACAGATTACGTAGCTTTGAAGATGTGTGACTTCCAGTTTCAATACTTTTAATTCATACTAGGAAACTTAATTTATACTCTAGCACAGATTGAAAAGAAATAATACTGATTCATCTCCACTTCAGCCTGGACACAGTCATTTTCCGACCTTGCAGTTGCCTGATGTTCCCATAACCACCTTCAGCAATGACATCGTCATCAACAACCTTTGCAGTGACATCATCACAAACACAAGCAACAGAAATCGTGAAATCAACTCCAATGAAAAGCCCGGCAACCCCTGTGAGAGTCCAGATGCTGAACAGGTAAGAAAAGATCTAGCAAATCAGAAAACTGTAGTCAAATTACAGTCATATCAATTAGTATTTAAATATTTTTTTATTAAAATTGTTTTCATGCGCATCAGATTTGTACTTCTAGACCAGATGTTATGTAGGAGAAGTTGTACTGGGCAGAACCACCGTGAAAGCCTGAGCTAACCAATCGGAGTGCGGCATTCGAGAGCCACACTTTGTACTGTCAGAATGAAATAGAATAGAATAGAATTTCTTAATTGTATCATTGTCATTGTATAACTGGGTTACAATGAAATTAGTAATTACGTTACTCAAGGTAATTACTTGTGCAAAAAAGTTTGTAATCTGATTTTTCAAGGTAAATGAGTTTTAAATATAACTATATAACTTGCTTTTGCGGTAACATATCTATATGTAACATCCATTTATCCATTCACCGCATATTCCGATTACGGGTCATGGGATCATGTCTAATCTGTATTTCACAACTCTAAGTTCTGTTAGAAAATTCACAATTCTAACTGAAAAAATTCAATTCTAAATTAGAATTTTCTAAATATGCACTTTTATCACTATTGTTCTGAATGTTTCTTCCTCGGCTGTTTTACTAACCCACCCCGGTGTATTTGTGCAGAGTGCGTGTGCAATGTGGTCTTGTCAGTGGTTGAGAAGAGAGCGAGTGTCTAACATCAAGACTGTGGCCTGGATGATCACTGTCAGCGACGCTGTGCATAACTTCATAGACGGTTTGGCCATCGGAGCATCATTCACAATCTCCCTCCTCACCGGCTTCAGCACATCCATAGCCATCTTCTGTGAAGAGTTCCCTCACGAGCTTGGTAAAACAATTGAACAATCTGAATGCACTATTCATGCTAATATAATTAATACATATTAATTCCGTTTTTTTTTCTCCCAGGAGATTTTGTGATTCTACTAAACTCTGGGATGAGTGTGGCACAGGCTGTGTGTTTTAACCTGCTGTCGGCCATGTGCTGCTACCTGGGCCTGGCGTTTGGAATCTTACTTGGCAGCAATTTTGCCCCAAATGCTATTTTTGCAATCGCGGGAGGAATGTTCCTCTACATTGGTCTCGCTGACATGGTGAGGCATTGTACAATTAGCTTATGGGAATTGTGATCATTTTAAATGACTAATCATCATGTGTATTATTTCCTTTAGTTCCCAGAGATGAACAGTATCATGACGACTCATACCAGAAACTTCCAGGAAAAGCTTTTGTTTTTCCTGATCCAAAATGCTGGACTGCTCACTGGGTTCACAATAATCCTCCTTATAACCTTGTTTGCTGAAGATATGAATCTGGAGTAGAGGAAAGGGCTTGAAATAGACAGGACACAAAGAACGATTGTTTTCTCAGCCCGTATCTGAGAACTTGAGACGGAGACTGACATGTTGGATGTTTCGCTTATCTAAAAGGCTGTAGAAAAAGAACAGAATCATAGAATCCTGAAAAGCTTGATTTTTTTGTAATCGTTTGTAATAATTGTGATTCATTTTTTTCCTTTTGGGAAAAATGTTTAGATTAGCGTGTGTCTGGTCTGTGCAACAATGCGCCACTGTGAGCGGAGAAATTCCTCAGTGGCTGTGGCAGCCTAGCACAGATTATCTGAACTGCTTTGTAGACTGAAACGCCTGTTTTGTAAAGGCATATTTGAAGTACGAAATATTGTATATTTATTGTTGTTTCTCTACTCTTTACTCTATGTATAAACACCCTAATTATAGACACGGTATAATTGTAATCTAAATAAATGACACATAAATGGTCTATATTTATTTATTAGATATACTACTGCAGTTTGGCTCAATGTACCAAAGTTTGAGACTTTTTAAATTTGGTCAAACAATGTCTGTTTACGCTCAATTATAAAAGATGATATCTAACCATGTTGAAGTGTTGAGAATGTGTTTTTTTTTTCACTTACTCGTGTCATTTATAATCTAAGCTACAAATGCTGTTTTTTACATTGTTAATATACCTGTTAATTATATTATATATTGTACTAGAATTATATTACCGGTATTCAGTTATTGTAAGGGTCTACCGACTACCTGTTTGATGCACAATTCTGAAATTCGAAATTTAATTTGTGTTATTTAAATTTAGATTATATATGAACTGATATTACATATATCACTAACAATTGTTGAATGAAAAATGTATAATATATTCATTATTAATACACATAAAAAGATGTCACTATGTTGTTAATAATATTTTTTTATAATTGTGTTATAATAATGCATGTATAATGTTATTAATAATTTCTAATACATTAAAAATATGATAGTTTTGGAAATGGCTCGTGTGCAACTAGTTTTGAAACCGTTGGGACCTGATCGTCATTGGTGATGATCATTGCCTGATCTATATTTTCAGAAAAGCTTTGATTATTTTGGCATAAATATGGTGCTAATGACATTTTTATATTATAGTGTACTACTATGGGTGTCTATACACCAATGTTTGTCAATGGTGTGATTTCTAAATGTAAAAAAATCAACACTTTCTACTACCTTTACATTTCTCTCGAATCTATTATATGCATAAACATTAATCCCTTTTAGGGTCCCATTGGTGAATTTTAAACAACAGAATGAAATGTAAACACACGCACGCTTCTAGAGAAGTGGACAGCTTTTGTTGCGGAAAAAAAGGATTGGTCTTCTCCAATCCGGAAGATGGCGAGAAAGATCACACAACTGCCCCGGTCGTCAACAAAAAGCAGCATTGGACCAACAAAGTAAATCAAATTTGCGGATTAACTCACCGTCCGTATGTCTGTTATGTACGTATTAAAAGCGTTCGGTAATGTGTTATAGACCAGGTAAATGTTGGTGTTTTTATCTTATGCCTACTTTAAAATGTTGGTGAATCACGTCGCAACGGACTGAACACTTCCGTAAATACACTCATGCTTTATATTTCCTGGCTGCCCATTGTCATCGAGTAGAGAGGTCAATAACCCGTAATCGCACTGGTATCGGTGAACATTTTCGGTAAGTTTTTGTAATTTTTGCGGCGTAGTAGCGATTTGGCGCTGCTCGAGTTGAATCGACGCTCATACATTTTATATCAGACCATTCATCATTTTCGAGAGACTTTATTAACCGCAATATATTTGATTTACGTAAAGGTTCTAGCATGAGTAACATGTATGTGTATGCAGTGTTTAGCTAAAACGTCTACAGCATGCTGAATGTGTTCAATTACAACTGTATGTGTCTAAGTATAATGTCTTTCCAGATCATGGCAGAGGTGCAGATTCGCCGATACCGTAAAGAGGATGAAGAAGAAGTGAAGGATGTTTTTACTATGGGCATGAGTGAGCACATCCCTCCGTCCTGCATGCACGTCCTCAAGCAGCCGTTACCTCAGCTGGTTCTTCTGTGTGTGTTTTGCGCTCTACTGGCCAGTTCTAAGTCCATCTTATTACCAGTATTAACGGTCACCTTGATTTTGGCTGCCGGGAGGCAAGGCGTCAGTTACATGTTCACCAAGTACATCCAGACCTCTCTCGATCAAGATCTTAATCACATTGAAGAGACCTATCTGCAGAAGCCCAACGCTTGCTTCTGGGTAGCGGAGAGCCAAGGCCGTGTTGTGGGAACAGTGGGTTGTTTTCCAGCAGAGAAATATGACCGATACCTGGAACTGAAGCGCATGTCTGTGTCGAGGTCTCACCGCGGGCGAGGCATTGCCAAGGCGCTGTGTCGTACGGTGGCACAATTCGCTTCTGAGCGGGGATTTTTAGGTGTAATGCTTCAGACTTCCGTGGTCCAAACCGATGCGCAGAAGCTCTATGAACATATGGGCTACCAGAAGGTCGCTGAGTTTACTGTCCCGGAGGTGATCGCCAAATTAACTAATTTTACCCTACTCGAGTACCACCTCAACGTGAAGGATCAACGGAACTAAGGCCACGATCACCAGCTCTTTTTTTCTTGGACATGTTGGAAAAACAATAAAAATAAATTGAAAGATTCTGTTAATTTTATGTGAATATTGATTGGATAATTTTAAGGGGAACATTGCTTTTATTTAAATGTATAACAAACTGGAATTTTCTGATTCTTCTGTGAATAGTGTTATGATTGTTTCATCGCAGGTTTAGGCATTTTTTTGAACTCTCATTTTAACTAGTGGAATAAAGGGAACATTGACTGGCACATTGAAATCCCTTGGGCAGAAAATGCCACATGATTCAATGCTTGATTCATGAATTTTGTTTTCAAAACAAATCCCAAATGCAATAAAAAAAATGAAAGCATTTTTTGCTGTCACTTGTTTTGTTTTGGTTGTGTGGATGAGTAATTTAAGGTTAATGTACAAATACTAATACTACTAATATTGCTAGTGTTTGTATTATTATTAATTGTCAATGTACTGTTGTCACTCAGTACCATGTGTACCTAAATGTGAAATTGTGGTGATCTTGAGCCTGGACTTAATCTATGTGAGGACCTGACGGTCATCAGGGACCTTTTGCAGACGGGCGGCTGGAGGTAAAGACTATTGTTGGGTGGGATGGGTAGTTTGCTTGGTGTGCGGGAGTTGGAAAGAATCCCAGGAAGGTCAAAATCTTACAAAATTCTTGTGGTAAGATTCTCGTGGTTCTGATTGTCCTAACTGACGCTCGCAGGTTAAGTAAGATTGATTAGAATAGGGGATAGTGTGTGTCTCTGTTGTTTGTAAGTTGTTCAAATACGTAGTCACACATGGTTTGTGTGAAAACAAGAGAGTGCATGTTAACACTTTCAGCAGAATAAACCGCTATTATTACCAATATTTTTGATACGTGTCCCATTGACTTGTCATTACTCCTCTGGCAGGCCTAAAACTCACACAATATTCTTCTTGATGAGTTGTTTTCATTCAAAGCTATGTAAAATGAAAAAATACATTAGGTGAATATTGGTGACAGCTCAGTGACGTTTTGTGTCACACTATCATGTCAGAGCAAAGAGCAGCAATGAGGTCTGGTTTTTGTACGGTCCAGAATCACTAACAATTGAGATTGTGATTGTTTAAGTGTGTTTGTTCCAACTATGGATCAGTCGCCAAATGGGGGTCCCTCCGCCCATCTTAAAGTGACCCCGCCCACTTTTAAATATATGTATATATTTTTAATTTTTACAAATAAAAGGCTTTACTATCCTGTGATCCAGTAATGTATGCTGTAGTTTCTATGTAATTGAGGTTAAATACAATTCCTCTTAATTCTGCATATTCAATTCTTTTTCAGTTGATTTCCATCCAATCTGACAACTGCTGAGTGAACTTGGGTAAACATACAGTAATATCTGTTTTCATTAGTTTCGGGTTTAAACTAAAACATAATACATGTGTTGGATGAAAGTATCTGAAAAAAATATTTTTCAGCCAGAAATTACGCAATAAGTTATAAAATAAGTTTGAGCCGAAATTCGGAGCCTTTTACAGGAGAAATCCGACTATAAATTGTCAAAGCGATCTTTAAGGTCAACCTTAAAAAACAAATTTGGCTTGTGTCTAAAAATGCGTCTTTGGATGTAAAACCATCTATCGGACTTGTGAATTATGGTGTTTTCGGCTTGCCATATTCGGTCTGACTGGCGGAAAGCTCGCGACATCCTGCTTTTTATGTGTTTGGATTCCCGTATACAAGGCGCTTTTTTGTGACCACCACCCAAAACCACGTCGGTAAGCCGAACAGCACGTTTAAATCTAGATTGAGAGCGCGACAGAGCCATTGAGTGGCGTTATTTGAGTCTTTCATTGTCATTCCAGTGTTTCTTGCTGTTGCGGTTGCTATAGGCGGTGGCTGATCTGATCATCGGACTGATGAGTCGCGTTATATAGGTGATGATGCGCTCAACCTCCTCTTAAATGACTCTTTCTCTGTGGCTTTCGATTATTCCTCAGCCTTCTAAGGATTTTATCTTCCTGCGTTGATTTTGATGCAAATGTTCCAGTTCATTTCTGAATGGGACAACTCATCATTATTGTACAGCAGACCATGAGCACGCGTTCATTCCTTATTGCAAAATTAATCCTATTTGTTTTAAACTATTTTTCCTGTTTATAAAATCATTAATTCTCATGCTTTTAAATGTATTTGTATTAGTAAACAGACCTATTGGATTGAAATCATTTGTAAACAGGCTGTAGCTAATGTCGAAATTTTGTATTTTAGAGTATCTATTTATAAAAACATATATTCTTCATTTTGTTAAACAAAATATTTATGTGAGTAGCTATACTTGAAAAAAATCATATTATGCAATATGTTATTTCAGAACCAAATGTATTTGTTTTACTCGCAGAATATAAAGTTGTAGATACTGTAGAGATAGAGGAATACAGTAGACAGTAACACAGTCAAATTGACAGAGACAGGCATACAGACAGATAGAGATACAGTCAGGAAAGAGATAATTAGTGGTGCTTTCTAAATTATTGCCAAAATGTAAAATAATATAATTTCTAATTTGATTTACAAAGTTGATGTTTTTAAACACTAATCACATCATGATTTGCTTTGTGTGCGTTATTTATAACACAGAAATAAGCCCTTCAGCGCTTCAACGTATAGCTTCAGTTTGCAAAGAGAGTTAATCCTTCCATTGTGATCGAGTATGTGTTTGTTTGTCGAGGCCGTGTGCTCCTGTTGTTCGACTTTATACCGTCTCATCACACTAAAACAGGGACGTGGCCCTGAGGAGACCCAGAGACCTTGTCGTCCTTAGAATATCTATTATATACCCCGCATATGATTTATTGTATTTCACAAGAAGCAATAAATACCAATGAAAAAATATCCCTTGTTTTGCACGTTTTTCATTCTTTTCAGTTTTTCTCAAGTTAATTCTTTATAATAACCCTCTTGTTTTGGCATGAACAGACATTTTTAGAGAGTTTGTGACTCTGATTCTTGACACACAGCTTCTATATAAAGCCATTGCAGTTTTAGTTCATGCAAAAGCAACATTAATAAAATATTTATTTTGCTATTTCCTACCAAGTTAATCTTACAAGGCCCCGGGGCCTCCAATGTCCAGGTCTGATCTAAACAAAGTGATGGAAAGAAAAGACAGACCTTCGATCTTATACATATAAGGACACTAATTTCTAAATCCATCCATTCTAATTGTTTAAAGTTGTTGTTAAATGTGTTTTATAGACGGTCTTTAGGACCCAGCGGGCATCTTTTAGAGTCCTGCAGAGTCCAGCACTGACATTAGCGCAGTTGTACAGTTCTGATACACTCATCTATTAACACAGATCTGTCAGGATAAATTGCCATACAGCTTGCGTGTAGTCTACATAGACATTACAGTTTAGCTTGAAAACTATTTGAGCATTCGTAGATTGGGACACATCTCATGGGACAGAGGTCTGAGTAAGACGGAGGTAGAGAAAGGAAGATATTGAGGGTGACAGTGGATGGGGGGTTGAGAAGACAGAACCGGTTGCTGATGCGAGGAACCGTTGTCAACGGCGACACAGGAGGGGCATGTCTCAAATGAAAATACACTCTTACATTAGGGTGAGTTATAGACAGACATGCTGTAATCCATGGACTGAGGTGTAATTTTGAGGGTTTTTTTTTAATTAGTAATAGCTTTTTGGCTACTTGGGTATTTAAAAATTTGACACTAATCATAAGGTAATTTTTGTTTTTTCACTGCAAAGATTACAAAAACCGCTTCGTTTATTGTATGATTACATTCTGCAGCTTATTCCTTGTCTCCATAGACTTTCCTCACTGGCGCAATGCTTCTTCTGCTCAATTTGCGCAAATTAGCTCCTAGCTGAGAAACAAGTCCTTTTTGTATATTGGGTAGTTGTGTATTTTGTGTAGTTCTAAAAATACTTAAAATACGCATTGAGTCCACTAGTCTCCTATGGATTATGTATTAAAAAGAAATGGAACAGGTTCTGCAGGCTCTGTGAGTGACAGCATCTAATAGAGAATCCCTGGTCAAGTTCTTCAGTCATTTTGATTTTGTATGCATTGTTGTTTGTTCACTATATTAGTGAAGAGAAAAAACTTTCTCTGGCAATCAAACCAACGTTATTGTTGTTGCTATTACCAGTTTTGACTGATTGAGCCACTTTTATTTTACTACATTTTATTTTTTAAATTCTTGACCCTATCCCACTTGTGTTTCTCAGACCACCAGCAGCGGCAGCAGCAGAATGAGTTCAGATGGAGGAGGACGGCCGGTGAAGGTCGGCTCTCTGGTCGAGGTCATTGGTAAAGGTCATCGAGGAATAGTGGCATATATAGGAAACACACTCTTCGCCTCTGGAAAATGGGTGGGAGTCATTCTAGAAGAACCTAAAGGCAAAAACGATGGGACTGTTCAGGGAAAACGATATTTCACCTGTCCGGAGAACCACGGAATATTTGTACGCCAATCACAGGTACAGACTAAGTGCTTATATGAAAACAATAGAAGGGAATAACACACAGGTCCTCTTCAAAATTCATGGAAATTGTTGCATCTGCATGTAGATTCAGTTAGTGGAGGATGCGGGCGACACGTCTCCTGACACCCCGGATGCCGTCACCTCCAAAGTGCTGAAGCGAGGTAGGACGAAAGAGGGAGGGAGAGATGGGCCTGCATGAACTTCCTCCTTTGATTATAGGTGGTATCAATATTGTTTCTTTCCTTCTCAGAGATTACTGAAGGTCTAAAGACAAGCAAAGTGGTGAGTGAGAAAAGCCAGTCCTGCTGCTATGATGACACACACACACATACACACACATTTGTTTTGGCCATACAAACTTGTTTTTGTTGGTTTTCTCGTGTGTTTTATATATAGACAAAAAAGGACGGTTAGGTCCATAATCACAATTTAGTTTTGACATGTCTGTTAAAGATAGTATTATTTGTGTGTAGCTGCTATAGGGAAAATAAAAAATAACCTTCTTAAAAATATAGCTACTAGGTACAAACATTTCTCCAGTTTGCTCCTAATTTACAGCACACACCTTGAAATTGCTTACTGGACATTTAGAGCTTCTAGTACAATTACTTTTTCAGATCTGTACAATTAGTATTTTTCTATGCGTTCTTTTTAATATTTTTTTAAACGTGTTTAGCAAGTGCCAAAATAATATACTGTACACGTTTAAGTAAAACGTGTTTAAATTATTTTATTTCATTATATCGCACTCATGTATATTATGAACAGATGCAGAGAAGGCTAGACTAACACAAGGAACAGGTCCACAGTTTTTCTATTTTCTCACTTTAAGCGACTCTACACTTCACTCTACACGGAAAAACGGTGTGATGTTGCCATTAGCTACCAATTCAGCACTGTGAATTGTGTGTAATATATTATACAAGATGTTTTTACTCAAAAAAATAAATATATATATAATATATACATGATGTGAACACATGTAATATGCGTACATATACATGTTTAATAAATCTTTGTGCGCAAAATCCTTAGAGAAGGCAGAATGTGCTGTGTCATGTTTAACTACAGTTTCTCTCCACTAGAGGGGGAAAGAACCGCTCTATCTGATGATGACATAATGCTCATGAAATGACCAATTCTCAAAAATACCAAGACTTTATAATACTATGCATGATCACACTCCACACATCTTGCTCTCTTGTTGTCAACTTTACCTTTACTAATTCAAAGCTGCATGAAGTCACTTTGTTTTGCTAACGCAGATCAGTGTTTCCGTCTAAAATGCCCAGTGGACTATAAATGTAGTCCATTGTGTTCATGTTTTCATTTATACTTTTTGCTAGCACTGCCTGAACCACCTTTAATCACTTTTAAACTTTAACCTTTTCCTCCGTCTGAGTTTGCAGCGAGGAACCAAACCCAAAAAGGTGCTGCATGTTTTCCAGAATAATCACGATACTAATGCTGCATGACGTATGAATGTGTGCTTGTGTGATTTTGCGGATACGTCTTTGATTCTTTTTCATTTACAATTTTTTTTACGCAGAATCACTTTTGTCTCTCACTTTGGTTTACGTGTTAAAAAAAGCTTATACGAATCACCGCTATATTCAATTTGTGTAAATAACACAATATTAGTGTAATAACCAACCTTGAGCAGGTACCTTGTCTTTTGGCCCTGAGACGCTGAGTTCAGGTTCTCTTTTGGCCCAGAGAAGGAAGAAGCAGCTTGAGAAATTTAAATTCAAATTCAAATTTTACACCATATGCATTATATCATATATTATACACCATTGATGTTAGAGAGGGAGAAAGAGAGGGATAGAGGGGGGTGATTGAGGAGAGAGAGAGAGAGAGAGAGAGAGAGAGAGAGAGAGAGAGAGCATTTAGCAATATTGAGCATTTACAGTATATGCAGAGTATATTAAGCAAGTCCTACATGAGTAACTACTATGGATACAAGAAGCGTCATCACATGTTATTTATTTAATTTTTTAATAAATTCCCAATTATTATAATGTTGAAACGAGAGGGCTGAACATACAGGACCGAACAACATAAGACTGAGAAGAGAGGAGAGCCGAGTCATTTCCGAGGCGTTTTAGTTTTTATCATCATACTTGAATTAATCCTCCTCTCTGTTTTCCACCACACATCTTTTTTTCCCTCTTACAGAGCTGTAATGGAACACCAACATCAGTCTCTCCCACTCTAGTCGGTTTGCATCTGGCTATAAGTAATATTACAGAAAGGAGGTGATGGGTTTGGTACGGATGTCTTGTACCTTTAAACAGACATTTTCCTGTTTGCTCCTCTGAATGGGAAAAGCCATTTAGATTCTAATAGAGTGTTGCTAGGAGACAGGCCAGACTGACATTAATTCCACCCCCCTATTGTTAAAGCCTCTCTCTCTCTCTCTCTCTCTCTCTCTCTCTCTCATCTGTCTGGAGGGAGGGGAGTGTTTAGTGATGTAATGTATTTGCTAGTCTGCTATCGGCACAGCAGAGCAGCGGGCGATCGAGATGTGGATGCAGACAGACATCGGATGTTTAGTGGATCTTAAAGACCGATCTGGGCTGAGATGCTGCAGTGGTTTTAGGAATAAAGTGATTTGAAAAGCAGCTATAGACAAGCCGGAGATTCTCTGCAGCATCATCTGTGTGTGCTGAATGAGTGTTTGTGTCTGTGCCATCGGGGTTTCTCATCTCTTCATGTAACTGAATCCTTCTCACTGCTCTTTCTCTACATCTTCTCAATATGATGAGACAGACCCCCACGACCCGAAAGGTACAGAGGACCGTTTGCTGTGTCTCTGGCATGTAAAACTCTCTGCGGGTTTGATGTGTGTGTGTGTATGTGTGTGTGTGTGTGTGTGTGTGAGTGATTATCTGTGCTTCTCGATGACGTTTCTTTGTTTATTTTCACCGGCTGTATTTCAGTGCATGTGCAGTGCTGTCCAATTGACAGTTGCGATTGAGGTTGGTTTTGTAGTGGAATTGTTACTGGTAGAGCAATACAGATGTTTGCTCATCTTGTTGCATGATTACGCGTCAAGCTTGTGTGTGCAAATGTGTGAACTTGTTCGGCCCAGTTGGTGTCTGGCTCCGTCCCGCAGAACACACACACTGCTGCCTCGCTGAAGGAAAGAATTGTTGTCAGCCTTCTGTAGATGATGAGAAGAGCTAGTTCATCGATACCCACACAGACACTGCTGAGTTCTTTTTTTTTTTTTTTTTACAACATTTGTGTTTTCTCATCTCCTTTCTTCCTGCTTCTCCTTTTATCGTCCTTTTTTCTTCCCACCTGTGGTGCTGATTTTTCCGCCTTCAGACCACAACTAGAAGGCCCAAGGTGAGTTTAGTTCTGTGGCCTGAGTGCCGTTATGTTGTTGTTTGCCTACTAGTTGTGTATTTACTAGTACAGTATTGTTTTTTACTAGTACATGTTGCTAAAGCATCAATGGGTAAACACACGTCCAGACTGGCATCGAAAAAACGAACGACTTCTGAATAAAATCATTGAACTGGTTGTGTTTAGTTGACTTGTGAAGAATGATCTCTACAGAGGTGTAAAGAGTTCCTGAAAACCATAGTTGAGTGAAAGTACGGAAATTGTATTGTAAAAATTACTACAATACAAGTTACTAATCATCATTTTCACGAGAACTTGAATAATAGTCGTAAAGTGTCCAATTAAAAAAAAATTAGGTCTTTTATCCGTAAGGAATTTAGGCTCAAAAACAAATTTAAAGCTTTATTTGTGTGGTTTTATTTCCCATTATAGAAATGAAATTTAACACCGCATTGTTTCAAAATGGCAGAACAGAATATGTAAAATAAAATAACAAAAAGTCAGTCTCAGTTAATCTCAAATATGCAAAAAAGTGCAACCGCTAATTCACAGTCACAAAATGTAGCTCATAAATAGCATCCAGTACCTTCCGCACTCTGCAGATGGCGAAGGCGCCTCGTCCGCCCAAGAAACTAACCGCGGTAGAAAAAGATGCCAACTTGTCGAGCAAAATCACAATGTAACAAGTAATGGTAAACGACCATTCAAATGTAGTGGAAGAAAGAGTACATATACTTAATCAAAAATGTAGTCAAGTAGAGAGTAACAGTTTTTTATGTTTTTCAATCAAGGACAAAGTCCATCACATTTACTTAAATACTTTACACCACTGGATTTTTCGTATGTTCTAGCAAACACGGGCTGGAGTTGGGGTGAAGATGGGCTCTGGCTCGGGCTCTGCTGGAGAGATGAGCAGCAGCGAACCCAGTACACCGGCCCAGACTCCTCTGGCTGCTCCAGTTATACCATCGCCAATGGGAGCGCTGGCTTCACCCGGGGCTCCTCCTATTCCTGGACCCAGCAAGGTTAGATCTTTACTGGTAGAGGATTTATTTTTGGTTCAGGTTTTTTTTTTCTATTTCAAGATCAAATTACCTGTTAAGCAACTGTACAGAAACAGCAACAAATCAAGACTAAAGAGCCATAGGAAGAACCCAGCAAAAACACAGACACAGGGAAACACACACTCAACGGCATGTGCACATCAACAGACACTCCAAGCATACAACAATACACACACACACTTACCACCCTCACTTCAAACATACAAAGAAGCATAAATATAAATTCAAATATAAATCCAGAATACAATGTCTGCAAAAGTCACATCACAAATCAATAGAATATATTATAGAATATCCTTTATTGACTTTGTACAACAAATTACATGACGTTGGTGAATACTATAGGAGAATACTATATTTTAGGGTTTTAGATATACATATTGTAAACACGAAATAAAAATGTAAACATGAGAGGAAAAATAAAATTAAAAAGCATGCATTCTTTGCAAAACCTTGCAAAGTTTTGTTCCACTCATGCATACTGGACAATGAAGGTCGGTCCATAAAGATCTCTGCATATAATACATCTCAACTGTTTTTTATCGCTTAATGTCTTTAAAGCATTACAGTTATTCAATTTTTGTAAACACGACATATAACAAGGTCCATTTAACAAAATGTCAATTTTTTTATAAAAAAAAAAGTAAAATTGCTTTTTGACCTAGTTTGTTAACATAATTTAGAGCTACAGTTTATTCAGTTGTTAGTTTTACCACCAAAGGATGTTATCACAAATCCCATGTTTGAGGGAAGTGAGTGTGAAGTGTTTGCACATCTCTTGTCGTTTACAAGCATCTCCAGCAAGTCCAGAAACACTCTCCAGATCCCTGCGAACCAGAAATGGATATGCATGTGAGAGAGACATTGCATTGATGTGATCATTTCTATACAGGAGGAGGAAACTCTGCGGGCACAGGTGAAAGATCTGGAGGAAAAGTTGGAGACTCTGAAATTGAAAAGAACTGAGGACAAGGCAAAGCTAAAGGAGCTTGAGAAGCACAAGATTCAGCTGGAGCAACTGCAAGAGTGGAAGAGCAAGATGCAGGAACAGCAGAATGAGCTCCAAAAACAACTGAAGGAGGCCAAGAAGGTATCAAGGAGTGTTGTGCAGTCAAATGACATGTCGCTTGTTGGGTAGATAAAGTGTTATTTTGCCTCATAGGAAGCTAAAGAAGCTCTTGAAGCCAAAGAACGCTACATGGAGGAGATGGCGGACACAGCTGATGCCATTGAAATGGCCACATTGGATAAAGAAATGGCTGAAGAGCGAGCCGAATCACTGCAGCTGGAGGCCGATGCTTTGAAGGAGAAGGTCGAAGAGCTGACCATGGACCTTGAGATACTCAAACATGAAATTGAAGAAAAAGGTACTTTCAGGGATTGATTTCGAGGTGCGGACATGCTCACTGAGATGCACAACCTCTTTAACAGGCTCAGACGGAGCAGCTTCTAGTTACCACGTGAAGCAGTTGGAGGAGCAGAATGCTCGTCTGAAGGAAGCTTTAGTAAGGTCAGTGTGGATTGTTCACTGATTTTTACTAACGTTATTTGATTTGATTTGCTCAGTGAGCTTCTTAAAATCAATTGCTCTGTGCATCAGGATGCGTGACTTGTCTGCATCAGAGAAGCAAGAGCACACCAAGCTACAGAAACAAATGGAGAAAAAGAACTTTGAGTTGGATGCTATCCGATGCCAGAAAGAGAAGCTCCAGGAGGAAATGACGATGGCTGAGAAAACTGTTGATGAACTGAAAGAGCAAGTGAGCATTAGCTGACTCTCACTTTTACTTTTTCTCACTGAAATTCTCACTTTTACACGCGATTCACACTTCAGCTTTTTACCAATGGGTGCCAATGATAGTGATCCTCACTGAAAACTGCAAGTTTTGGGTCTGTTTTTCATTATTTTGACCCAGCTTGAACAAAAATTACACAATCAATGAGATCAGGACGTTTATCCACAACTTTGTAGCACTCAAAACGTTTTTCCCTTTTAAGAAAATATATTTCATCAAGTTATATGAGTCTATTGGGCCACTAAAATGTTGAGGCAAAAGAAAATGTGGAGGTAAATGTGAATTTATTAGTGTTTCACTCAATTTTACATAACAAATATAGGGTTATTTGTTGCCACCTTGTGTCAGGGTATGGCTTTGCATGTCACTCGGCTCTTTGCCAGCAAAAAATATAGTGCAAACATAAAAGATGATTGTATTGAGAAACCTTCGCTCGGTTAAATTTGTATGTATTGCTACACCATTTAAGTTTAACAACACCCTTGTGTTCATGGCTGATGTAAATGATGTTAGGTTGATGCTGCTCTTGGGGCAGAGGAGATGGTGGAGACGTTAACCGAGCGCAATCTCGACCTGGAAGAAAAAGTCCGTGAACTCAGAGAAACCGTCACAGACCTGGTGAGAAGGTTATGGTTATGGATTCATATCATGAAAGTAATGCATCAGGATGTCCAGAGCTCAAGACGCCATGTTTTTGGATCTGGCACTGATGTAGGAAGCGATCAATGAGATGAATGACGAGCTGCAGGAGAATGCCAGAGAGACGGAGCTGGAGCTGAGAGAGCAGTTGGATCTCGGAGCCGCCGGTGTCAGAGAGGCAGAGAAGCGTGTGGAGGCGGCTCAAGAAACGGTGGCAGATTACCAGCAGACCATCCAGAAATACAGAGAGCTCACTGCACATCTGCAGGTGCGAGACATCGCTCTCCATCACATACACATCCCCGTCAACCGTGGTTTCACACATTTCCTCTCTGTCGGTGTGTTGGGCAGGAGGTGAACCGAGAGTTGATGAGCCAACAGGAAGCCAGCACTGAGCAGCAGCAGCCTGCCGAGATCTTTGATTTCAAGATCAAATTTGCGGAGACCAAGGCCTATGCTAAGGTTCATTTATATACTGTATACAGTACACTGTATGTACTATATGTACTGTAAAAATATACTGCATACATATATGTACCTATATATATATATTAACAATTGATAATTGTTATTTTAATATATATTAATAATTGACACTTTTAATTGTTACCATTAATGACATTTTAATGTGAAAGCCTAACACTGCCTTATTTTTGTAAAAATTACAATTAAAGTTCACTTTTAAATTATAGCTGCAAGTTAAATGTTGTATTTAACTGTAAGACTGATTTGAAAAACTGTTTTTCCAGGCCATAGAAATGGAGCTGCGTAAAATGGAGGTGACTCAAGCTAACAGACAAGTGTCGTTGCTGATTTCCTTCATGCCTGATTCCTTCCTGAAACACGGAGGAGACCATGACTGCATCCTGGTGCTGTTGCTCATCCCACGGCTGATCTGCAAGGTACGTGTCTGTCTGAGCTGTGCACAATCTTTCCCCAACACCATGACGTGTGGAGCTTAGAAGGAAGCATGCTGCTTTAACTGCAGATGAGCAGTTTTGTTCCTTTTTAAACAGTGACTAAACAAATCTGTGTTGTAGGCCGAGCTGATCAGTAAACAGGCTCAGGAGAAGTTTGAGTTGACCGAGACCTGCTCGCAACAGCCTGGGATGAGAGGAGCCGTCGGAGAACAGCTCAGCTTCGCTGCTGGACTCATCTATTCTCTCATGCTGCTGCAGGCGGCGCTCCACAAATATGAATAGTATGTTTACATCAGACCAGGTCCATGTCCAGAATTGTAGTCCATTGTTTTGCTTTAACCAGCAAGTGTATGGTTAATAAAAAATTACTAAATATATTTTATCCCATTTAATGTCAAAACCTGGTTTTATTTAATCAGAAACATAATGACTCTATACGTATATCATGTTCTATCACAGGCTTTCAAATTTTTGTTTTTTTTACTGTTTTTTTTTAATGCAAAAAACTGCATTTAATATTATGTAATAATCATTTTTTTGGCTCGGCCCACAACAATATATTTTTTTCTCACGTGGCACCCAGGTTTACACACAACCCTGTGATAACAGAGAGGTTCTGGCTATGTTCTGACCCGTGTGGATCTCTGTGTTTCCTGCAGTGCTCTGAATCAGTGCGGTGTGGACATGTACAAGCGCGTGGGCTCGCTGTATTCAGAGATGAGTGTCCATGAGCGCTCCCTGGACATCCTCATAGATCTCCTGTACAAGGACCTGCTGGATGAAACCGTTAATGTTGAACCACTTACCAAAGCTATCAAATACTACCAGGTATAAAGTTTTACTTGTGTAAATTAATTGGATTGTAAAAATATAGTATTTAATTGTTTTATTATTACAATTGTGGCGTAAATAAAAATGTAAATAGTTTTTGCCCCAACGTTATTACTCTTGATTCTTCAACAAAGTGATTCTTTAACTTTATCTTTTACTAAATCCATTTATTTTTGGAAGAACAGATTTTAAAAAAAATATTGCTATCAGGTTACATACTTTTCCAAAACATGACCAAGATCTGCAATGATTGTAATATGAATTAGGCTGTGCAGTCATACAAACAAGATACTGGAAACATTCCTCAGAAATTTTGGTCTAAATAGTGATGCTCATTTGGTACTAATGGGCAAAAACTAGCCTGAACAGTATGTTTGCCCCACATTTTGACCCTGCCACACAAATGCCATAAGAATGTCACAGCAGAAATCAGACGAGGCAATGTTTTTCCACTCATCATCTGTTGGTGAGCCTTAGTGGATTGTAGCTTCATAGAGTGGCACCTGGTGTGGTCTTCTGCTGCTCTAAACCATCTGCTGAAAGATTTGACGTGTTGTGTGTTCAGAGATGTTCCAAGTTAATGTTATCATTCAATCAGCTTGAACCAGTCTGGTTATTATCCTTTGTCTTCTGACATCAACATGGCATTTGCGTGCACACCACTGCAGCTCTTTGGATATTTTCTGCTTTTTGGACCAATCTCCCTAGAAACCTAAGAGAATGCTCCAATAACCATGTCCCTGACATGTGATTGCCTAATTAGAAATTTGTGTTATCAAGCAGTTGGACAGGTGTAACAAAAATGGCTGGTGCGCTTATACAAACCGTAAATTTATTTGTGGCTTGTCTCTTTATTGTCAACCATTTTTATAAGCGCTGTGTTTGAACAGGTCACGACAAATAACGCCGGTCACCAATAGATGCTGGTCCTCAGCGGTTAGGGTTATGGTTACACAGACTATATGAAAGCAGCTGCAGAAAAAGGTGCAAAAGTAAACGATTGTGTGGTGGAGGAGCTAAGAAAGTGAACGAAGAATTAGATGAACTGATGTTAACATGGATTTATGAGTGAAATAAATCCGCACAAAAGCGAAGAATGTAAAAAGTAAAAAAATGTAAAAAGAAAAAAAAACACTGTCTTGTATTCAAATTATGCAGTGTGTTATGTATTTATTATGATGTAAAATGTCTGTGTGCAGCATCTGTACAGTATTCATCTTGCTGACCAGCCCGAGGATTGTACAATGCAACTGACCGATCATATTAAAGTAAGTTGGAATTCTTTCCCACTTTCATTCAAACTCATTCAACTTTTCCTTTAGCGTCTTCTTTTACTCAGTTATAGCCTTAAGCCGTGGCACTCGAGGGTTTAACATTGGGTTTACCATAAATAAGCAATTTTATAAGCAATTGTATTTATTTGTGTGTGATAACCCCTAACTCCCATAACATTTTCTTTGGATAAATAGAAAAAGCTTAATTAGAACCATGTTCAGTTCACCCAGAGTGCTCTGGACTGCATGACCGTTGAAGTGGGGCGTCTGAGGGCCTTTCTGCAGACGGGACAAGACGAAGAAGGCTTTTATGTGCTGCTGAAGGATCTGGACACTTCCTGTAGTGACATACGACAGTTCTGCAAGAAGATCCGCCGTCGTATGCCAGGCACAGATGCCCCGGGCATCCCAGCTGCCCTCAGCTTTAGTCCTCAGGTGACTTCTTGTGAAACCCTCAGGTAAACATAGAGGCCTTTGATGGATTGAACTTGGACCTATGTGTGAAGGTGTGTGAGACCCTGGCGGAGAGCAGAAGGCAGCTGGCCTGGGTCAACGCTGTGCTCCAGGAAGTGGCAGCAGCAGCCGCTCAGCTGGTCGCACCTCTCGGTGAACACGAGGGTCTGCCGGCCCTCAAACTGGAAGACATGGCCTTCAAAGCAGCTGAACAGGTTGGTTATGGATGGATGAATGAATGGAGAAAGAAAGACATGGTTAGACATGGATAGGGATATACCGTATTTACGTGAATAAAAGCACCCCTTTTTCCAAATTTAGATGCTCGAAAACTTGAGAAGTGCTTCTTTGCGCATACGCACATAAACATAAGCGCCCATATTTCAAGTCAGGAACACAAATAAATGGATATTTGTGATAATTCGTTCTGGAGGCAGACATGCATATATGCTTTTATTGGCTTTTATTAATTAAAGAAACATCCATGCAGTGACACTTGGCAGTGGCTAAATAAAGTGTAATAAATTAAAACAAACTAAATAGAATCATTAATATTGCAACAGACAGAGACAACAAATCATTAGCAGGCGTAGATCAGAGCTGATGGAACAGAGAAACGAAGTACATAGGCAGACAAAAGTGTCGGAGCTGGAAGACAACAGTCGAAAATGAAGAACACAGGCAAAACCAGAAAACAAACACAATCAAAACACGTCTGATAAAAGACCTTGGCTGAAAACGGCTTCAGCTGCGATCACTAAATATTTTTTAGTATCGCATAGTTTGTAATATTTTAGACATCAAAGTTATACAAGTTTCAAGTTAGGTTTGTTAAAAGAGGAAAATAAATATTCTAAGAGAAGTATTTATCCAGAAATGTTAGGCTTTTTTTGGGGAATTTTTATTTTGTGCCTAAAACACCAATAGAATAATAGGAGCGCAGTAATCAACAGATAATAGAAAGCCATCGGAATTAATAATCCTGAGTTGTATAAATGTTCCTTTCAGATTTATGGATCACAGGGCATAAATCCACAAGAGTGTCTACGCCAGTCATGCAGTGTCGTCATAGCAACTATGAACAAGATGGCCACGGCTATGCAGGAGGGAGAGTATGACTCTGATAAGCCACAGGGCGGGGTAAGCTGATGCTCATGTGGCTTGTGCATGGATGCAACAGTAATTGTTGTGGATGTGCGGTTCAGACATCTCCTGTGGAGGTCCGCGCAGCAGCATTGAGGGCCGAAATTACTGATGCTGAAGGACTCGGCCTCAAACTCGAGGACAGAGAAACTGTGATCAAAGAGCTGAAGAAGTCTCTTAAAATAAAGGTACAAGGACCTGAGGCTAACGTACAAACTCAACGGCACAGGGGACCAAAACTCAAAGCACACTATAAAAACTAGAGCGGAATAATATTTAAAACACATGAACTTAATTGTCCAATACACCCTGTCAATGTACAAGTTGAATTAAATCCAACAAATAATCATGATAAAAAAATGTGCTTTTAATTAAATGTTACAAATTTGTTTGACAGTTATAGTTTATGCAAGGCAACAAAAACACTGCATTATGGGATCTGTAGTTTGTATGTTATTAGTGGCTCCTATGGCCATTAGTATTAATAAAAACAGCTCCATATACAATAATCTTGCGAGCCCGATACAGGTGTACGACTATGGACCTTGAGTTTGACCCTTATGACTGAGATTAATATATTCAAATAATTCTTAAAACGTCAAGATTATGAAGGATAAATGGCTCCTGATTTTAGGGAGAGGAACTGAGCGAGGCCAGTGTGCGTCTCAGTTTGCTGGAGAAAAAACTGGACAGTGCTTCTAAAGACGCAGATGAGCGTGTGGAGAAGATTCAGACCATCCTGGATGAGACACATTCACTCCTGAAAAAGAAGGAAAAGTAAGTCGAGAGGATTTGAACAAGCTTCAACTTGCAGTGTGTGTGTGTGCGTGTGCGTGTGTGTGTGTGTGACCCTATGCATCCATAATATAAGTACATATACATATAATATATAAGACATAATCAGTCTTTAATTAGAATGATATTGACTCAGGGACTTTGAGGAGACAATGGACGCTCTCCAGGCCGACATAGACCAACTAGAAGCAGAGAAAGTCGAGCTGAAGCAGCGACTCAACAGCCAATCAAGGATGGGTGGTGAGGTTCTTAGGGGGAGTCAAGCCTCTGGCATCACCTCCATCGTGACTTGTGGCATTTCTGCTGGTGAGTAGGAAAAATTTCATTTATTTCGGTTGAATTGCTGGAAAAAAAAGGAATTATGTTGATTCGTTTTTTTTGTTTTGTTTCTCTTTTTAGAAGACCAACGAGGTAAGACTTTAAATATCTACTTTATGTTCTCCCCACATTACATATTCCTGTTTTAACCTCTTTTTTCATTTTTGATCTGGTTGCTTTATATTTATGCTGTAAAATAACATCAGATGCGGATTAGTTTGTGCATGTATGTTTTTTTGTTTGTTTAAAATTACATGTTATTTTTATCATTTACCGTAACTCAGTCGATGTCACTCATGCAGGGCCATCTGGTGGTCACAAAAGGTAGTAAACTGAAACTTCGTTTGTTTGTTTGAACTGGCCACTAAAATAAAACAACTTATAACATTTTTAACAAACTTTTTTCCCCAAAGCTTTTAAAGTATTATTTACTGCTCTCATTTCAGTGAGTCGGACAACTGTATAACAGTAGTATAGCTCGTATTTTGGGGATACAGTCCTGGCAAAGTAAATAAAAATATAGAGAAAGTCTGATTAAAAAAAAAAACATTACGTCTCCAGTCAAATAATACACTTTTAAGAACTCATTGGCAGTATTGCGAGCTCCGTCTGGTGAGCTTTTCACTCACCGCAGCTCATACGCTGTGGTGGTGTGACAATATATGTGATTTGATTTGTTTTATCAGTATGTTTTTTGATCTTTTCCTAAACAAATCTCGTGTTTAAGGTGTGTGTGCAGCAGGAGGACTGCAAGTATTAGACTCTCCACTACTGACCCAACAGATCGAAGCTCAGCGTCTCAGTATAAAGCAGCTGAAGAATGAAAACAACAGACTGAAGGTTTCTCCTGCCTTTCCAAGCCTCTCGACAACAAAGGCTTATTTTCGTGTATTTTTGCTGTCCACAGGCAGAGAAGATGCAAGCTCAGTTGGCATCTCTCCCTACACTAAAAGTGCCAAAGCTGAGCTGGCGTGAGGGCAGAAGGCCTGAGGTGCTCTCTAGCGCCCTCTACCGCAAAACAGACCAACTGCTGGACACTCTGCTGCAGATGAGTGCTAATGCAAAAGTGGTGGACATCACAGGAAAATCACCAGGTCTGTTTAACAGAAAATGTTGTCACAGAACATTGTTTTTAACAAATTCTTTTTTTACAGTAAATCCTAGTGTGCAGCTGTTCGAGCAAACTGCTAGACTGCGCTCACTCAGTGACACCCTTGACAGACTGAAGGTTTGAAAGCTCTAGGTGATGATTTCTAGAAGATGCCCTGCGCTCAAACACTGTCTCTTTTTCAGGATGAGGTGGCTGATCATGTGGTGACACACAGGCCTGGTGCTCAGGTCTCATCAGACTTCGCCACCTTTCCTTGTGCATCTTTTGTGAAGGTATGAGTTGACAAAGGCAGCATACTTTGACTTCCAATTTCTGCTGGTTTCATATCTCTCTCTCTCTCTTTCTCTCTCTGCTTGAAGGCCAAGGAAGAGAAGAAAGGAGATGCTGTGTTAGTCGGCCGTGTATCATTGCCTTGTACCCGAGGGCAGGAAGAAGTTCATCGCCTGGTACTTACACAGTCTCAGTTACAGAGAGTTCATCGCCTTCTCCAGACCTAAAACCATTTGTCCAGGATTCTTTCCACTAGTCAAAACAAATGTATTAAATTGCTTCGCTAATAAATATGAAAATAACATTATATATACAGTATATATAGTATATTCAGTACAGTACAGGGCTGTCAAAGTTAAAGACTTTTTTTGACGAATTGCGATTAATTTTATAGGTCAGCTTGATCCCTGGTAACTTCTAAAAAGCAAAAAATTGGCTCTTAATCTACATTTAAATGCCAGATTATTGGCATGTCCAAAACAAATTAGGCAAAGAATTTTTTAGACCCCCCCCCCTTTGTTTTGCTTTACAATAAGAACAAGAGAATTCCTGCTCTGCAATGGAGCAAAATGTGTCAACTATGATTTAACATAGTTAAACTGCCCTAACAATCTCCACAACAGTCAATTTAACACTCTTAAAACCATGAGTTTGAACTGTAAACTGAGTTCTGATATTACCAAACCTTGACTGTTTGCTTGAATGTGATGCCTGGGCCGGTCGCACTGATGTGCTTCTGTACAATGTGACTTGTCTGATAGTCAGTGCCATAAAACAGATGAAAAAAAAACATCAAATAGAAAGATAAAAAGACGAGCAACGAATATATCAACACTATACTGTGTATCCTATTCAACGGATGAATACTATACTGTATATCCTTTAAATGTGATACTTTTCAGAGTCAGTATAGCAAATCTGTGGGGCCTCTGTGATGAAACCCACCTGATCGGAGCTCCACACAAAGGTCATTTGCTCTCCTGGTGGTCTTAAAAAGCCTTAGATCTATGTGACTGCTGTCCAGGTGGTCTCAACTAAACAGTGTTACGCTTTGTTATGCAAGTCAATGTCATTCATCTGTGAAGTTTGTTGAGAATGTTGTTTACAGTAATGCTGAATGTGTGCACACATAAATTATTTAAAGAAAATATTTGATTTTTTCATTTCATTATCATCTCAAGTTACATAAATCATGAAAATATTTGCATTGACAACAATACCAGTGACCATATGCTCAAACATCTGACACAACTTTGAGAGTACATTAAGTTTGTAATAAAAAAAAAAAAAGAATTTCATTCTTTAAAAAGTGTGTGACAACACAAGCGCACAGCAATTTGATTTCTTTAATAATAATCATAAAATGGAATACAAATATTGTTTCAAATACATAGACTTTAAAAAAAAAAAAGGGAGTAAAACATCTGAGGAAGGTTGATAGGATTGAACATCCGTCTCACACCACAGCAAACAGAAAGAGAAGAGTAGAGAAAGAGTGCAGAGTTCTCCGAGCATGAAACAGTACAAATCTTCAGGCACAGTCACCGTGGCGTGAGACGTGTTGATACAAAAGTGTGGACCCATGAAAACCATTACACATATAATAAACGGTAAAAAAAAAAGTGTTCTTAAAAAGAGCGTTGATAACGTTGATATCCGGCAAATTACTCCAGCTAAGAAACAGAATGGAAACCAAATTCATCAGTGTGTAATTTCAGAAGTTGTCGTCCTGAGATTTTCAACCAAGTTGGAAGGCCGGAAAGAAAATCCAAGACCAAAAAAATTCAAATACTGTTTTACAGAAAAAAATAAATAGATAAATAACGTCCAGGCCCATCACTCCAGCATACTGAAATGAATCCGTCAGCACCGAAGACGTCAGCTTGATCTGCTCATTTCCCAAGAAGAGACGTCTATTGGCAGCATTAATCTGTACTTCACCGGGAAGAAGGCAGCCTGTCAGTCAAGGCAAAGGGGTTTATCGGCGTGGTTGGTATCGGCTGGGTCTGGGTGCAGGGGCCACGGCACAGGAAGGCGTTGAGGCAGAGGCGGCAGCATCCTCAGCTTCCTCCAGCTCTCCCTGGAGTTCCTGACTAACACTGGACTGCAGTGCTGCTGGGGTCAGCCACTCTTTTGGCAGACAGCTCTGAAGGAAGGGCACACAGGAGCTGAAGTAGGCCAGTCTGTTCACCCACCGTGGGATTTCACGACCACATAGGATCTGACAAGACACAAAAACATGTGTGGGCAGTGTCATTAACTGTAGATGAACGATTTTAAATCGTCAAATTTAAGAAGTTAAATTGTGTTAAAAATGTATTTTATTAGAATTTTAAAATAAATATATACTCATTATATATACTCAGACTATAAACTCATGAAAATACTACATTTTGTGTAAGCTATTTAACTGACATTTTGTAATAAATTAACATGTTTGAACAACAGAAAATCCCCAAACAACACAGGAAGCAATACAGCAGTCTGAAAGTGACATTCAAATAGAGGCTCTAATTTTAAATCCTTTTGAAGAGTGTCGGTCAAATAGAGGTAGCGTTCAAATAAAAGTGGTGCCCAAATAGAGGTTTTACTGTATATATCATTATTTTTCACAAATATTTTTTTTTTACCAAATTTGATTGTGCCTGAATAAAACTGACAGAAAGCTGCATTTAATTGAGTTTTTTTGACAGGGCAAATGTGAGCTACAAACAAGACAGGATGATTCATGACTGAAGAAAACTTTCTTTAATTTTTCTTTCTATTGACTTTCTTCCTCTTAATAGGATCAGAAACTTCTGCTTTTTATGAACTGGAGGTCACAGTGGTTTTGTTCTGTAAACCTTGTAAAGTGTAGATATCAAATCTTCAACTTGGAATCTTGACGACTCACCTCCGAGAGCGCGGATGAAAAGTGATTGCAGTTCTTGTGCATAAGATGGTAGGCGTTCCCCTTGTATTCCTTTCCCATTTCCTCCACAATTCTCTCCACATCCTCCTCTGTGAAGTCTGTGTTTCCTAAAACAATGGCTTCTCTAGTGGGGCAGGTAGAGTGTTAGATAACACCAGAGATCTTGATATTCAATCAGTATCGGTTTCAATCTGATCAGCAGTTAAGACTCACTTAAATTTAAACGTCTCTCCGAGTTCTGTGGCGTCACCAGGTGTTATCTCAAAGATACCTGAAAAGGGATAAGGATGTCCTCCATAGGCAAACTCTGCAGGCAACAGAAAAGGAAGCAAAGGCAAACAATGAATATGTGAAGTGTACATTGACTTATTTGTAAGCTATAGACTAAAATGCATGTTTGCTTTGGATATACTAGAGACTGGAAATGTTCCTATGTAGGGTAAATGTAGTCTTGCCTCTGCCATAGATCTCAATTCCTGAGTGAAAGACTCCAATTCCCAGAGACGATGTGAACTCATTGATCCAGTACTGCAAGAAACAAACAAATCAGCATATTGACGTTTGAATTCCATTGTGTATATTTCACCAATTTGATGTTTTTGGATAAAATATAGTAGTTTATTTAACACATAAAAAAGACATGGTTGCTTACTAGACTCAACATTGATATACATTGTTATATTTTTTTGTTCTTTCCTAATGTAAAAAAAATTGACCCAATGTGGTTTTGAAAAAGTAAATGACCGATTGAATCTGTTGACTGACTAGTTGAATCTGTATTTTGAAAAGGCCATTTTAAAACGATAAAACCAAAGACATAATCTGCAACCTCCTCCTCGGCTCATTCTACTCCTTATCCATTTGCCCTCAATTACTTCAAAGCTTATTACGCATATCCTTTATCACAGAAGTGAGGATTAGACTCTTTGTTCAGTAACGGGATTCTCAGATTCATTTTCAGCGAGAGTCAGTGGAGCTGTGATTAGAAAACACGATTCACAAGCTCAGACGTGAATGTTGTGAGAGATCTGAGACTGACGAGTTATTACGGTAACTAACTACTGTAACAGAAATACTTAATTTTAACCCTGAGCGGGTCCAGGGTGAAATGCATATAGATTTAATCTCAAAAGAATTAACGGGACTTTAGAGAACACAGTGTTCAGTGCTTTTAGACAATATGGCAGTTTCTGACACATGGATTAGAACAGTGATTCTCAACCCTTTTTAAGGAACAGACCCCTGCTATTTATCAACCAGACCATCATACAGTATTACCACTTCCCATCCCCTCCAACCTATCACACCACCATCACACTCACAATCTGACCTCTGTTTTTTTTTTGTTTTACGTCATCAATCATTTAAGAAATGGTTAAATACAATACAAATGTGCAATTAATCCAATTATATTTTAATTACAAAATTTAAATTAATTTAAAATGTAGTCAATAAAAACATCAACATTGATTTAATACACATTGCTGCAACCATATGGAATCAGATTAGTGCCAAAAATATCAAACGTAAATTTCTAAGAAACGAACAAAAATGCTTCATATTCACGTTAAGTTTTTAATTTTTGGCTTGCAATTGGTTTTCAACGTTCATGTTTAGACTTCAGACACAAGCTTCACGTGGGGGGCGGGCCTTACTCTGATTGGCTGGTGAGAATGTGACTGGGACCAGTGTTGAAAATGTCTCAAATGAAAATGGGAAGACCGCAAGCAGAAAATAAAAAGTAAAAAAGGTAAATGTGAAGCATTTTTGTACGTTTCTTAGAATTTTACATTTGACATGTTTGGGACTAATCTTATTCCATACAACCATCAATACATTATAACATATATATATATACACACACACACACAATAAATATATATGTACAATACAATATATAAACACATATCATTTAATTTGCTTTTGACATTCATCCTAAGAACCACACAGGTTGAAAAATGCTGAATTACAAGCCTATAACATAAAAAAAAAATAAAATTCAGACAAATTCAAATTATTAGGATTGATATTTACGGTAGTTCAAGAAACTCGTTTACCCTGAGAGCAGATTCACACGTTTCTTACTCTATAAAGGGAGGTGTAAAGGACATATACTGTACATTTCCGTGACCTTCTTTCTAAAGGTCCTTGAGACACACGAGCAAGACTAAATCTTTAAATGGACCGTTCGTGTTACCCAGTGATCAATGTCTCTTAAGACTGCACCGTCAACTTTTCCACTCAATGTTTACTGTTAATACAACTTGTGTGTTTGTTGCCGTTAAAGATGTTTCGCTGCTGTGAAACTGGTTACGTCTGATCTTTTAGATAAGAGTTCAGAACTGCTTATTCACAGCTGGTAAGGATCACACAGATGTCTTAAAGTGACAGATGAATATGCTAAAACGTTTTAGCAGTGTGAAAAGTATAACTGTATCTGATATAAATGTATATAAATCTATATACGCATTTATCAACACACAAATTCATTTGATTTATATAATTTATTTTTAATTAAGCAGCCACATATGTTAAATATGTTAGATATGTTAAAGATAACAGACACCGTAAATGCTGATATAACAAAAATATAGCAAGTGACACCTCGATTATTTCCTAAACTCATCAAAGACGTGACTACCTACTTGATCTGATGTTATAAAAGGCCTCTGGATTTGACAACCTGCACAAATCCTCATGCCAACCTGCATTGAGTTCGTCTCCCATCCATTAGTGGATTTACTAATCAAGCATTTGCTTTCAAGCAAACATGCGTGATGACATCACACCGGCGTCACAATGCCTAGTAAATTAGCTGCCTTTCCATGTCTAGGTGATAAACTCTGGATGTAGCCTAGGTAGGGAGCTTGCGACTTTCGACACGGCTCCCAAGAAACCGCTTTACTGTACATCTGTCATATCTGAATGCATGCATAAAATGCAACCTAAAGCCACATACCATATCATAGACGTTGAGAATAACCGGCTCGTTTGCCATCACAGGGATGATGATGGTGCTTTGCTGTCACTTTTAGCCGCCGGCCAGCTGCTGCTGCTGCTGCTGCTGCTGCTGCTGCTTTCCTCCGCCGCCGTTTTCTTTTCACTCTAGTTTCCAGCAAACGGACGTGTATTTTCCGCTTGAAAGCGCCTTTGCCGCGTCCTCTCGTCCGTCGCAAATTTGAAACCGTTTAGATTCATCTACGTGCTGTGCCTAGTTTATCCCTCTTTTGTTAGAATTTTGGCCACTTTTCTCGTCCGGCCGGGGAGTAGCGACGCTGCTATAGGCTAACTGCCATTTAGCTTCATGGCCAGCAGAGACAAATAAAAAAACAACGGCGCACAAGAATACGACATGAGCATCCACGGCGTCTCGGCCATTCAGAGGTGTTAATGGTATCTAACGGAGACAGAAATAAACAGAATCCACACGTCAGAATAAAGGAAGACGTGTCAGTACCTCAGATGTGAACGCCGTCTTCGTTGTCTGGTGATGCGTGCGCGCGCCTGGCGATACCCAGCCTCGAACGGTTCATTACTCCCACTCTCATGCTTTTATTCAAATATTGGCAAAAAAAATCAACTGTACAATTTAGATAATATTAGATCAGTAAAATACCATACACGAAATATTTATTAAATAGCATTCTAAAAACTCCACAATTATGTAAATAATGTGAATGTAAAAAAAAATAATAATTTTATGTTTGTTTTAACTTTCAGTGTGTTTTTTTTTTCTTGTAATTCCATATGGCGTGTTAGATAAATTAGCTGTGTAAAAAAAAAACTATTGCACACACACGCACGCACGCACACACAATATTTGAAATGGAAATAGATACGTTTTATAAGCTTTATCTTACAGTAATCTTGGAATTTATCAAGAATAGTTTAATCTCTGGATTAATCTCTAATTGAAAATTAGACATTTCCCACATTATCTAAGGAATGCTTTACTTGACATTGAAAGAACTGCTACAGTAAACTCATTTTACATTGATTGTTGAATGAGGTTTCCACTTGGAGGCTTCTTAAAAATACATTTTACCTGAAGAAACCACAGCGGCTTCATAGCTGCATCCATTTTAGCATGTTTGATGTGGTAATTCCACAGTAGGCTTACATCGAATTATGTCCGGAAGTGCTTGATAAACTATTGTGTCTTCTATTAATGTTGATTTGTATACTCTATACTTAATTCGACCACCATGCAGTTCAACCTGGATACCAGTGGCATGATTAAAGGGCTGATGTAGCAATGTCTGATTTGGGACTGGTTTTTATCCACAGTTTTTTATAGTTTGGATTCTGTTCACATTCTCCTTTTGTCAACTGTTATTGTGGTTGTGTTTTTAAAACCTGTGTTCCCTGTCTTTAGCTATTTTTTTGTGTGTGTGTTATGTGTTGTACCTTAGTAATGGTTGCATCCCGAGTCTAAAGTGTATATTTGTGCCTTGAGTTTAATCATTGTGCTTTGAATTTTCGCCTGCAATGTTTATTCTCTGTGCAGCACTTGGTGTCTGTTTAGTTTTTATGCAACGTCTCAAAAGTTGTCCTCCCAATATGAAATGCCATTAGTGAATTGTGCACATTCAATCAAAACTATCAACTTTGTTTGATATAAACCTGCTCCCAAACTGATGTTGAGAATAGGTTAACAAGGATGATATGGTGTCACATTTCTTGCGTTAATGACAATGGCCCACCAACCATAATGTCTATCTATCTATCTATCTGTCTGTCTGTCTGTCTGTCTGTCTGTCTGTCTGTCTGTCTGTCTGTCTATCTGTCTGTCTATCTGTCTGTCTATCCTTCCGTCCGCCCATTTAGATTAGATTCAACTTTATTGTCATTGTGCAAAGTACCTAAAGAGACAATGAAATGCAGTCAGCGCAACCAGAATTACAGTTATGAAACAAATAAAAGATATGAGCTATGGAAATATACAGATGCATGAAAATATACAGTGATGTATATATACAATATACAGATTACAATTACAGAAATATAATTGGATTTTATTTCCAGTAATGAAAGAATTTGTAAGTCTACACTGTTTTCCTAAAAAAAGTGAATTTTATTGGCAGCTTTGGTTTTGAAAAAAATAATCCAAATATAAATGTAAATCTACAGTATATATAAATATGTATTTACTATTTACTTATGTATACATAATAATTCAGTAGGTTTGGGGTTAGGGGTTACACACACACACACGCACGCACGCACGCACGCACGCACGCACACACACACACACACACACTCATATGTATATATGATTGAATATAAATACATATACATACAGTATACAGTATTATAATAAGCCATATTTGAAAACCCCGCGGGATAAATTGGCTGATTTGCGCATATGCGATGACCTTCCTTGTAAGGGGGCGTGGTGCCAAAGCCTCAGCCACGCCCCTGCGTTTATCGAAACCGTGGTGAACGCTGTCTGCAGCTCAGGTGTTTGCGCGCTGGCGCGCGCGCATGTGTGTGTGTGGTGTTGTCGTGCGTGTGTGAAGGAGGGAAACAGTCATGTCAGAAAGCGAGTCCGTGCAGTCGTCGGACGGAAAATCTCAAGACGAGGACACGAGAAGCCGGTTGACTTCCCCAAATGTGGGCAATAAAGTGACGGTGGTGCTCGGAGCTCAGTGGGGCGATGAAGGCAAAGGAAAGGTGGTGGATCTGCTGGCCCAGGACGCCGACATGGTCTGCAGATGCCAGGTAGTTTATTTGCGTGTTTTATGGTCAATTGTGCGTCTTAACATGTCTAGCGCCGTGCGCATCCACAAGTGTGTGCGTGTGTTCGCGCCTTTCTGGCTGTGTGCACGTGTGTTAGCTAATGTCACCTTGACTACAAAAACCTCGAAATGTTTGACATCAAGCCACAATCTTGCTTTTACGTTTTAATTATTCAGTGTTGACTTGAGGTGTTGTTTTTTATTTGTCGCATGTAAACAGAAGGATCAACTGTCTGTCTGTCTGTCTGTCTATTTTAAACATCCATCCATCTATCTGTCTGTCTGTCTATATTTCCCTTACATTAATGTACACACATACTCACATTTATTTACAATCTTGTAGTCTTTTAAAATAATATTAAAAAAACTGGCTAAAATGGCAAATTTGTATATAGATACATGTATGTATTGGTTTAGTTTTCAAGAAAAATAAAACAATTTTATGCCTTCATGTGTCAACATTTTGCTTACTGGACGTCAGAAAGGAACAGGTGTTGCCTGTGTGTGCTGCATGTTACGCTGTTACACTGGTAGGTGCAACAGAACCTGATTGTCACATTTGTCATCAATTGGAGTTTAGTTATATCCTTTTTTAAACTCCCACTTGCGTGTGTGCTGTCATTACTGACTCCACATGCACCACTGCGCAGCTGCCCCCCGGCCCCTTTAAGGGCCCCGGTCAGTATTCATGCTATTGATAACAGATTCACGTTGCATTTGTATTCTATTCAATTACATGTGCATGGACTGTTTTACAAAACGGAAGTAATTTCTGCAACACAAACCGTGCTGATGCATGCTGTTAAAATAGATGGTATAGAAAGCAGATAGTGTTGGTCTTTTTTTAAACAGTGCTGTACTCAGCAGTCTGCTTTGCTTCTTTGGATAGTCAGACGCTAAGGGGGAAAAAGTCATTTCACACTTTAATATGTGATTCTGGCAAATGGACAGTGCGGATGGAGCATTGGATCCTATTTGTGTTGTTCCTAGTGAAGTTTATTAGTTTTATAGTTATTGGTTTGTGTGTAAGTCATGTTCTCCGTGTTCTTCTAATGCTGATGGTTTTCCAAGCAAGTGGTCTTGTACAATTATTTGGCTCACAGTCACGCTTTCATAACCTTGTCTTTGATTTTCATGTGTGGCCTGCAGATTAATGATTACAATCTAAACGAGATAGAGGGATAAGAAAGTGGTAGAGTTAAGTGGTAATTCTTGTAAACCCTGTATTACTTCCTTGTTTCTCCTTATCCAGACTAATGCAGAACACTCACATGAGACATTTTTAGCCTGCCAGGGTTAGAATATTGGATGTCCCCCAACTGCCTGAAACCTTAGTTTAGTCATGAGAGCAAAGCCACAAACATCTTATGAACGTCACTTTCCACTTCACTGACTAATTACACAAGACTCCACGTGTTTCATTTTTGTTTGGTAGGTTTATTACAACCCGGTGGCTATAAAATAGTTTGTTCTGAAAGAAGCCCTCTTTTTTCAAAATACATAATTTCCTGTATTATGTTCGGTTATCTAATTTGCTTAATTGTGAATGGGAAATGTCAATTTATAAATTATACACACAATATGGCAGGCAAATTTACAATATTTTGATATACCGTAGTTTTCAGAACTATATTTTAAATTATAATGTACATGCTTTCTTGAATATTATGAACTTGTCACAGCAATCAGATAAAGAAAACTCATCTTTTGATTCAAATTGTGCACTGTAATGAGAGGCGAGCAGGACACTTCAGCGTCTCCAGGAACACATTTGGTCATGTTAGGCATGAGAACATCGTAAATGCATCTAAAAGGAGAGGAATCCTCGCTCACACACTAGTTTGGGTCAAGGAACGCATGCCTGAAATAGTGCTGGCCAGTTTCTTTGCTCGATTAAGGCTTGATTTATTGAACAGACTTTGTGGGAACTACACACCTCGAGCCAACATAAGGTCAGCGCTGACGGACGCCTGGTTGGAGGATGACACATGTGCGGGGTCTCCAGGAATCTTAAGGATGCCAGCTGTTGGCTTAATTGTGTGCATGTTTTTTTTAGTGGCAAGAGCAAACACAGCCTGAGTTGTGATTTGAGTTATTTGTCCCGTCTTTTCTCATCGAGATGCGGTTTCCAGCAACTGTAACTGTGTACTTCTGTCGTTCATGTTTACTGTCTCTTGTGCCGTATTCTGTATCGTTTTATTTCATTTTTCTTTTTCTACTTGCAAAAAGCGCTCCCTACGTTTGTTTTTAATCATCTGTATATAGTAAATTACCATCTCTTTCCTTTTTGCATTTCCTATTACTGGATACTGTAAATTTCTCACGGCAATTAATAAAGTTGATTATTAAATTATTCTGTCTGTCTGTCTTCCTTCCTATTGCAGCACTACAATTTCCCTGTTGTAGGAAAACAAAGCATTTTATTCTCTGTTCTCTGTTGAATTTTAAGCAGCAAACTGAATGTTTTCTTATGTTGTTGAAAATATTGGAAGGCAGAGGACATTCCTGTCTTAATCTTGTCTAAACAAGCAGATTTGCTTTCTGCTTTAACACATTCACAAAACCAATTGCGACGTTTGCACGCTGGCATGTTCCATTCCACGGCAACGTGTTTAAGCACGTCTGTATCGTATGCCACAGTGAAAGTAACACTCCATCCTCTGGAAACTAGTGGTGGTCTATAAACTCCTGCCGTATTTCAGGGGAAAATAACAATATTTCTCACAAAAACCCTACACCTCATTTGTGGTACCTTGCGTTGTGGGATTCAAACCTCTGAGTCCGTTGAGCGATTCAAATCACTCGTTCAAAAATCTGTGATTTTTTTTTTTAACCCACCTGGCCACTAAAGTGTTGTTTTGTGCGTAGGTTTAATTTGGGTTTTGACGTCAACTTCGCGAGCCTTGTTCTCCTGTCCTTCAGAGCCTGGTTGTTCTCAACTGTGCAGTTTTAATTGTGCTAAATCTCTTGCTGACGTGCTACTTTTATTCTCAGACATTTTACCGTGTCAAAAAATGACTTAATGACACTTATTTAGTGTAAATATTTTTTCCAGCATCATGGTTGGAAATGACCCACTCTTACTGGAAGCCATTCATTTACATAAATTCTGTACTGTATGTAATGTTCAGTGAATGTTGGCACTGTGGACATTGATTGACTCAATATCATCTTTATTCAAAAGTGCTGTGCAAGGTGTGCAACTTCTTTAAGAGTTTGCGTCTGCTTTTCTAGGGAGGCAATAATGCAGGACACACGGTTGTGGTGGATTCGGTAGAATATGACTTTCATCTCCTGCCCAGTGGAATCATTAACCCCAAGGCCATTGCTTTTATTGGTGAGTGTGTCGATTTGTCATTTTATTTATGTGTGTGGTGTGTACAATAGGTTAAGTGTGCCTGTTGGTGCCAAAACGAAATGTCATTATGCACCTAGAGATGCTGACTGGCCCATCAGATAAATCTCAGAGAGTGCAGGCTATTTATTCTACAGTTTTTCTATTCTACTAATCTAACTAGGCCTTGTGTTTTGGCTAAATCAAATGTCAGCATTGTAATGTTCAGTGTGACCTTTAGAGAATGCTTGGTGGTCAAAATACAGATCTTTTAATCTTAGAACACAGTGCTAGCCATGAATGTCTGCTTTCATATAAATGTGAATACATTTTCTGCACTTGTTTTCTGCACTTCTCATGTTACCAATACACAGTTTAGACAAGCAAATAAATATTAAGGAAAAGCTGCTTTAAAATCTGTCAAGATATCTTTTTAGAAAATCCTAAAAAAATGATTATATCTAAACTTGCCTAAACATTTAATTTTTAATTTTAACATTTGTTTACTTTTTCATGAGAGAAAACATGTACAGTCTCTCTGAGCTTATAATTCAACACTAACCATGCAATATAGAATGTAAAATTGATTGTAATATATTGAAATTTACTAATAACATATTTTACAGAAATGGCAAGTTTGAGTGTCAGTGTTGTCCTCAGCTGCATTTATTATATCCCCCGTCACTAACAGGAAGTGATAAGTAAGTGATGAATCCATTTGATTCCAGGCAATGGTGTGGTCATCCACCTGCCGGGTCTTTTTGAGGAGGCAGAAAAGAATTTGAGCAAAGGAAAAGGTTTGTGTGAGTCTCGTTCTGTTTGCTGAGCTAAAGTAATCAAGATGTAACTGTGATCTCAGGTCTGGAGGGCTGGGATAAGAGACTCATTATTTCGGACCGTGCACACATTGGTAAGTCATGGAAAATCCACATAACAACCTTAATATCCTGTTTCCAGTCAAACTCACATACATCATAAAAGTGTATTGGGAATGTAAACGGTCTGAAGCTTATAGTTATAGCACCCAACGTGTTAAACGATTGGTTTGTGTGATTTATTACTTTGTGAGTACTCAATCGTGAAATTTTGTGTTTATTTAGTTATAAGCTTAAATGTTTTTGCACAGTTTGTTTTTGTTGCAAAAATCTGCTGGATTTGAATGTTGAATGCATGTGACTGGACGCACAATGTCCTGCAGTATCTCTGTAACGCAATCAAACGCTTTTTTTTGCTAAATATTTAACCTTTAATGCCATACAAGTGGTACTCCACATTCTCTCCGGCAGCTGAATTCTCTCATCAATACATTGAGAGGAATATGCTGCACAAGTGCCATTTCATTTGCATTTTATTTGCTTTTGATCCTTTAAAAATGACAGAAATCTCTGAAATGGCTTTACTTTATTTAATTAACTTTACACCGTCCGGTTAGGTCAACTAACACAGAGCTGAACAATGCCCAGGTCGGCTTTAGTTGTTTGCTGGAATTCTATATTCTCAGAAAGAGCCTTTATAGTGAATGGACACAGGGATCAGTTGTAGCCGACGCTGGTGTTGTCATGGTGACCCTGTTTTGGCACGTTGAGTTGACGTGTTGAGATGAGTTCCACCACAATAGGGCTCTGTCTCACTGTAATCTATACACTCTCCTGCCTCCAGTGTTTGACTTCCATCAAGCTGTGGATGGAGTCCAGGAACAGGAGAGGCAACAACAAGCTGGCAAAAAGTAAAGAAACCCGCTTTATGCGCACGCACGCGTCAAGTTTGCATGTTAATTTGATGAATAGGTTTCTTTTTTAACTTTATTGACGTGAAATTAAATGCAGTATTAACTTTACATTCGACACTGGCAACAAACACAGATGATTGAACACTTGACTTGACTTTACTTTGCAATCATTTGGCAGACGCTTTTAACCAAAGTGACTTACAAAAAGAGAAGCATTCAAAGCAATTTGTCTATAAAAGGAAACAGTAACACAACTATATAAAAAAAAAGCATGACAATCAATAAACACACGTCTTTTTTCACTTTGTTCACGATTAGTTTATACACTAAAAATAATTGGTAAATTATCTTTATAATACAATAAGAAAATTATGTATCGGTTGTCTTACATGTGTGTGTGTAAAGTGTAATTATGTATTGTGTATACGGTATTCACAAATGTTTATTTACTGTACATGAATATGCTTTAAAGTGTATAGGTATTTACAACACACACACACACACATACACACACTCTCTCTCTCTCTCTCTCTCTCTCATATATACTAGCAATACGCGTATGTGGGATGTGTGTAGTTCATGAGTCATTCATAAATTGGTATTAATGTGAAAATTCAAAGCATCATGATAAATGGTGTAGAACTGCAACTGAATTTCAACATGGACTGTCTTTCTCTATCCGTATATAAAGATTTCCAATTAATTTTTTAAAAGGGTAATTTATTTTCTTATTTTCTCCAGCTATATAAGCTGGTAATTTTGTTACCTGTCTCCATTTCTCCATACAGTTTAGGAACAACTAAAAAGGGAATTGGTCCTGTGTACTCAGCTAAAGCAGCTCGTAGTGGCCTGAGAATATGTGACTTTCTGGCCGACTTCCAAGAGTTTTCACAGAGGTGAGTTTGCATTAAATTCTTACAACCATGTGACAAACCTCACTCTACATGAACTTAATCCCAATCTGATGTTGTGTCATGAACAGTGCTTTTTGTTTAACCGACCCCTCATGTGTCCTTTTTCCCAGATTCAAACATTTAGCCTTGCAGTATAAGTCCATGTATCCATCCCTGGAAATTGATATTGATGGGGAACTTGGAAAACTCAAGGTGGGATACGATTTGAGCAACACAAAGCATCTGTGTTATTTTAGATCAGTGAAGTAAACTTTCTCAATCTTTTTCAAGACATATGTAGACAGGATCCGTCCCATGGTGAGAGATGGGGTCTTCTACATGCATGAGGCTCTCCACGGACCTCCAAAAATGATCCTGGTGGAAGGTGCCAATGCCGCCTTGCTGGACATTGATTTTGGTGAGTAATGGAGACACTGGAAACACATTGTACATTCCATTCCCTGAGCGAGTAACATGAGAATACGCTGCAAGCTCACCAGCTGATGCCATTTGTAAACTTCCAGGAAGTGTTCGCATATATCGAATCTTGGGAAGTTCCAAGCGGTTCGATTTTAATAATAGACTTCCTGTCTCACTTATCTTGCTAAGTGCTATTATTTTGTTAGACCTATTACAGACCATGGATGATCATGGTCTCTGCTCCATTTCCTCTGCAGTTTTTCATAGTTAAAAAAAGGAAAAAATCTTCATTAAGCATTCATTGGGAACAACCGAAGCATTTAAGGGAAATATTTTGGTCTGTTAGCATTAAAATATTGAATTATAGAAGCCCCATGTTGCAGTGCTCCATTTCTTTACAAGCTAAAAATAACTTGTGCCCAGAAGTATGTGCTGATGGGATGTTGTCATTGCAGGAACATATCCATTTGTGACTTCCTCCAACTGCACGGTGGGCGGAGTGTGTACAGGTCTGGGAATGCCGCCCCAAAACGTTGGTGAGGTCTATGGAGTTGTCAAGGCCTATACTACGAGAGTTGGGATCGGGGCTTTTCCCACTGAACAGAAAAACGTACGTTGCTTCATAACGAAGGAAGACTTAAGCGATTATTATAAAATCCTTAATATGTTGTTTGAAGCTCGCAACTTAATTTTCTATCAGTCTTATGAAAATATATTGTGTAAAATAAACTGTAAAGTAAAGTAAAATAAAAATCACCATTTAATTCTTGCAATTGTGAGAAACGGATCTGTTGTTAAAAAAATTGGTATTAGTTGATGTTTACGCAACTGAATTATTTGTGATCTGAAGATAACGAAACAATGTTTGATGAAGTTGTCATTTAATTGTTTTGTGGTCTTAAGAAAACAAAAAAATTGTTATATTAGATTTGACAATTATCTTGCAACTTCAAGAAATAAATGAAGATCAAGATTGTGACTTGTTTTTTTTAGTGAAATCTTGTTAAAAACAGGAAAGATGTTTTAACAAGATTGTGACTTAATTTTCCTATACATATCACAGTCAAAAATGTATTTTAGCTCAATTTACATTTGTAAATATATACTGTGTTTCATATGTAATCATATATAATCTGGATAAATAAACTAATCAGATAAAGTCATACTGTCCCTTGTTTCATGAATATGAATACTAATTATTTTTTTGTCAGTGTTTAAGAATTTTCTTTTTTACTGTCTGCAATTCTAACATTTTTTTAAACATAAACACATATTAAGCAATTTGTTACAACAGTAAATGCAACACGGCAATGGCATTCTGTTAGGTAGGATAAAAGCAATCACCGACTGAAAAGGTTCAGTGCATTTTTATGTCTTTATTGCAATATTGCAGGTTTTCATGAAATTGTACATCTCTGTATTCACACTAATAATTTGACTTGTCTCGTTTCCCATGTGAACAGGACATCGGTGAGCTTTTGCAAACAAGAGGCAAAGAAGTGGGAGTGACAACGGGTCGCAAGAGGAGATGTGGTTGGCTGGATCTCATTCTTCTTAAATACGCTCACATGATCAACGATTTCACTGCGTAAGCCCTTAACATTTCACTGAATTATGTTTTAAAAAAATTTTTTTTAACACGCATCCCCATATTTGTCCCTGTAGCTTAGCTCTTACCAAACTAGACATCTTAGATGTGCTTTCTGAGATCAAGGTTGGTGTGGCCTATAAAGTGGATGGCGAGGCAATCCCACATTTCCCAGGTATGCTGAACATCCATACATAATATTTACATTACTGCCTTTATCAAACAGAAAAAAAAGTTTTGTTTTGTCCAAAGAAACTGTCCTTTGGGATCAAACCTACAATCTTGGTGTTGTATAAATTGTTGCATATGTATCAGTTTTGAGGCCAATCACAAGACTGAATTATTGAATTATTTATTAAACTGCGTATATTTGAACAAATTGTAAAAGAAGGCTGACAAATACAAGTGGACAATTTGGTTTGCTGTCATACAAAATGCGTGACCTGTTGGTTGGTAGCTATGGTTGGTCTGGTATGTTGCTAAAGTGTTTATAAATACACAAACTTAACAAAAAAAAAAATAATAATAATAAAATAAAATATTATAATTAAATTTAAAAAGTATATAAGTTATAGTCTTAATTAGCGTATTTACGCAAATTTTGTTACCCTTTTTTTTTTCCAATTTTAGAAGCTCAAAAACGTAGAGGGTGCCTATAGGCACATAATTCAAATATGCGCTTCTGCATTGTGTCCTCTTTTCTTTCTGTGAACAATGAGGAGGCGGCAGATATGCGTGTATTATTTTATTTGCAACACTTAGCAGTGACAACGCTACAGTATATCACACGTCACTAAATTTAAAATACATATGTAAGTAGCTAGCAAATAGCAATGGTCGCATTTTAATATAATTTTACATTTTGTACCTATTTGTGTAAATATGGGTTAAATTATACGTATTGCCAGCGAACCAAGAGGTGCTGCAGAAGGTGGAAGTGGAATATGAGACTCTCCCTGGCTGGAAGACGGACACATCCGCTGCCAGGACCTTCCAGGAGCTTCCGGAAAATGCAAGGAATTACGTCCGCTACATTGAAGAGCACTTGGGAGTTCCCAGTACGTACTGAACCGCTGGTATTGTTGTTTGTCGTCTTCCCACTCTAATGTGATCTGTTATTTTCCAGTCAAGTGGATCGGGGTGGGCAAGTCCCGGGAATCGATGATCCAGCTCTTTTAACAGGCTTCTCAGTCTTCACGTAGCTCCGGCTGAACCATCAGGACATCACTGTATTGTGGCAGAAATGAAGAGGTTTCTCCTCGCCAAACCAACTGTAATTTGTAACTTTTTTTTTCCAGACATTTTTCATTTTAAATGTGGAGCCCGTAGAGTCTTTCTTTAATAAGGCCCAAGCACCAGTGGTCTGTATTGTCCTGAACACCAGATGACCTCGGTGAAGCAGAAGCTTGTTTTTAGTCACTATTCTGTGCGTGTGGTGCTTCGTAAAACAGCCGAGCATAGGCAGCGACTTGTTCTGTTGTCGCTTGTGTGTTTATCATTCAGAATTCTGCTGTTTTGCTATGTGCAACCACACTTTTTCTTTTATTTTAAATAGGTTTTGATTGACTTCCTATAACATTAGCCTCTTTTTATATGAGCTTCGTAAAAGATGGGGCTTTCTACATCGCTGCCATACAAGTGAAAAATTACAGATTCAAATTGTGCGTTTTAAATTGATTCGACTTTTGAAATTGAGATATTGAATATAAGACATTGGTTTTGTAATATTTTAAATTCAGAAGCTTTAAAGGTGCAGAAACATCCAGGCATTTAAGCAATAATACGTTTATGTGTATTAATATGTTCGTGTGTGTGTGTGTGTGTGTGTGTGTGTGTGTGTGGGATTGTGCAGGACATTTGGGTTTAATCCCTCAAATGTAGATCCGGTTTTGCACACTCTTGATTTCTGGAGCTTTATTGTTTGGCTGTAAACCTTAAAACCTCTTTCATTAATGTAACAGTATGTAAAGTACTGATGCTTGAAAAATGAATGTCGGGCACTTCAAGAATTTCTTGTTGATCATGCTGTTTATGTCATTCAGAACTGCATTTAATGATCACTTTGAATGTAAGTTTTTTTTTTTTTTCTTTTTTTTTCTTGATAGATCTGTTTGTAAAGCCCGATTTGCTTATTGGTGTGTTCGGTCTCAAAGGTTGTAATGGTGGAAATGTGTGCCTTTTATTGCAGGATCTACAAAACTTGAAAAGTTGTTCTTGGCCTGATGGAAATTCTAGGCAATTTAATGGATAAACTTCAATATATACAATATTTTCAAAGGGCATTAGTGTATTTGTTGTTTGCCAAAACTGTACATTTACATGTACACATCTGAGAGATCTCCCAATTTTAATGAATGCTCAGTGGCTTTGCATTTCCAATCGCTGATGATTGATGGGTTTTATTTCTGTTAATATACAACTCAAAGCCATATACACACTTGTATTTACTCTGCAGGAAGTGGATTCTGATGGACCCCTGTTTAAGTGCAGTTTACACACTGTGTTAAAAGAAAAGCTTTTTCTTTGTGCTCTACAAACTGAGCTATTTAATGACAACTCGGTTATTAAAGTAGTTTTGCCGAGAATTATTTTACTTTTCAATGTGTGTTTGTTCCTTTTTCACAGGATTTCAGTATTGCCTAAATTACCAATTTAGTTATTCGCCAGCAGGGGGGGACATTTACCTTGGCATTTTCGCTTTTTTCGCTTCCGTTCACGTCCGGAATTTATTAGCACTTCACGATACGAAATTTTTAAAACGCTATTTTTTTACATGAGAGAAAGAGAGAACGCGTTAGTAGTTGAAAAGGTATTTAATTGGTAAATATTACATTTAGTTGTTTTTTCTCGTGAATTGTTTCATTTATAAATGTGAAGTATTACAGTATTTTACTAGATGTTGTGAATTATAATAGATAAAATGTATTTTTTTAATTTACTATTTAATTTTTTTAATGTATTCAATTTTAATAGAATTTATTGAAAATCCTGAAAGGTGCATACAACAATTAAATTAATTTTTTATGAAAAATATGCTTTCGTGCGTTAAAAAAAAATGGAGAGGTAGATACACATTTACAGTGTGTGTGTGTGTGTGTGTGTGTGTGTGTGTGTGTGTGTGTGTGTGTGACACCACACAGTATAACAATCATTTTTCATGAAATTGATGCTGTTTGTGTTTCATTTTGGAATCATTCAAACTATGATGAACTCATAAATAAAAAAGCGAATATGGTAACAGCTAACAGTACTGTAAAGCGTATATGGTAATAGCTAACAGTACTGTATACGGTGCTTGTGTCTTGAAACTATATTACAAACAGACATGTTTTGCTTTTCCGAACAGCATCTATATGTTACAGTTTTGCGTTTGGCTGCTGAAGGTGTCTGGATATAAATGTACACATATGTGCGATGAAGTAGGAGGTGAGGACGTGGTGAGAACCCAGATCTGCTTCTGTTCCACATACTGTACATTCGGCAGTTATCAGTTCGTTATTCATGACACTCTTTATTAAAACACAGAATAGGGTGTAAAAAGAGATTTTATGCTGCTAGATGTTTTTATATCGATCACTTAAATGTGCGTGTGTGTTTATGGTCCGTGTTTAATATATATATATATATATATATATATATATATATATATATATATATACACACACACTACATACAGTTTCTGTTTGTTATAATACTTCAAAAATCGACTTTAATTGTACATGTAAATTATATTGTAAAATGTTACACTCGTGTATAATGGAAAAAAGTGTAATTTATATATACACTTACATGTGTTTATTTTTTCAATACATGCAATACATGAAATATGGACGTGTGATATGTTTTCATGTATATATTTAGTTTTATATATTCACACATGCATGTTACACTATATAAAATGTGATGTGTATATTATTATATTATAATATACTTGTACTGTATATACGAATACCTGTATGTGTGTATTTTTTATACATATAGGTTTAAATGTTTACATAACTTTAACTGTAGTTACGGTATATCGTTGAAAACATATCTGTATTCTTTCTTTTTTAACACACGCGTCAGTAATAGTCCTGAAATTTGAGTGTGTGAAGGGTCGGAGCGGAGCCAGATCAGTGTGTGTGTGTGACACTCTTCAGAGCAGATGTGCCGCTGCTTCTGCTGTCACTTCCTCCTCCTGGCCTGTGAACACGGGCAGCTGTTGAGCAAAGGGCCAACGTCTGTCTGATCCCTGACCTCAGCTCCACCCGACCCCCTGCTCCAGCGGGGGCAAGGCCAGGGGCCGCCAGATGGGGGTTGGCTGCATTTAAGATAGGAGGGTGTGTGTATGGGGTGTTTATGAGTTTAGAGTACATGCTGTTGCGTTTTGGGGGGGAAACTTGTGGAGTTTGTGTTTATAATGTGGGGCAGAAAGGGGGGCATGTGCAACACATGGCTCAGAAGATTATGAAGGAACTGCATCAGAAGGATGGAACACAGCGTTAAATATTATCTCCAACCCCCTTTAACACAGAGAAACAGTCAGACACACACACACTATGCTATATTTAAAAGGCAATAATCATTTTTATGTCTCCATGCCTATTTTAAAATATATATATATATATATATTTTATATAATATATACATGTATATATATATATATATATATATATATATATATATATATATATATATATAATCTAGGGTCAAATCAGTTGTCTTCAGTTCCTTGGCAATTTCTCTCATGGAATGACAAGCCCCTATACAGTTATGTAGATATTGCACCAAAAACAACAACAAAAAAACATTTACAGTTAGAATAATGATTTACCACATTAGCAATATATAGAGTGTATTTCTGATTAGTTTAAAGTTTTGATTAGTTTAAAGTTTAAATTTTCATTGACAAAAACAGTGCCTTTCTTTCAAAAATCTGACAAAGACAGACAGTCATTCTAAACAGTTAAATGCCAGAAAAAAAAAAAACAAAAAAACTTTACAACGAATCAGTTTGTGCCGAGTGAAGCAGAACCAACTCTCGGTGTTGTGTGAAAGAGCGGCACACAGTGAAGTGGCCGTCTCCTCTGGACATTTGCTCCAGCATGTCTGCGGTTCGGGACAGGTGTTGTGTCAGCAGCTGTTCATCCACACACTCCTCCCCCGACTGACAGATGTAGCCACGCCGCCCAGCCAGCTTTATGGAGCCAGCGCTGTTTTGACTTTAAATATTTGCCCAGGAGGGATTGCCCTGTTTGGGCAAGGCTTGTAGCACTGCGTGGCCCGATGTAATAGGCCGAGAACAACAAGGACTGGCCGACAAAGAGCGGCCTGTACAAACACATAAAACTGACAGCCAAACTGGACGTCTGGCAGTGTGAAGGCTTTAAGTTACAGAAGTCAAAACTCATCTCCTTTTAATAATTGCTTTCATAGTTACATTTCTGCGTTCAATTGATCACATTATCTATAGCAAATCATGTTTCCTTCGCTTCGCACTTTCCTATTCAAACCCAGAATGCCAGCTTTTCTGAAGACGTCACATATCGTGGCTTCATTATTAAAGCTTTATGGTTGTGGTCAATAGCTCATAAATGATTGTCCAAGCATGATGGATTTCTTTTATTAATGACATTTAATGACCTTCCTGTCAGAGACTACACTGACACACATTTACACAGTGATTGAACCTGAAAACCTGTGTCTTTCCTTCCCATTACAGTCGACATAGTGAAGAGCCGGCAAAGCCAGAGAACAACTTACGAGTCTTCACTCGTTCAAAGTGAGAGAAGGAAGAAAGTATCTTCCAGCAGCAAATTCATCTTGCTCTGCCAAACAGATGCCAGCGCAATTGTTTGCCTTCCTCTGCAATTTAAAGAAGAAGCACATATGTCTGCAGCTGCTGCAGGAGATGGTTGTTGTTGCTTGTTTCGTCGGTGGTCCTGGCTGATGAAGACCACTCATGATAATGATCCGGGCAGATGTTTGTTTCTTCTGCACTTCAGTCACATTTAGAGAGAATTACTGATCATCTCTGGTCAACACACACAAACACATATGTGGTTTTTGCATGTGTACACATATACAGTATTAATGTAGACTTAGACAGTATGTACTGATTACATTTACTGTATTACTTTAGATTAAAGCACAATTATAAATAATATGTAGATAACTTAAATAGATAAGATAAAAAAGCAACAAAGTAACACACCTTCTAAAATATTGTGGTTTGCGACATCTTTGTCAGTTTGAATGCGTTTTTTTTGGTATTCACACCTCAAAATATCAAGCGCTGATGTTTCATGGTTTCCTTTCATGTCTTTCATTTTCTTTTTAGTCCAGCAGAATTTATATTATTGTACGATCTAGATTCTCGATCAAAAGAAACATTTAAAAAGAGAAAAACACAGACTCTACCTAAACTTATCAAGCATAGTCAACCTCCACAAAGTTTTGCTTCCGCTTCAGTTCAGTTGTCAGTTAAAGCTTTGTGAACTCAATGAGGAGGCAGATGTTTTTTGTAGGTGGCTCTTTATTTGCACGAGGGAAAAATGATTCTGAATATTTCCACAACAAACACATGGGTGAATCTGGACCGGTAACTTTAGTCATTCCATACATGGAATTTATGCAAAAAAGGTAAAGTACAGTAAAGCAAGTGAGTTTGTCAATTGGGACTGTATCAACATTGTGCTCTTTATTTAACCATCTAGTGACGTTACACCCACACACACACACACACACACACACACACACACAAACACAGAGCAGTGGGCAGCCTTAAGGCCCAGGTATGTGGGGGTCAGTCTCTTAATCAAGAACACTCGTTGGAGAACCCACTAGACCGGGATTCAAACCTGCAACGTCATGGAATCAAGAAATGCAAGTCGCACAACCAGTTCAGATGAAGTGTTTTCCTTTCCTGATTCAGCTGAATGACTAACAGGGGAAAGGTGAAGCCGGTGCTGGTTTATTTTCTGTTGGCGTGCCACATCTGGAAACCTGACTTTACCTCGGCCTCATCCGCCACCGACTGAAAGAAACACCAAACTTCTCTGGAGAAAGCCAAGCCTGGTCCCAGAGCCCGAGTGGCACTCACACACCAGCCATTGCTGCGTATGAAGGGATTATTGCGTGTCTCAGAGGACGCTTGCATGGTAAAGTGGCGGTATCGCATCCGTCCTCCTTCAGGATTTCTTCCAGCTCCCTGCCAAGGTTGTTGTGCGGTGGTGGATAATGCAGCATTGTGAGAGGGAATGTGGCACGTTGGCTCTGCCAGGTCCCACAGGCCGGGCCCACGTCTCTCTCCCTAACCCAGTTCAGGATGTGCGCATTAATCCTGCGAGTCGGCCCCGGGCCATTCTGAGTGGCTGCAGGTTGGTGGAGGCGACAGATGGGGCCGCACTGCCGGACCTCGAGGTTGGCATCTCTGGCTGTGAAGACAACACTCCTCTTTGTTCACAAACTAGGTCTTGACAAAAAATCACTGAGAAAGGTTAAAGCTTAATTGGGAAAAAGAAAGATTTCACTGGGGCAATTGATCAGATTGATCTAGTTTATTCACACTTTCAATTTACATGTTCATGTCGAGAACGGCCAGAAGTGATTCAAGGGACTTACAGTCAGTGAATCAGTCTCAGCTAAATGCATGATGTCATCGTCTGATAGAACCTTCCGTGAGTCACAGAGTCTGTTGAGTTTACGGGAACCTCACCTATCGCATCAGACAGGAAAATTAATATTGCAATTATTTCTAGAGCTACACATACTGTTCATCTGTAGATTTAATGTAGTTGTGTGTGTGTAATAACATACATAAACAGTAAATATTTCATAATCCAATAGATGCTTGCTTCGCACTTTGTAGTGTGTAGTGTATGTATAAAGAGACAGACAGATGAATATGCACACACATACTTTCTGTGTGTAATTACCACTTTACATCAACGTGGTCGTTTTGACATTGTTATATTTGGAGTGAAGTTTGTATTGACATTTATGTTGTTTGATAGTCTGGAAGTGTACACATGTGGGGTGTGTGTGTGTGTGTGGATTGTGGGGGGGGGGTCTCTGGGATGTGGAACACCAGGAAAAACTTGTTTTACTGTTTCCACGTGTCAATGAAAGTGCAAATTCAGGACAGGCCTTAGACCAGACGTCATTCAGCCACACAACCCTGAGAAATCTCTTTCTGAATGAGAAAACACGCTGAAAATAATCTTCACTTCCAGGAGCTGAGAGTGTGAGATAAGAGATCATTGCACAAATGTCAGGTTATGTGTTTTACATTCCGGTCTGTATAATGGTGAGACGAATTTAGGTTCAAAATACAACTATTGAAACGGCTCATAGTTAGAGGAAATTACATCACAAAGTGCTCACAAACATAAGATCATGATGTGTTTGCGGAGCTAAAGTAATAAAAGAAAATGTATATTCTGGAAATACACATCATATTTATCAACAAAGTCCTTATTTTCCTAAACTTTACAATATGTCATAGGTCCTCATTTTCTAAAATGTTTAATGCACTAATTTTACAAAAAGAAATACAAACAAATGAATCCTATTTATGACAAATTGCTTCATTTTTGATTTTGAATAATTTGATTAGTGGCTTGACTGGCTTCAGATTAAAAACCTCAAAAACCTAAATAAATGTAAAGTAATTTTAAGTCACTTGTTTATGTGCTTTTGACCCTTTCCAGCCATTTGTTGGGAACTTTCTACGTTTCTTTTCTTCAATTCAGCTCAGTGCTTTTTGATAGTTTGTGCCTGTCCTGTTCCTCTTGATGCTAATGGAGAATTTTCCAATGTAGAAATTGCATAATTCTCAATTAATTTCCAGACCTGTACACTATAGCGCCATCTCTGACCCCATAAGGTCACGGTTACGCAACGTAGGCAAAGTGCTGACTCGCTGCGGACCGAATCCTGCCAAGATCCCGTATCACCGCGCCGCAGCCACTTATCTGCAGTGTCCAGAAGTGCAACCAACAGCTGGTTCAGAAAAAAAACGGCCGATCAAAGGCGTCACATCAAGGGCTGCGATGCTTTCAGCACGTCAGCGAGACAGCAGATGCAATAAAGTCAGCATGGCGCAGGATCTTAAACCTGATTTTTAATTGTTAGGAAAGTATGAAAGCGTGAAAAAATGGCCATGGTGCTTCAGTTGCGGAATCTGTTGGTGCATGATTCAAACCCGTGACCTTCCAGTCATAACGTCCTAACCACTAGGCCACAACTGCCCTAAAATGTGGTCTAATATTTAGATATCTAGACTTACAATCAAAAAATACCTTAAAAACGATTACATATTTGTGCTAAAAAGGGAATAACACAATAACAACACAAAAGACGATAGAGCAAACCTGTACACGTACTGGTAATATTAAAGTTAAGGTGGTGTCTTCTTTTGTTGGGGGACGCAGGGAGTGTGGCTTACCCCTCAAATCAAAACTAGACCCCCATCCGGACCCCCCGAGCCCCCTCCCCGGTCAGTCTGCAGCATTGTCTGAAGGGCAGGACGGGCCGCTTGTTGCTCGCCTTCTGTCTGCGGGCGCAGGGCGCTTGACAATGGCTGCCTTTCAAAGAGGCAGACAGCCAGAGAAAGAAGACGTCGTCCCTCCTGCCTGCTTTTCTCACCTTTTATCTGCTCAGACCATGTTCCTCTTTTCTCTTTCTCTTTCACGTGGGACTTGTCGCTCTTTCAGCTTCTTTACGCGCCGCCCGCTGTTGAGTTCTCAGCATTTTTGTCGTATTCTACTTTTTAAGAAATGTGAAGTTCTGCAATGGGTGCAACCCCGCCACCCCCCACCCCACCCCACCCGAAAAAAGATACAATTAAGCACAGAGTCGATGCTTTATAAAAATTTTGTTTTGTTTTAATTAGAAATAATATTGATACGACGTGATGCATGTGTTTCATAGGGATGTTTTATATATTTTTTTATTTTAATAATGATAAATTGATAAAAGTAAAAGTATATTAGGTTTGGAATGTTTCGACCACTTTTGCTTTATTATACGTGTCGAAATTTTACATACTCAAATTTTTTTAACAAGACTAAAAGTTTTAAAACCATCTGTTTGACTAAAAATGCTCAATTAACAGAAACACTGGTTGATTTGAGATTATTTGATTTAAATTAAGTATGCAAATGCCCATGAATAATTTAGGTGATTAACAACGAAAATGTGTCTTGCTTTATTAACCAAACAAATCAAAATGGTATTGAAAGTTAAAAAGAATCAGCCACTGATACATTAGGATCTCACCAACACAGCACTATCTGCTCCGTCATTGCAACGCTACCTCAATGAAGAAAGTGCTTTTACGAAACATGTTGTAATTATAGATTAAAAGATCTTCCCATGCCATGAAAAATCAGCTTAACGCTGTTAAAAATATCTTTCTAGCTATTTCCATTACAGGCCTGTCTGCAGCTCTACACACACACACACACACACACACACACACACACAGCAGGCCGGTGGTAGAGTATGGAGAGCAGTCAGTTGTTCTCTGCGTGGGCAGGATCAGTCATACCTCATGCGACGGCTGCCCTGATGATGCCATGTGTGGCGCTACACTGGCATGCCACTCCTGCGAACTTCTGTGGTGGAGCTACATATAGCAGCCCAAGCTGGTAACGCACTCGTCACATCGAGCCCACTACCCTTCGGCACAGCCAAATGTTTCCACAGCTGCCCCTTTGTCTCGGCTCCTTAAGTAAACAAAGGACAGATACAAATTAATGACCTAAATTCAGAGCAAAACAGCAAATTGAGAAAGCCATTACACCAGGGGAAAGAACCAAGCCTTTCCGGGCAGATGTTGTGTGGGTGAAAAATTGCAGAAATTGCACAGAAAAATGATTTTTTTCTTTGGAAGGAATTCCAAGTGCATGATTTTTTTTAGAGAATTCTTTTGAATTCATTTTTTGAGCTCAGACACTCGGTCTAAAGAAATCTTAAACCCCAACTCTGAAGAAAATGCAGATTTGATAGATTTGATGCTAATCTGGCCATTTGATGCAATAACAGTTTTCTTTTGTAATAGTTCTCTATCTTAATATGTTTGCTTTGATTTTTAGTAATAAAGAAAGTGTCTTCTCAAATAATTTTTTTAATCTAGAAATTATAAGATGCTGCCTCCATTCAAACGGCAAAAAAGCATTTTAATAAAGCCGCAAAAGATACAAAACAAGATCAAACAAATTTGGTGGCAATTAAAAAAGCCAAGTGAAGCACAAGAATAAAGTCATTCTGTGTTTTTATTCAACTAAATATACACGTTGCCCAAATCATGCAGAAAATACCATGTTGAACGTCTCAGTTCAAAACCAACATAGTGAAACTGTGTGAAACGCTTGAATTGGAAACATTCAGCACATTTTTTACATTGTCATTATCCAAATCTACAATATTAGTAATATCGGGAAAATCTCACAGGCTTATTTGTGTGTGTGTGTGCAGTGAGGGGGGCAAGCTTACAGCACGGGACCATCTGTGTCATGGCCTGTTGAGTAACGCTCACTGACTTAAAAGTGGTGAGGGTTTAGTGCATCTGTAGGCCAGGTTTGCTGAACAGCTAGACATTAGATAAAGCTGATTTGTTTGCTGGAAAACTGTACTTGAGGAGCTTTGGAGGCATGTTGTGTGTGTGTGTGTAAAAGAGTACGGAGTAGGGAGGGTCTTGTCTTCATACAAGCTGCTGCACATTTTCTCAGGTCCAACCCACGTCTTTACTGAAGCACCAGCACATGCACACACACACACACACACACTCATCCGGACAGTCTCCTGCATCCACAGACCTCACGCACTGGAAAACATGTTTCCACCCACACAAGCATCTACACTAAATACGATTATTTAACCAAACACAAAAACACAAACATTCACACCAATGTGTAATTCATTGCTCAGGCAAAAACACAATATTTTTTGGGGAAAAAACGTCACGGGACAGAGGTTAAGGTTCTTATAATTTATTGCAGTTTGCACACAATTTAAAAATTTCACCGACAGCACACCAAAAGTACAAAACTAAACAGCCTCATAATTTACTTCCCTTGAGAAAACGAAACGTACTATGATTGTCAAAGCTAAATGTCTAAATCCATTAAAAGAACAATGTCAACATAGCAAAAACTCTCCGAAGGGAAGCAATTACACGTGAAGTCGGATATTTTTCAGACAGCGATTGTCCTTGAAGTCAACAGATATTCGTCTTTCTCCTTCTCTGCTCCATATCCACTAAGTTGGAGTTTGACAGTTGTTCTTCACTCTGGAGTTCCTGGGATTCAAGTATTCTAACGGGGGTTCTAACGTAAGGATATGCTTCATAGGCCATTTCACAGCTTTCCATTTCCTTTCCACAATTCAAGACCTCCAGTATTCCCGTTTCCAGTTATCACCCTCTGAGTAGAAGTAAGCTGTTAACAGTAGTTTAAGGCGGTCAAGTACAATAGAAGCCAACGAAAAAAAAAAAAAAAGCATACAAACGGTTGAAATTTTCCCGTCACATTTGAGAGTGCAAAAGGTAAAAGTACCACGTGCAAAACGCCGTGAGGAGCGCGCGCTGTTGGCAAAACTCGACCTTTTCACCAGCCAAATCTATGGTAAGACGGTTCCTGAGGCCTGTGAAGGCCCGTGTGAAGAGCTCCGGGCCTCAACATAAAGTAGTCTGAGCGACGTGTGCGCGACTGGCCTACGTCTACAGCGCCAAAATTGCCAAATGAAAATGTGTGTGTAACCAAAGCAACAATTAAACAAAGTCTCACTGAAGTGTTCACATTCATAAAAAAAAAGAAACCTCAATATAATTTTAAATCAATTTAAGAAATAAAATTAAAGGAATTAATAACTAAAATTAGAAATAAACACTTTCAAAACCACAACTGCTGCAAAATGTTTTTACATTAGCGATAACCATTGAACGTTGCTTTTTTTTTTCAAGAACAATCAAGAATGAATAGATTCTTCAAATAGGGTTATACATTTAATAAAGGCCTCTTCTGCACATTATTCTAATTTCATTAAGCTTCAAAGGTGCAACCAACCTTGCCCAGCGTGTTTTACCCAAGAAAACAAATGTGTTACTAACACAAAGCACTCGGATCGGAGTGTCGAGCTTTACGTTAAAGATCCTTCAGCTTTCTCCAGACTAATATGCGCTGCTGCAGACGCCCGAACAGAAGAGCAGCACCGTCAGCCACGCAAACGCGTCTTCGTGGCGTTCGACTCTGAAGCAAGTGCCAATCGAAAGATAAATAAATAAATTACAAACAGAGCTGACGTGATTCAAACAGCCAGTAAACAAAGACGGCGAAACAAACAGCAGTTGAGGACTCAGCAGCGCGTGTGGAGGTGCTAGCGAGAGCCGTGCTATCCTTCCGGGCAAGAACCATAGCGATTCGGCCCGACCCCGGGCGTCTCGCTGACCTCTGAATCCTACAGCAAACCCGAATCGAGCCGCTTTGCCCGTGTCGATACTGCAGCCCAACATCAGTGCATTTCCACAATCTTCACAGCCCAGAAAAAAAACAACATCTCAGCAGAACCTCCGACTCATTCTCTAACCAGAGGAGAAAACCAAATCTACCAACAGATCAAACCAAGGAATTAAAAATTACACTCTGATGCATAAATCAACAACAAAAAATGAGTAAGTTAAATAAAATTCATGCAATTTCTACAGCGGTAATATTAAAGGTTTTTTTTTCTCAACAGACAGATGCCCTGACTGTAATCAGTCAATTACAGTGTACAGCAATACAGCAAGTCACATCTTTTTCAATATACAGGTCAGACATCATGCAACAACAGGTTCCGTTTTCTGAAAACGAAAGAAAATAAAATAAAACAAAACAAAACAAAACTTTTCACTTTTTCGCTTTTCACAGTACTGAAATGAATTAGAATTGCAGCCAAATTTCATCGAAGGAAAATTCCACCTCGGTGGCGAACGAGTGATGCAGACGAATTGCAACCGAACCGAGTATAACTCCAAATGATATTAAGAAAGAAAATGTGGCAACGGATTTGTAAAAACAGGAGGCTGTACATTGCATGAGTGCCTTGTTTGTCTTCCATCAGTCAAGTTTCCTATAACAACTCAAAAATGTACAAGAGCTTAAGTAATGCGAGCTTAGAGCTTCCTCCTGGGATTTAAAGGACTGACCTGCTTACACACACACCGCGTGTATGTGTGTGCATGGGAATACACAAACGCACACACAGTCACAGCCGCACATCGGGTGCGTTATCGGGCAAAATATAGTAGTGCACTATATATAACACACGCACGCAGTCCGACATGAGCTCAATACGTTCAGGTGAATGTATGACCACCGTACCCATTTAGTGTGTCCTTGTTTTATACTCCTCTCTCCATTACCTGAAATTGTATGTTTTTCACGGCAAGATGTTCCTTGAATATTAGGAGTGTGTTTATAGAGATTAAAATCCCAATTATATCGGTGAAAGTCGGCTAATGAAACCAGCACCTATGTGTTATCAAAATTCAAGGAGAAATGAAACAAAACAAAGACCCTAAAGAGAGCAGAAAATAGATATATATACTATATATATA
>CM051500.1:16351978-16364683 GCA_028031935.1 Paedocypris micromegethes
AAAAAAAAAGAAAATCAGTAGTAACATTTTCATGTGCTAGTAAAGTGCAATTCGACAAGATTTGCAATGTACATACAAGAAAATTGACTGATTCAGACCCTTTCGTTGTCACTCCGCCCCACCGCTTACCTTCACATCTCTGCCCCCCCCCAAAAAATGCCACTTAGATCTTATAAATTCAACAAGCAGTTCAAACTATTAGCCATTAATTCAGCTTTTATTTCCATAGTTCTTGAGAACTATCTTCCAGTGCCCAGTCTCGGACGGTGGGTAGATTCAGTGTCTCGCTCTTGACTGACAGTGAGTTGACCAGTTCGCAGTGGAACTTGCGGATGTGTCGGTACAAGTCCCCTGACTGCGTGAAGCGCCGCTCGCACCACTTGCAAGCGTGCGGCTTCTCGCGCGTGTGCACGACGGCGTGCCGACTCAGGTTGTGCGAGTACTGGAAGCTCTTGCCGCAAGTAGTGCATGTGTAGGGCTTCTCGCCCGAGTGAGTCCGTTCGTGGCGCTTTAGCGTGTACATGCAGGAGAAGGTTTTGCCGCAAATGGAGCAGGTGGGAACGTTGACGTCGCCAGCCGGCTTGGCCCGCACGCCTTCCTGCTCGCGGAAGTGCGTGCTGAGGTGGATCTGGAGGATGTGCGGGCTGGGGAAGACCTTGTTGCATAAGGGGCACATGAAGATTTGCGTGTGAGGGGCTCCCAGCATGCTGGAGACGTAAGGCAACAGGGAACTCTCGACCCCCACAGCCTCCTGCACTCGCTCGCCGTCTCCCCCCAAGACGTCCGCATTGTCGTCGCCTCCTTTGTCCTCGCGCTCCAGCTCGCTGGCGAGAGAGGCCTCGCGCAAGGCTGAAAGGTGAGCTTCCAGGCCCAGTCTGCGCTGTGCCAGGAGGCTGATGTGGGTGCCGTTGGTGCTGGGCGTCTCCTTCATCCCGCTGTGCTCCATCTCGTAGTCGCCTGAGCCCAGCTCATCATCGTCCGAGCCGGTGTCCTTCTCCACCTTCACGTGTACAAGGGCGCTCTGCAGGCTGTCTGGGGTCACCGAGTTGCAAAAGTACGGGTTGCCCCCGACAGACTCGCCCGGACCACCAGCCAGGCCGGACTTGACAGACAGGTCCAGCACACAGTCGGTGTCGGCCGAGATTCTCCGGGAAGCCAGCGAGCGGCGAGAGCGAGAGCGGGAGCCGGTGGAGCTGCTGGGGCTGCCGGCGGGCGATTTGCCAGTGTCGGGACCGTGCGTCTCGGCTTCTCTGGGACTGGTGGTGGGAGACGTGGTCCGGTCCGAGGGAAGACGCATCCACATGCTGCCCGGCTCCGGAGGGCTGTCGCGCTTGTTCTCCATGTCCTCCTCGTCGCTGTGCAGCAGGTCGGCGGTGGCCGGTCGGCCCGTGCTTCCTCCCTCGGAGAAGCTCTCCACCTTATCGGAGCAGCTGGAGGCATCCTCCTCACGCTTGGTGCTGTCGGCCTCGGCGGTGGCCTTCTGCTTCAGCTTCTTCTTGCACACCTTGACGATGTCATACATGTGGAGGTAGCTTGCAGCAGCCAGCACATCCTCCACTGGAAGAGATTTGAACTGGAGCTTTCCTTCGTACATAAACTCAAGCAGGAGAGCAAAGGCTGGAGCCGTGACAATGTCGCTGTTCAGATGAACAATGTCCCTTTTGTCTAGCTGGTCCTTATAAAAGAGGTGGAAGTACATGCTGCATGAAGCCAGCACTGCGCGATGGGCTCGGAACTGGGCATCGCCGACCAGCACAGTGGAGTCACAAAGGAATCCCTGATGCCTCTGCTCGCTCAGACACTGTAGCAAATGTCTGCTGTGGTCTGGAAACTCCATGCTGTCTTCATAACCTGCAAAAGACCACAGATGTTAGTGAGGCTCACTAGAACAACAATTGTTTTGTCTGTAGCTCTGTGTGGAACTTCTTTCTTTCCCACCCGCTCCGTCCCTCTCTCTCTCTTTCGCTCCATGCACACAGACATACTCTCACACTCTAATTCTCTCCCTCCCGTCACCCTCGCTACCTCCCTCTCTCCCTCCCTCCCTCCACCCCTGTGGGAACACTGGGAAATGTTCATCAGAGTCCCAACATGAAAGAAAAACAAAACAGCACATGCAAGAAGTTAAATTCGCATATGTTAAATTTGTATCGCCTTGTCTTCGCTATTACATGTAAAGCATTTGAAAGACGCCGCTGGCAATATTAATTTGGTAAACAGCACTGGTATAGATGCTAATATTAAATAACAGTTTAAATATTTGAAACCAAAGTGTGTCATAAAAAAAAAATAAAAAAAAAATACGGAAGGCACACGGATTAGGCAAACACTAATGTTCCAGCCTTAACTCTACTGTAAAGTCAAATCGGAAGTCGTGATTTAAAGCGCTCCACAGATGCCGGTGTGAAAGAATCGCTTTTTCGCCGCCGTGCTCCCGGAGCAGTTATTTATAATAACCCACTTTGGCCAGGACGGCCAAGTATAGGTAACAGGCTTACAGGTACACAAACAGCTCGCCGCCGTGGGCACACTACATAAGTATATTACGTACCATGATCTCTAAGGTTATGACAATCGAGGAAACAGAAAGTCAGTGGGACGTGCGTCATCGTATTCGACAGGTTTGCGAATAAATGCCAGTTATTTTGAAACGTAAAAATGCCGCACGCTATGAACAAACAAACGTATTCTAAAATAAACAAGCGGCAGAACAAAAAGCATCAATCACACCTGTTACCCGTGGCGATGGTTCCCGTCTAAAAAAATGCACAGGCAACATGTTCATCCAGCGTACTCAAATGAACTCATTTGAATCTTCATTTAAATCTGATCGGAATACCAAGCCAAAGACCCCCACCCCACCCTAAACAGCGTTCCGAGCTTCATTAATGAGGGGCTTATAGGGGGACAGGGGGATAACAAACCTCTCGCCAACCCTCTCCACCCCCTTTTCCCCTCCCCAAATCTTTGGAGAAACGGAACATCCTCCCCAAAGAGGCGGTCCAATGCAGATTTACAATACAATCACTTTAAGTGCCCCGTAGTCCACATCAATCCTAATCCTTAAGATGGCTAAAAATAAAGATTGCAGGACAGCTCACAAGGTAGCAGCGATCAAATTAGGAGACTGGGAGGACAGAGAGGGACGAAGAAGGAGGCTTATGAACATCTGATCCAGCTGACTGAGACCATATGGCAGCTGCTGCCCAGATAAAGAGATTAAGACTAGAAGGAGTGCGATTACAGCTGTCTAGCCAATTCAGGCAGCTCAAATCTGCAAGTTCTAAATTAGTCCTTACAAACAGCAGAAAAAAAAAAGTTGAGGAAAAGGCAGACGAGGAGTTACGAACGATGCAATTTCCAAAAACAGGATTTTAGAGTTGCCCGTTTGCACTGCAGAAAGTTATTTCTGCTCGTTTTACGAGATTAGGAATTTACTTTTAAATGGACTGAAACTCTTCTGCGTGGCTAATCTGCCCCAGGCATTATTTAAAAGAAAAAGGGATTTCAGCAGATTAACGGCATGTATGAACATAGAGTTTCTTGTTTTAAATCAATATTGAGGCTGAAAAACCGACACGCACCCAAACCCTAGCGACAATTTAAAAGTAGGATTAAAGCGAAAGAAAATACAAACCGCTACACAGACTGAATAAGAAAAGGCTTGCCTGGAAACCTCATCTTGATGTCACAACAACAAAAAAAAGTGCCACTTGTCCCCAGTCCGGTTACCCGCGACCAGCGCAAAATCCATCACTTCCCATCTCTCACACACTCGACTGACGGACAACGCGCAAAAAAACAAAACCAACTTAAAGACCGCTTCCGATGCTGATCCCCCCCCCCCGGTACAGTACCTGCAGTACGCATCAACTTGATTAAGTCCACTGTTGTGGTAGTGCCGGCCGAAACTCCCTTCGCGGAATCAATGAAAGGGTTGAGGGAGGCGGAGAAGGAGAGACGCCAGAGAAAGAGAGAGAAAATCAAACTGTGAGGGACAGATGCAAAGTGGAGGAGATGTTGGAGGGGAATGCGATGCCTCCTCCTGCACACAGATCCGCACACACACTAACTCCCAGTCTGTGCGTTAGAAGAAAAGACTGGGGGATGGCAGCCTGTCAGCTGCTCTGACATCATGTTCAGATGGAAATGCTACCTCCAGCTGTGCTCCTTTTAGTGCCATATGCTACTCCTCTACACTCTTGCCACCAGCCTCTCCTTTATACAACTTTGTTTCTCTTTCTCTCCTTTCAAAAAGGGAGGAAGGGAAGCGTTGTGAGGTGATTCTGTAGAAAACTAGCCAATTCCCCACTTTGCTTGTAATCTCGGTGCGGAGAAGAACTTGGAAATGGGTCTCTGCCTGAAAGCCGGGAGTTTTTCCTCTAACCTAGTTTCCAGCACCAAGAATTTAAATACCCTCAAGTTTTTCACCCCCCCCCCTCCTTCCAGTAACCATAAACAAAGGCCAGCACAGCACATTTGCAACTGACAGATCCACGCAGCTGATATTGTTTTCGACTTCTTTATGGTTCACTGGCCGCGCCATTACCGTCATTCATTTTACTAACCCTTTGGACAACTGACAGAGACGAGAAGAAAAACACAAGAAACAATGGGAACAATTGTGCAGACGGTATAAGTACAGTTCAAACAAAAGGTGGCGTGTTCTGTGTAGGAACTCACCATCATGCCGTGGCTAATTGTTTGCGTTATCAGAAACTTTTTTTTGAATAAGCAGAATCGTGAAGACCAAGATTGTTAATTCTAATTTTGAGGAACCTTTGAATACATTGATTTGAAATACATTCTAATAAACACGATTTTCTATTTTATTTGAAACGTTGCTATTAAACTAATTAATGGACTAGATTTCGAAGTCAGAAGAACTCATTCACAGCACCTGGCCAGAAGTCCTCACCGTTTGAACGACTAGAAGTTTGAAGCTTGACTTTAATAAGCGCTTTGAAATAATATCGCTTACTAGCAAAATGAATGGAAACAAAAACGACTAAACCGAATAGTACACTAGATGAGTGAAGTATCAGGTAAAAAAAAGTAAAGTTGTTTTACAAACAACTGACCTCACGAAACAGCTAACTAACCCCTGGACACGCGTTGGTTAGTTAGCTGTCGTCTAGCCGAAAACTACAGTTAACAGTTAAACAGTGAAACCAAACAAACTATTCTCCTTATCTCCTACCTCGTCCAGTTTTCGGCAAGAACCGCGCACGTACGCAAACACACGGCACTGCTGTCGCTCTTTCTCCGGATCCTGACCCCGTGCGTTCGGGAATAGCTAGCTTGTGTGGCTAACCAATAAAAAAAGTAAGCGTTCAACCTGCAGTGTTACAGTTTTACACCAGGCCCCGATGCCACGCGCTCGACCAACTCACTCCGCGCGCGAAGACAAACAGTCGCCGGAGAAAGATCGCTACTTTTCCCCACAACAATCCAACCCGTGCCGCCAACCCCCCCTTTCATCTCCTCCAAGAGCGGAGCTCGTATCACGGACACTTACAGACAACAACGTCCGGCGTCTTCCTGCTTCCTCTGCCTAATCCTCCGCGAGAAGAAAACAAAAAAAAAAGAAACAAACCAACAACTCGATAGACTTTCAACAGCTTTCCATAACAACCTGCGGTGGCAGGAAACACGGAGCGGGCGAGCCGAGCGACGAGAGCTGCGGCAGCCAGATGTTTCCGAGCTGTTGCTACTCAACTCTCCTGTAAAGAGGAAGCGCTTGACTGGCAGCGCGCAAGCCAATGGAGGAGGCGAGAAGAAAGGCGAAGGCAAATTGGAAGCTGCCGCTGAGGGGGGAAGAGGGAGGGATGTCTCTTTCTCGGCGTAGGTTGACACCAGGCAACAGTGAGAAAGCAGAAAAAAGGGCCGAGCGAACGAACGGGTTCTTCGAGCAGACTGGCGCAGCGCGGAGCGGGGACATGCCGCGGTGGTAGGTGGGAAGTGTAGTCACGGCCCGAGCGGCGGTGAAGAAGAACAGGTGCACTGCAACTTCCTCCAGCGCTACGGAGACTGCGGACTTCGGAGTGTTAGCTTTTTAATTACAAAACGAGATTGAGAATCTGTAGAGGGAATACTTAGGCAAGGGCAACATATGTAACGTCTGCATTTATTTTTTTAAATTTAAAACTCTATAAGTGCAAAAACGTACAAAACGCTTCATCATTACAACATCCACCGGCTAGTTTACATAATACACGCAATGTAATAAAAACAATTGCATTTCCATACAACACAATTAAAATAATATTTATATGAAAATTAATTCACGCTTTTTACGAGTGCGTGTGTGACAATTATGAACGGAACGAGCGCAAACGTTCAGTCTTTTTAAAAAGTTATATTAACTTAATTAGTAGTTCGTATTTTGAACGGTCGGCAATGCTGTAGTATAATCATTTAATATGGAAGAATGTTGGCTTGAATAATATAAACGAATTAATGTAAAACAATTTAATTCGTACACGAAGTTAATATCAATGTTTTTTTTTTTATTATTATCATCCCAGATATTAGTTGGCTTGTGTAGCCGTCAACAGGTGAAACTTTGCCATCAATAGTTCACAGATGCGCTCAGTTCGCTTAGGATCCCGTGAACACAGTCACGTGCCTGGCATATTTGGCCGCTGAGCGCACCAGCCCATCAGCATCCACGCTCCCACACTCATGCGTCCCAGTAAACTAATTGGCGTTACTAATACATTTCAAAACAAACCACTGTCCTACTGGTGCTGGAATCCTGACATAATAACGTTATAATTTAATGCAATAAATGGCCTCATTATGATGATGTGGCAAATGACTACGTGCGTGTGATGCTTTGGTGAATTCCATGTCGTCATGCAACAATCATTCCTTGTTGCACTAACAGCACCTTTCACATGAAACAAAACGAAGTGCAAATTTGCAAAGAGGTCTTTTAATCAGCATTATATCATTTAATTATATGTTGTCTGATCTGCTAGATTAATATTTTTTGAAAAATAAATAAATAAACAGTTAATACACTGAATGTGATAATGATTTATTAAAATATCTATCGATCTCCAAGGAGACACAAGTACTCAACAATAGACAATTGAAAAGGGATGGTATATAGTTCTTGCTTTAGAACTACAAAAACTGTTTTTTGATCCCGATCTTTGGTGGCAATGACAGTCTCTTGAATAGGACTGTGCCATCAGCAAAGCAAGGCTGATGTTTGAAATGAAATGAGCTGAAGTTCTCTCCATCTGTTCAGGCTGAAGTCAAACATGTGAGGCCTTGCTTCTGTGCAGCTGAGAGCAAAGCTCTGAAGAAGAATGGATGACATTTCAAAGTCACTTTATTTATTATTCCAGAATTAATACAAATAATTGTTCGGGATTTGTGAAGTTCGGTGAGTGTTTTAAATTGGAAATACCTTTAAACTCTAATGATTTCATTAAGCAATCTGTATCACATTAATTCCTATAAATAATTGTCAAGAGTAGTGTGGAATATTTCGTGAGAAAAACTTGTGAATACAATTAACTTTCTTTAAATTTAATTATACAGCAATATAAATCAACGCAAACATTTAATAGAGCGTAATCAAGTACTTCTACATTCCCACCTCTTGAGGTCACTGTGGAATCCATTTTTGTGAATGGTGATTGATTCACTTGAAGCACAAGTTATTTAGCAACGTTGTCGGGTTCAGTGGCTTCAATGTATATACATTTGAAGTATATATGTATACATGCATACATACATACATATACACAAATATGGATTCACACATATACACATATATATATAGACATGTACACATAGATTTATCAATCACTAATCACAAGCTAAACAATAATGCTTCAACATCAATAAAACATTGAAAGTACATACATTACAACAAAAGGCAAATAGGTTAGCCTTTTATTAAAGGTTATATTTATAAAAAAAAAATAAACGTGCTTTTTGTCCAAGTACAGGTTATAGTACATGATCATCCTAATTATGCTAACAAATGTTGCTTGGAGGAGTGTGTTTCAGGCGAAGATGTGATATCAGACAGGCATAAACAGATGTTCATACTCTGACCTTTATGAGGATTAACCATGCTCGACAGCACCGAGAACATGTCCAGCTGCACAGCTGTACCAAGACATGCAGCCCAAACACAAATGCATCACATAGAGAAATCAGCAGTTGCATTCAGCTAATCCGGACTACAAGTCCTCCGAAAGTGAATAGATTAGCCAAGGTAAATACACGCCGTGATTTTTCAGTGGGTGAGGCCATGCACATTAATAGTACCGACACAACATCAGGCCTAGGAACCCGCCCTTTTTAAAAGACGGCCCCGCGGGAACGGACGAGCTGGAGAGATCAGCTCTGTCATCAGATGGGCGATCACAGAGTCTCGAGAGAACGCTGGATTGTTTATCTGGAGCTCAGTCTATTTTCCTCTCTCTTGAGACAATGCAGCAGCAACTCACCCAGTGCACACAGCAGCCTCACAATTATTATACCTCATAATAATTAGCATTTAATGAAGCGCCTAGCCATATGGAGGAATCCGTCTTAACTGGTGAAAACATGCTGATAAATGAAGGTTAATGCTGTGTGATAAATAACACAGCTGGACCAGGACATATCTGTGCGAAATACCAAAGGATTGCAGAGATTCAGCGGGAAAAAATAGCAAAAGAAACCCACAATCTCTGAAGGCTAGATATATCTTTCTTAATATTATTGTAAAACAAATTTCTGGAATTGGTTAATTGAATGAGCAGCACATTTGATGGTAAGACTTCACAGCATTGGCTATGTAATTGAAATTTACATGATTTGTTGTTGAATCCATATTTTTTTTTCCAGATATTGCATTCATCAAATTTCTACCGATTTTTTTATGTCTGGGTAGCCTGAGCCAATCACTTAGGCCTGAAGGTGAACAGGTACACTGGATTGGAAGCTGAACAATCACAGTGTGAACCACACACACACACACACACACACATGCACACACACACACACACACACACACACACACACTGAATCCCATGCCATTAGTGATGAGACATAAGAATGTACTTTCTAACTCAAGCCTCTACCTTAACACTTATGTGAAAGAAAAAAATAATAATCTTGACATGTTTAATTACTTCCTGCAATGAAAGAAGTAATGTTTCCTACAGCCACCAAGAACAATAACTTTTTAGGTTACAATTCATGACCTACCTGTCTCACTTGAAACCCTCTTATTAGTCAGAGGAACATCTGTTCCGTCCCACAGCACATCCCAAGCCTCTGGAGGTGCTGCATCTGTTTGGAGGGGAAGGTCTGTCCTCTAGGGTTCAGGCATCAAGGGAAACTGCTGTGTGTTTAACTTGTTTTACACAGATGGTGGAGATCCACAAAAGGAGAGATTTTAGTTTGCATTCACAATGGTTTCTTTGTCTGTCAAACAATTCTAGCACACAGCACAAACAAGATCTGATGTATACTGCATTTGTTTGGATCATTTGTGTGCAATGTGTGTAGCAAATACTTCTGTAGACCCCAGACATTAATGTGTTGTGCTATAATTTCAAGGTCTAATACACAACCACATCTGCTTGCCTAATCACATCTGCCTGTAATTGAATCTGGAAAAGCGTTATGAACCTCCAGTGCTCTACTTTCAGCCATATAAAGTTTCTCTGAAATGTATCTGTCCGGACCATGGGTGGGCATTTACTGTATTTTTTTCTCAGGTCGAGAAAAAAAAGTGTGGAGGCTGAATGTAAAGACTGTAATTAATCTTACACAATGCTAGTAGTTTGTTATTATTATTATTATTATTATTATTATTATTATTATTATTATTATTATTATTATTATTATTAATATTAATAACTTTCAATTACATGGGCCAAATGAACAATCCTACAGTACATATGTGACAGCCACCTTTTTTATACAGCTTTTATATACAATTTATGGTGTCTGGACCACTTCATTTGATTTTTCATTTGCATTTAGTCTAGTTCTTGGTCCAGTGTAACTTTTTTCTGGCCAGTGCTCTGACAGCTTGCTCACTGGTAATTGTGACCATACAATCAAAAAATCATCTGTCATCATAATCACATAACAAATGACCTCTGACTCAGAAGTGGCACCTGTAACTTTGCCTTACATGCCACATTTGGCATTGCGACACTATCTGTGTCACAAACACACTTAGAGAGTGTGAGAGTGAGAGAGAGTAAATGCAATGTAAAGAGTTTAATTTTGAGCTGTGTAACAAACCGTTAGACGACGGAGATTGACAGAAAGACGAAGATTCAAAAGGCACACAAGAAAACAGTCAGGGAAAGCATCTGAAAATGACAAGTCCATAGATGAGACCAGACAGACATTGAGCTAAGTGACCAGGTTTATAAAGTGCTTGATGAAGGTGGTAGGTGTGAGTGATCATTGATGGTGATTGATGGTGGATGATGAGCAGCTGGGTTGCATAACAAGTTGGTATGGACAGTCTTTTAGTGTTGTGTTGATGTTCTCTACCACTTTGAGTTGGTCTCATTTTAAACATTCTTTTTGATCAAATGTAACTTAATTTTTATTTAGACCAGCCAGTCTTTTAATGATTTCTGATTGATTGCTGGTTATGATGATGATGCGATGCGTTTATCTTTTACCAAGCTTTACTTTACTTTACAGTCATTTGGCAGACGCTTTTATCCAAAGCGACTTACAAAAAGAGGAGCAAGTGAAGCAATTTGTCTACAATAGGCTACAGTAGATGTCAATACAGGCTATATAAGGAAACTTGCTAGACAGAACAGCATGACAGTCAACAAAAACAGTGAACACAAGACAAGAAACACAAGCAGAGTTTTTTTTTTTTTTTTTTTTTTTTGTTAATCAGTGTTAAGGTGCTGGTGGAAGAGCTCAGTTTTTAGTGCTTTTTTAAATGTTAAGAAGGTTGCAGACTTTCTAAGAGGAATAGGTAGATTGTTCCACCAGACAGCCGCTGAACGAGAGAAGGTTTTTGTGAGAGATTTCAAGCCGCGTTGCAGAGGGACGACTAGACGACGTTCGTTCTCGGATCGCAGACTACGTGCGGGAGAGTATTCCTGAATCAGGGAGTTGAGGTAGCATGGTGCCGCACCAGTGATGGTCTTGAAGGTCAGTGATAGAGCTTTGAACTTGATCCTGGCAGCAATTGGCAGCCAGTGCAGAGAGACGAGCAGTGGAGTGACATGAGTCCTTTTCAGTTGTTTGAAGACCAGTCGTGCTGCAGCATTCTGGATTCTTTGCAGAGGCTGTGTTGCGGCGACAGGCAGACCTGCCAAAAGAGAGTTGCAATAATCCAGCCTTGAGATCACCAGAGCCTGTACTAGAAGCTGAGTGGCGTATTGTGAGAGGTAAGGTCGTATCTTGTTGATGTTGTAGAGAGCAAATCTACATGACCTGGCAGTCGCACAGATGTGTGCAGAGAAAGTAAGCTGATCATCAGGCATCACCCCAAGGTTTCGGGCAGTCTTGACTGGTGTTAACGTGGTTGAGCCAAGCTGAACTGTAATGTTGTGGTGGATAGATGGATGAGCAGGAATTACCAAGAGTTCTGTCTTGTCAAGGTTGAGTTGTAGGTGATGTTCTGTCATCCAGTTGGAGATACCTGTGAGACAGGATGAGATTCGGCTGGAGACGGTCTGGTCATCTGGTTGAAAATACGTGAAGAGCTGTGTGTCATCTGCGTAGGAGTGGTAAGAGAATCCATGTTTGTTAATGACCTTGCTCAAAGAAGTTGTATAAATGGAGAAGAGTAGAGGTCCAAGCACTGATCCTTGGGGAACACCAGTGGGTACAGGTTAAAGGTACAAGCTAAAACCTGAAAGGATTTTAGTAATGGAGTCAACTCTGAGCAGAGTTAGTTCGACAAGAAATTAACAAATGATTATCAGATGTATCACATTCACTTATTGCATCTGTGTTCTACAACATGATCACACAGGTTCTGTTTTACATTAAGCACTATTTCATCGACATTGATTTTATTTCTTAGACTCATGCCTTAAGAAGACTGATTTTATTTTACTAATGGTGGTATTTATCAATATATTTGTTTCAAATCGCAATCACCAAAGGTCTGGTTTGGACTGAGCTCAGCTCTTCACTTCTTACCCAGAATTTTCTTGGTCCTGCCAGGGGAATGTATTTTGCCGAGTAGGTAGAACACAGATGCACAGCAGCTCTTGCACTGCTTGGAGAGGAGATGGCTGACTACCTTTTGGCTTGGAGGCACCATTAACCAATTTGCTATCCAGATGTCCATCAGTGAGCATTGGCCAGCTTTGTGCCAGTCTGAGCAGTCCAGACACATACATCTGGACACAACTATTATATTCACAGTCTCAGACTCAACCCCCACTCACAATCTGTTATTTTTGTCCAACTTTGAATCCAAAAGCACACGCAGACTTGTGTGTGAGCCACTTAAAGTGCAAAGAGAAAATAAACGACAAAGATTTATTGCATTCAAATTTGAGTTATGTGCGTGTTTATATATGATAGACAGATAAATGTACACTTATATTTGAATGTGTATGTTTTCAGAAATATGTGTCAGTGTATTCAAATATATCAAAATATACAGCACGTATTTTGTGTATATTGACATTTGTGTATTTGTATACACACATACAGGTGTGTATATATATATATATATATATATATATA
>CM051500.1:16368330-16448166 GCA_028031935.1 Paedocypris micromegethes
CCCACACACACACACACACGCACACACACACACACCACTTGCTCCAGAAAGGCAAGCCATCCCCACTGACAGTACTAGGGTTTAAGAAAAGTCCCAAGCTGTACCTTAACTTATCTAATCCCTCTTCTAAAGCCTCTCGCCCCCTAACTCATACTGACCTTTCCCAGTGGACAAGAGGGCAGTTTGCCAGCTGAACCCTGACAATATTCTAGGACATCAGGAAAGGCTCCTGAGATTCACCCACAATCACTTTTATGTATGTCCATGTCAGTGGTCGCTCATAAGAGCCGTGGATAGAGAGGGACAGCTGTAGGCTGTAAGACACATGAGATCAGGCAGAGCAGCTGTAGCCACAGTCCAAAGGTGTGCAGGACAGCTTTATCTTTTTTCATATGGGGAAACATACGGCCAGAAATGTCCATTCTGGTTCACCTAACAGCATTCAAGTGACTAATGTGGTCCCAGATTGATGCAGGACAAGAAAATCAGGATCTGATTGAAGTGTTGACCTACAAATAGTAGCACCGTTAATTGCAAAGTCAAAACGTTAATTACATTGTAACCCCCAAGTAAATACGTAATTGCTTAAAATTTAGAATCAATATGGCAATAAGACAGACAACTTGAAAGAAGACAAAAGACAATTACAGTACTCAGAAAACGCTGTGAAACAATTATTATCACCTTGTAAGAGCTGCTAGCATCTTGCAATAAGTTTTTGTGCTTTGGGGGGGGGGGGGTCTCCCTCATTGACAGCTGATGGAGGGACAGGGGGTGTGGGCCCGGCCTGTTTTCCTTTGGGCTTAAACAGGCCATTCCCCACCTGTGTCACAACACAGGACTTTACCTCTGCTTTACCTCTTAACGCCATCTGTAACCATCAGGACGGACAGGGCCAAAAAGCATCAAACCAACAACTCAGGAAAAAAAATGGTACCGTGTACATACTCCGAGCTCTGTTTCCAGTGGGATCCAATGTGTGACATCTCTTCTGTCCAGGTGAGACCTGGCCATGCACAGAGCAGCTGTGCAGGTTTACTGTTTCTAATATTAACTTGGATAACTGGACCAGCAATTATTGGGTGGATCCATAGTGTACATTTATTTACAAGTTTTCACAATGACATAAAGAAAAAAAACAAAATTGTATATGTTAAATATATTTTCAAGTGACTTTGGCAGGAAGAATTCACAAAAATGAATGGAATTTTAGATAAAAAAACATGGGACCCGGACATGCCTTCATGTATACAGTTTGAATATTCTTCGTGTGAGTTTTCTTTGGATGCTCCAGTTTCCTCCCACTGTCCAAAACATGCATTTCAAGGCCAACTGATATTGCAAAACTAAATATATATGACTGTGTGAGTGTGTGTGTGTGTGTGTGTGTGTCCCGTTTTGTAAATGAAAATACATTTTGTCAGAAAAATTTACCAGGTGTCTAACTAGCAACATGGCTGACGCTACTGAAGAAGCTAACACCAGCCCATCAAGGGCTGGATGATCATCCATCAACCTTATTTGAATGAAATGTTTTCTTTTGTCGAAAAACAGAAGAACTCTTACAAGATGCAGAATTTGCTTTGTTTTAGGTCATTTGAATATAACAATACAGTATAGTCCTATGAAGGCATTTGTTCATTGCATTATTTTTACTTTTTTACTTCAAGTAGTTTTACCAGCACGTACCAGATATAATAAAAAGTACCAGAGTAAAAAGGTTGAGCTGATACTTTTACTTTCACACAAGTATTTTTTTTTAATTCTAGTTGTAATAATTGTATAACGAGTGTGACTACTTTTGACAGCACTGATTAAAAAAATTCAGAACATACCGAATAAAGATTCAAACAACCTCAAAATGTAGTTTTTTCCAGCATTTAAAGTAATTTTGTCTTCACATAAACCTCATGAGCACATCTAGTATGACCGTGAGACTTGTTTTAACGTAGTTTTGATGAGGTCATTCAAGGTCGGAGCAAGAGCCCGAAAGATGCAATTATGATATAATCCAGTAGCGAAGTTATGACTTTCGGTTATGACTATCCGTTATAAACGAATCAACGATTACTAATATTGTTCTTCTAAACAATGCTCAAAGACAATTCTGTGAAAAATTCCACTTTTTATCATAATTTATGAGCGTGAGAACCTTTCTCGAGCCAGGGCGAGCGACGCATTCGATGTAAACAAAAAAGTGTCTCGCGAGATTTCACATCCGATAGCGTTCGTGCTGCGAGGGCGCGCGGGAGACGGACCAACTGAACTTGGCGTCTAGTGTGGCACGGAACGCCGCGTGAGAGGGGGGCAACCTGCATGTGACGTCGCTAGAACCGCATTTCCCGTGGTAAGGAGCTTCCGTTGACTCGGCGTGTTTAGACATACACAGTCGACACGAATCTCATTTTCGGTTCAGCGCCGTGGCAGTGTCCGTCTGAGCCCGTGCTGTCATCTGTAGGCGTGCTCCGATTATCCCGTCCATCCTTGCTCCACGCGAGCGTTTAAGGGGGACGCGCACGTATTTTGTACGCAGCCAGCGAGGCACGGGGAAGCCCACTGGTCTCCCTACCAAATCCACAGCCAGGTAAACCTGAATCCTCTAATTGTCAAATGCCCTGCTTACACGTCTCCGCATGTCGCAAATAAAAGCGATGATGCTGCGCTCGCGGATGCTGCAAAGTAAAGGAATGACTGGAAGCTGCAGTTTTGCTAATGGTCTAGCATGTCTTACACCGCAAATATCCACTTCTCGCTCGCTCCTTCAGTGGACAGTTGATCTTTAAAGCTCACGCAGGGAAGAATGTGTATAATAAAATACGTCGTGAAAGACACGCGGTGACGTGGTGATTTTAGGCTGCTGTTTGATGAAGTTTAAGGGAAAAGAAGTGAAAACGGTTTTTGGGCAAAACCGTTTAAAGAATTGAGGAGTTTTTCCCCCAAATCCGAATTTTCCCATCGGATTGAATGATGATGTTGGAAGGCGTGACACCCTCTTGTTTACACTGACTCCGTGTCTGTGAATCGTCATATGAGGGATTCTCTTACTCTTACAAGTAAGTGACAAACTTACAAAAAAAATCCGAAAGGATAATGAGGATACAACTTTCAGTATAAGCACATCTTTGTTATGTTGGTGATTTTTACAGTAACTGTTTTTACATATTTAGTTTTAAGATTACCGGTATTTCATATTTAAGATTATCATATTGCATATACATACGTTATGAATTATTTACCTATACGGTAATTTGGAAGTGACAATGAATGTATGTATTTTATTGTTTACCTCATGCATGAACTAAAACTACATTGGTTTTATATGGAAGTTGTTTTTTTATTGTACGCACTGACACTACATATTTCAAGATTGTCTATATCACACACACAGCCTCAAAAATGGCAGTTCTGACTAAAATGTAAAATGTAAGGTTTTCAATGAAAATGTATATGTATAAATGAAATGTATAAACGTATATTTACCTTAGTCAAGGGTTAAAAGCTGGGGTTAAACAACACGTTTAACAACAAAAGTAGCCCAACAAATCCCTCCAAAATTGAAAAAAAAAAAAAAATAAAAAAAGACAATATAAGAGGTTTTAAACTTCTTAAAACGTTTATAAGCCCAAGATAAGGTTTAAGATAATTTTTGATAGAAAAAAAATAAAAAATTTTCTACTCCTGTTTATTGCTTTTTTTTTTTCTCTTCACAAAATTCCGGTAATAATCAGCATTAATATTAGGTTGTGGCCTAGTGGTTAGAGTTGCAGGTTTGAATCCCAGACCAAAGTGTCCTTGACGTTGCCAGACTCTGAACCTGATCTGCTCCACGGGTGCCAAGGCTTAACATGTGTTTGTTCATCTCACTATCACGGATGGCTTAAATTCAAATTGTTCGTTACAATTTGGCCACAAGCTGCTATATTTGGTCATTAAACCTCCTCACCATTATTATCTTTTTTTTTTTTTTTTTATTAAATCAGGCTTTTATTAATACAATTCAAGGTGGCTAAAAAAAACTGTTAGACTCATTCACCATTCATCAGTTAGGCTTATCAGCCTCACTGCAAATCAATGCATTATGTAAATTGTCCCTAAAACGTCACTGTTGCTACAGTACAGACGCCCTTAAAAAGCTGTTTTGAACGAGCTCTTCCCTCAAATCATGCTGAAAATGACCATAAGTGCTGCGTGCAGTGTTGAAACACTGATGCATATCACACATCTGCTGTTTCATTATTTATTTCCTATGCCCCATTTCACACTCGCGCATGTTTTCAACAACTTTACATGATGAATAACATTGGAATAGTTACTGTTTCCTCCTCGTAGATAATGAGATCTAATACGGCTCCAGGACGTCACTATTAACAACGTGCTTCTAGAACTGGACTCAAATGTTGTGTGACAGAATTCCCTTATTGTGTGACATAAGTTACATCACTATAGAATAGGATGGTCGGCTGAATCTTTGAACTTCCTGTGAGCCTTTCTAATGAATAGGCTTCGTTTTAAAGGACGTCTTCAAGGAGATTATTTAAAACAAGAACAGAAGACATTATTAAATTGACCCTGGAATAAGTGCTCTCATCTCTGTAATGGGGAAACAGTGCGAGCGCTCTTGACTAATGGCTGCAGCAGATTAGTAAAGCCCCTCCGAGTCTTCAGACACCCGTATCCGCCTGTTTTCATTCACAAACTTCTCATTTCCTTTTTTTGGTTCTTAAAAAGGCCATAATCTATTTTTTCAGTTCTGTTTTTGCAGTTCTAGTTTTTACTTGACCGCTGTCAAGCCTCATCCGTGTCTTCACATATCGTAGATATGCAGGGAATTTCAATAGATTGCAGAAATGTTTGTCGTTCTGTCGGTTTGGTTGGAAAGAGGGTGAATTGCCAGTTGAAATTTTGTTGATATGTTTGCAATGTATTTTCAATAGTAGAGTTAGACTGGAATATGTGATTCCTAAAGGGATCGCAAGTGAGAGAAAGCTGGTGATAATGAACAAATCATCAGCAGTGGCCAGCCAATCACCAGCCACCACTGAAACACGCCGCGGTATTTGTTACCATGGATGCAGCATTTTTTTCACATGTTCATAAACAGCCATTCAAAAGGTGGGACATAAAAACAGAGGAGATAGACATCAGCATAACTCATTACAAACGAAAGCAAACTTCAATAAACTTCTACTTTCGGCACCGTGTAATCACACACCAGAGTTGCACGATTCTGGATAAAATGAGAATCATGAGTTTTTTGCTTGGAATGAAGATCACGATTCTTTCAAGATACTGCAAAATGTTTCCAATGAAAAACATTGTAGTGCGTTTAATCTCAAGATCAGACGAGTTTGGCCAGCATGAGGTTGGTAGGGGTCAGAGTGGAAGATACTCAGGATAGAATGAGGTGGAAAGGGATGATTCGCTGTGGCGACCCCTGATAAGGGAAAAGCCGAAATAGAAGTAGTAGACGAGTTTGGCTGAATTGTATAAATGCCGGATTAAGAATGCGAGGGGAGTGGAATTGAGATTGCGATCTTTTAACGATAAATTTTGCAGCTTTGCATATCACACACTGATACATGCACATACACTGCATTTTTTTACATGAAATGATATGAATAATTAAAGTCTGTAAATTAATGTGATTTTTTTTTTTTTCTAGTCTAACAATCCAGCAATCACTTTCTCTAAATTAGTGCAGTTATTCTCCCGCAGGATCAATGGGTCACAGACAATGCTCAAACCAGAGCCACATTGCTTCTGAAAATGATATTTTATGCTCTTGTTATAAATGCTAATTGTCGCAGAAGACTTGTGATGAGAGCTCTCGCTAAAGAGAAGCAGACAAGCAGTACATTAGCATCAATTTGTGTAATTGAAAGGGTAGAAAAAAAGTAGGTTTGACGTTTTGAGAAAAGTCCATCATGACGTGATCTAGGCGATGTGGAATTATTGCGACTCCAATCAGGATTGGATTGCATCTTAGGCGGGTGATGGGATGCTGCGGATGTGTGGCTGGTTAGAATGATTGATGTCGTGCGGCTGTGGTTTTCCGGACTCGCTGGGAGAGCCCCTCCTTTCAGGAATTAAATGATTATCTCAAGGGTTCTCCCCTCATTTGTATGGAGAAACTGTATTTGGCATGGAAGCTTCGGGACGTCCCCAGATAGTCCTGCAGCGATTGGCTCACAGCTGCCTGGCTGCGACAGATTGTGTCTCCTGTCACTCAACCAAACCTGTGAGGATGTGTGCGGCTTCTGGAATGATGCAAGGCTTTTAATGTGAGAATAGAATGGCTAAATGGTTGTCGCAATACGTGTCTTCTCTTATTTTGTGCCCAGAGACTAGACATTAAACATGATTTACAGTGGCTTGCGTATTCAGTAGACATCCATTTTACCGCAGATTGATTTTTTTCCTGCTTCACTGTATCACACATTTTCATAGTGGGATTCTGTTGCTTTATTGTGCGGGTTCCCCTGGTTAATCATGGGATTATGTTAATGTATTTTTTGCTTGATACTTTGTCAGTTTTACTAAGTCATCTCTCACAGACACAACTGCTGCTACATTTTTGCATGTAGCTCTTTTAACTTCTCAGTTGCGCTGCGTGTTTAACAACACCGTTTTTGGCTTTAATTAATAAAACAAGGCATTGCAGAAGTTTTTTTGCAAGAATGTTTTTTGCTAGATGCTCTGGAATGTTGCTACTAACTGGGCAATGCTAACACTTTTGTAGAAAAGCCATATTTTAGACAGACAGACACACAGACAGACAGACAGAGACAAATAGATAGATAGAACCTTTATTCATCGCATTAAGGATTTTAGTTCAATAATTGGCAACAATTTCAAGTAATATGCTGATTTTAATATTATTGTCTAGTAATTTTGCGTCAGCTAACACTCTACTTTTACTACTTTTATGCAACTAATATTTCTTATCATGAACAAACAATAGATATTTTTTGATAAAACAACACAATAATACATTTTTCACAGTTACCAAAGTGGGCTGTTAGCGTAGAGATATTTAGAAATGTAAAGTTCAAGCTATAATTTTTATGAATTAATGATTGCAGGTCAATTATTTTAGTTTTTGTTCAATTTGTTCAAAAACGTTCAACGATATATTACGTTTTATAATAGTATCTTGATTAAGTTTGAACTTGGCAAGAGTCAGGGAGTGTTGTAGAGTCATTAAATCTCACTGAAGGTTTGATTCTAATCTGCTTTCTTTTCTCATCTACTGTTATATACTGTACATACAAATGATGCGAATGATGTCTTTGCTGTCAAGAAGGATTATTACAATATTTAATCCACTTTCATAGTAAATTTGTGCATTTGTTTTTGTCTAGTGCCTCATCAGACGTAGTTTTTGCATGTGGAACATAGACGAGAGCGAGGAAAAATTGACAAGGAGTCAGAGATGCAACAGCAGCTTGATACAACGACTGTCAAAGTGAATGAAAGAAAATGGGTTAAAATGAAGGATAAAAATCCACACCTTTTTCTCCCCCCCCATGATTTTTCAAGGCTGAGTCACTGCTGATGAGTGGGAAGATTTGGAGAGAGAGAGCGAGCGAGCGAGTGAGCGAGAGAGAGACGGCATCACGGAGCACGTGTGTGAGAGGAAAGCAACAGAAGGAGGGGAAAACCACGACACAGCGGCTCTGAGAAGCGGGCAGCCGGCGAGAACGACAACGAGCGAGCGAGAGAGCGAGCAGCAGTGAGGGAGGGAGAGAGAGAGACACCGAGGCTGGGAGAGCTGACCCTCCTCCCCCCTTCTCTCCTCTTCCCCCCCTCCTCCCTCACTCCTTCAGGAGCTGGTGTGTAGGAGCAGCGAATACAGTGTGACCGAGGCAACATGAGCGATGTCACCATCGTTAAAGAAGGCTGGGTCCAGAAGAGAGGTAAGCAGCTTGTCTGTGCCGGCGTCGAGCCTCGTGTCTCCAGGGACGGCTTCCTCCGTCATGGGCGGGCCGCGGCGTGGCTTCAGTCTGTGTCTGTGGAAGCCGGCGCGTGGGTGTGCCTGCTCACACACACATGTGCTGCCGTTTGAGCTGTCTGCACGCTGCTTTTGCAGAATCGGTGCTGTGGATGAGTGTCTGCAGGTCTGTCTGCGTTCCGACTGCCATCCATCATTTGTCAATGTGCTGTTCTGATGCATCCAGCCTCTGCGTTTAGAGGGGTTCCTGCACTCATGGACTCTGCGTGGGGGTCTTTGGTCAGTGTGGCACCCTGGGAATGGGCAGCAAAGGGCTTCCTATTATTGTACTTGTAAACTATGGATGAGTTATGGGATGTAAAAGAATGTCTCAAGTTACTCTAGACAGCTTTGTCACTAGTTTTTGACTGTATTTTGTAGATATAGACCACATCTATACGGTATACTTAAAAGTACATGCGTACATAGAATTGAACTTTATTGTCATTGCACATCGTACAATAAAAATTATAATAAAGAAGAGCAACTTATAAACCAACAAATGCAAAAAGTACAAAAGAAGTAAAATAGAAAAACAAACAATTGAAAAATACCCTGTATTTACTGTTCTTGCTACGCTATGGTCTATCCTTGTGGACATAATTTCAATGACAGTTGGTGATTTTTAGGCCTGTGAGTAAATTAGCCTGCAGGTAATACAATTACTGAGCGCTTTCTTATGCAAATGCAGACTGACATGTTGTGGAAACAACCAATCAGAGCGGAGTTCACCACAGTCATGTTGAAATTCACATTCGCTCTCAAATCCCAGACTGCCACAGTTGATTTATATGTAAGTGCTGGTTGCCTTGATCACTTTAGCTGCCCAGATTGACTTTTTCATTCAGCAAAACAAACCTCTAAAGTGAAGGATCAATGGAGTTTAATGCTGGAGGTGAAGGGAGGCTTTTTCCCAGCATCTGTCCTTGAGCACAACTATATTTCTCCTCAGACTTCAAGCGCTATGTAAGCCACATTTATTCACCGTGTCCATTTTTCGATATATGTCAAGGGGTTTTATAATTCAAGTATTTTTCACGGAACAGCCTTATTTTATCATGTCTTATTTCACATAGTGTTACATTCATTTATTGTTTTAAATAGATGGGGTGTCTTTGACACAGTTGCATTTCCTTTGATGCTGGATTCTTAACCGACCTAAACTGACTTTTGTAACTGAAATAAGACGTAAGCAATAGATCTAGTGGTTGGAAAATGTGACCGTCTTGAGCATATTCTCAAGTTTAATTGTGTCGTGCAGGTTTGAAACCGTGGTCCGTGTTTGCGGTGTGTGAGGATGGAGAGTTTGCTGTAGTTCTGGGCTTGGAAACTAACTTTGTTCTGTTGGTCTTGGCTGCGGTCCAGGACAGACCCACTTTCCCTCTTGTTTTTTTCCACTTTATCGCCACCGCTTTCTGCTTCCTTTGAGTTGTAATGGTTTAACAATCTCTGTCCGTGTCTAGTGGCTCTTTACAATTTTGCAGTTGTCTCTTCCTGGCTCATCACCACTGGGCATCACCTGTGTTGCAGTCGTTTTTCATCCAGGCCGGTCACAGTCACATTTTCGATTAAAGCTGTGTGAGAAGTGACATCACTTCCTGTTTGTCTCACTAGAGACCCAATCAATGGTCCACCTGACTTTCTGACATGTTTAATTCTTTAACCCTTAAATATAATTGCTCTGGTTGTTAGAAAGATCTATTTTTTGGACTGTGACATGGATTTAATCTGCTTTTGTCTGGTACAACTTAAACAGGGATTTGTGTTTTTTTTTGTTTTGTTCTTGTAGACGTGGGTAGGGAATTTCTTTGGATCTCTGCATGGTCGGTGCTGTGCGTGTGTGTGTGGAGGTTAGCTGTCAAGCTCCATAGCTGTACAGTGGTACAGAGGAGTCACATGGTGTATTGCTCTCTCCCGCAGGATTGCTGGAACACTGTGTTCTGAGAAAAGGACGCAGGCACATGAATGAAGCTAGTTCGCTCACATGACCATTGACGCACTCACTCACTCACTCATTCACTCAGTCTTCTCTCTCTCACAAGTGAGTGAATTTATACTAGCGTTTGGATTTCATGGACACACACGCACACGCGCGCACACACACACACACACACACACACACACACACACAACACACACCACACACACACACACACACACACACACACACACACACACACACACACACACACACACACACACACACACACACACACACACACACACCCACAACACACACACACACACACACACACACACCACACACACACACACACACACACACACACACCACACCACACACACACACACACACCACACCACACACACACACACACACAACACACACACCAACCAACAACAACCCACAACCACACACACACACACACACACACACACACACACACACACACATATACATCAAATTCCAGTCAAGCTGCCTCAGCTGACTGCTATAACCTGTACGTCCTGTTCCTTTTCTCATAGCCAGCAATCTCCTGCTCTCAGATGACCACTGGATCCATCTCCTCCTTATCTCCTTCCTGTCCTCTCTCACTCTTTCAGTATGTAAAGTGCATCTGAGTGCATGTGAGATCAGCTTAGACTGCAGCGGAAGTTGCTATTGGTGGAGACTGTGCATCCTTGTGTGGGTGGCAAGGCCCTGGATTTGGAGCCTTTGAATGTTCAATATTCTCATTGTTAACGTATTTGTTCTAAAGAAGAGAAACAAACGTGCTATTTTTATCAGGTTTTTTAAAGTCGACAAACTTTGTCTATGAAAACATTTTTGAGTTCATTTAAACCAGCGGTTCAGAACTTACAAGCTGATAACATTAAGGAAAAATTGATGAAATAATAAACATTTAAATAATACTATTAATTATTAATAATATTTCTAGAAATAATAGACATTTAAAATACAAATACATTTTTACAATATTTTGTCTGATGTTTTTTGTTTGTTGACTAGCTAAAAACCATATATTTTCATGGATTGACTTTTTTGTTGTAGTGGGTATGTGCAAAATAAAATAAAACTTTGCTTAAAAGTCAGATGAAAAATAAAATGGAAGTAAGTTTTATATAACTGTGTGTGGCCGGACACCAGAGGTGGGAGACCATTGATTTAGAGTGTTAATGATACAATTAATTTAAATCATTATATTCAAATGTTTAATAATATTGATAGTTAAACTGAAATTGAAGGATTACACTTCACCATGAAGGCCATCCATCCTGGCCTGGCATCATAAAGACCAACTGTGGTGTCGACACAGCTGTTGCTCTTTAGAGTTATCTCTGATAAATATTGTTAAACGAACATTATTCTGTTTTTGGAGCAGGGTTGACAGTAATCTTGATGGACTGCTTCTCTGTTCTTGGTTTGTTTCTTAAGAAGTGACACACAGAGTCTGCAAGCTGTGAAGGATCATTAGCTTCTCATCTGCAGCATCCTGATGCTCTTTAATCTGGCATGGCTCCTCACAGGCGTTCATCTTAAAGCATCCCTGTCACCGGTGAGAGGAAAACCTCCACACAGCCAAGCTAAGCTGCTGCGTGTTTTTTCTCTCAGACACACCTGCACGCTTTTGAACATCTCACGCTGTTTTCTTCGCTCTCCTCCTGCTTGCGCGCTTTCGGTGCTGCGGCCCCCTCAGTCACGACTCGCTGGCTTTTGTGTGTGCTTGTTTTTCTACTTGTATAAAGTGAGCGTTTGAGAACAAGGACAGAATGACGTGTTCTGAGAAGTGATGACGGCTTTTGGGGTCAGGGAGTGTTGTAGATGCAGGCTGGGGGTCAGCGGCTGACTCACTCCGTCCCTCGGACTGACTGCAGAGTTACTCATCTTCCTGAATCATGCATAGATGAGAAAAGAGTGGCTGGATTGGAATGAAACCTTGAGATATAGAAGGAGAGATGGAGCACGTGGAAGAGAAATTAATGAAGCTTCAGTGTGAATTTCTCTTTTTAAAAAGCAACTTTGGTTTGTGAATGATTCCATTGATTATGACATAAAAAAAACTGAAATAAACTGGTTCATGTACTGAACTAAACTGAATCTATGCTTTATGCACAGGGTTTGGTAAGTCCATTTTTCAGTGATCTATTAATAGAATTTTACTCTACAACTGACTTCAGTGTCTGATTTTGTCTGAGTGCAGGGTATTGTGGGCATTGTAGTCTGCTGAGGACACTGATCCAGGACGTTCTTGAAGTATTTGATACAAACAGTTTTTGTTCTCAGTTTCACACGTTATAGTTTTACGTAAAGTATAACATACAATAGTGGTCGTACACACATGGTGTATTACAGAAGGATAAACAGTATGTCACAGAAACTGCACTCCATGTACTACCTGGTTAGGATTTTGCATGCGGTGACCTCTCTAGAATTTTTTAAGTGAGGGATTGACGCACGGACCAGAGAAGGTGTGCGTGCCTCAGACCGTTTATGAGTGTCTATGGAGTGTTTACGGAGAAGCAATTTTAACATAACACTCCTGCACCCTGTATTCCGAGAAAAGTCACACCCCAAATTCCATTAGTATAAATACTTTTACATATAAGAACAGATACTTCAATTGGTACGTTAAACAAATTTTGAGGGTTAATCTTTATTCCATCATTTTGGAAACATAAGCATATATAAAAAATTAAAAGTTGCGTTAACATAAAATGTTAGTGGAATACTTAGTATTCATTGAGTCTATGTAGTTTTAACTCAACAATAAATAATTTTTATATCCCACGTCATGGGAATAGATGACAATATTTTGCAATTGCATTTTTATTTGTAAAACTTTATTGTCTACCTGGGTGGAATTGAGTATTATATTCACCTGTACAAAGCATATACATTAAAATGTACAATTTTTAAATTTTTAAATATACATTATTTTTGTAATTCTCCATGTCAATGAAATATTATCTGTCATAATATGAAAGAAATTCCAGTTTGATAAGTACATTTTTTACTCAAATCAGTTTTTTAATTGTGCATTGAGTGTAAATAGTTAAAATCTGATGTTAGTCTGATGAATCACAGGTTGATTTAGGTTGTACTGTCGGATTTTTTGACAGTGTTGATATAAGGAATGGATGGATGGATGGACAGACAGACAGACAGAATGAAAATTTCTGTCCTGATCCGTTGACTTTGTGGGCTTTCTCCTATTCTGTTAATAGAAGGATAGTGTTCTCATCACTCTGTAATGAGCTCAAGGCCATTAGGAGAATTGGGAAAGCATGACAGAGCAGTTCATTGGTGATTCCAGCCATATACTCTCACACACATGGCTATCACCTTACTCTTGGCAACTGGTCCCCGGTCAGTTGGACTGTCACTCTAGTGTTGACACGTGCCTGTGTTGAGCCGTTGTGCATTCTCCTAGGTTCCCCTCTCTTTACTTAGACTTCCATATCAATCTTTCATGTGAAATTGTATCACATGTCAGACTGAGGGAACTCGCGGAAGAGGGAACAGACCATTTTTTTTGTTTAAGACTTGTAGCAGACCATCAGCTCACTAACAGAATGAATTGTGAACTTGACTGCAGTATACAATAAAATATGTATAGACCTTTTAAAAAAAATCTTAAAACCTGTGACTGTGAGTGTATTATATATATAATATATATAATATATACATTAGTATATATGTAAATATAATAAATATTCATGAATTTATTTATGTACATTTTAAAATTATTTGTAGTATTTGTCACAGAAACTTTGCAATTTCACAAAACCGCTCTGAGACAGTCTTGAATTGAAAAAAGCACTTTGTAAATATATAAAAAAGCAATTCAATGATTTTCAAGGGTGTCTCTCACATTTGTCATCAGATCCTTCCTTTTCTTGGGGATTTGCATCAGTAAGCCATTGCATCCTAAAATGTTAAAAATCCATTTGTTAATTTAAACAATGTTTATACCATTATCGGTAAAGTAAAATAGATATTGATATACATCATAATAGATGTATTTACTGTGCGAGATAAGATGTGAGTCATCCAGCTTCTCTGGGGATTTCAGTGAAGGTGAGCGAGTCCAGGCAGACAAGCATTGACTTCAGTCTGGACCGCAGAGAGTTCAGTGGGTTCAGTCGTGCTGCTGCTGGCGCTGATCAGGTGACCGTGCCAGAACGCTGCGATATCAATCACCCTTCCACTGTCTCTATACTGCAGCGGTGCCCGTCAAAACACCCTTGCTGCTTCCTGTTTTTAGGTTCCTGCTGACTGGCATGCTGGATATATGCAGCTCCACTTGTACATGGGCTGAGATACGCAAGACCCCCACACACACACACACACAAACACAGCCAGTGCCAAGGCTGCAGACACTGAGGGTTTTGTAGTCAATAGCACACAGACACACAAATAGCATCGCTATACACACTCACATCCGGAGGAAGGGATTCAGTGCAGTGTTTTACTAACTACAGCCATTGTTGGAAGGGTGAGTCATTTTCAACTGTGGAGACAGTCACCACTTCTTCAATACTTCTCTATTCTTTCTGTTGTGAATGATTAGATGCCGTTCATTCAAAATCCTGGACTCGAGTTCAGAACCCGCCACCTAAGAAAAAAGAAAGCGCTTTGCTTTATGGTTTTGATTGGTACCCAGTCAAAGAGTAACTGACTTGTCCAGTTCGCTGGACTATCGTCCATTTAAGAGCAACAAATCTGACCTGAACTGCCTTTTATCAGGCTTATTTTACACACGGGTACGTGTGTACAATTTGTAACTCCTTAACCTCGTCACCTCCCCCATCAAACCAGTGTTAGTCACTCAAGAAAATAACTGGGATTTTTTTTACTTTAAAATGTACGGTGATGTTTGTTTATATAAAACTATTATCAGAGGATGAAATTTGATCTAATTTTAGTCAAAAATAGTGTGCTAAATGTTTAGCGTATTGCAATCTAAGTCACTATGAATAAAATATAAAAACCACAATGTAAAGTCAGTACATTATGTGTTTTAATAGCACAGCACATTTGACTTTAAGGTTTCTTTTAAAACCAGTAGTCTAGATACAAATCAGAACAAAGTGCATTTTAAGCAAATCTCGTGGACCTGTGTTGATCAGCAGTAGCAAACCTCTTAGCCTGATCCCTTTGTTTTTCACACACCTCTCGACTGAAAGGTTCGGCTGGTCTCTGTGACCTGAAGAACAGGAATGTCTCATTACCTCGTAAAGACCACAGAGGTCTCCGAGAGCAAAGGCTAATAGTATTAGGAGCTCACGACTGGTAAGCAGATGAAAAGTTCTCAAAGCTCTTGACCACTGTTTGTCCTACTGCCTTCTTCAGTCATGATGCTTCCCTCCTATGTTCAATCGGCCCCCATTGCTCACGGTAGATATGCTCGTAAACCCCCTGGAAAAATGAGAGGCATAAGGAAAACTTTAATATATCCTAAATCAGCCTCTCTCTCTCACCATCATCAGTTGAGAGGTTAAATGAAACATGAAACATGACTTGCTGTCTTTGAGAGAAGACGGAGAAAAACTGCTGAGGGAAGAGAGGAAACAATTTTACTGTTTACGAAATCAATTCAAGCCGAGGTGAAGTGGAGCTTCAAAGTATTTCTTTAAATTTAATATATTTGCCAAACAATATAATCTTCCAGCATCCACTGTAACACTCAGTTGCCAGTATTAAAAGTATTGACCATTTCTGAAATCTCAAATAGTTTTGCATACCTGGCCATCATAAAGGATTTTGAAATCACCATGCTTTAAATTCAAGTCTCTGGAGAACTCAATGTTCACTGGGCCGTTATTATTGTGGGAAAGCGAGAATAGTTCATCTGACATGGAACAGCTCAATCCTTGTATCAGCATGCAGACGGTACAGGGCTTATTGATCCATGGGGGTCCCGCTGTCAGCCTGAAGGACAGAATCCACCACTGGCTATGACTTTCAGCCTGTTTATGAGGCTGCTGAAGTGATGACTTGAGGAACAAGGACAGATCCTGCTTCAAACCAGCATGTCCGTCTGTACCCGCTCCCAGCAGCACAGACATCCCGACCTTGGTGTGGTCAGGGCGCTCCTATTGGTCACTGAAGATTGAGGTGCCACTTTTACAACTCTGGCTGGTATCTTGTTAAGTTCGATTGGGTTAAGGGGTCAAACTCAATTACACAGGGGCCAAAAATCAAAACACACATTAAGGTGTGCTGGATAAACATTTATATAACAATTATAAAGCTAAACATTTTAAAACATGCATATGGATAAAAGTACTGCAAATACACTTTTATATTTTGTATTTCTTAACGGTCTTGTCAAATATATACAAGTTAGATGAACATGCTTGTTACTAATGAATGGTAATGAATACAAGGTAAGGTTGCTAAAGCGCTGCATTCTGGGATTTGTATTTTGAGTGTGATCAGTGCTTCATATTAGTGGGCTTTTAGGAGAGTTTAGAAAATGAAGTGAGTTTTTATCAGTTGAATCTCGCCGGCTGGGTATAATTTTACAGGAAATCGGTGAACTACATCATTCCACTTTTAGTTTAACATGATTTTCTTTCTTTAATTCATGAGTGAATTATAAATTCTGGTAAATACAATGAGATCAAACGGATTGCTATTTTATTGGAGTATATGTGTGAATGTAGTACTATAACTTATTTTCTGATTATTCTTACTTTAGAATACCATTAGTCTCTTTAGTCAAAAGTCTCTTTAACTCTTTGCGTTAAGTGATCGTTCCGCTTTGGTTTAAGGGCAGCGGATGTTCAGCCAGTTTCTCACGTAGCCCTGGCAACTGTGGCACCAGCGTCGCTCAGTGCTTCTGTTTCCCACCCAACACTTCCTTAGATTTAAAGTTTTCCTGAAGTTGTTCTACCCTTGTTGTCTTTAGCTTGGACTACTTGAAACAAAGCATTTGTTTCATCTGTTTTGATTTTAGGCTGTAAAAATGAAAACGTTTTGTAAGCCTAAATGTCTAAAGCAAGAAGAGCTTTTTGGAGTTTTTTTGGACACTGTGTGATGAACTGAATCAGCCATGACAATTCACTAACCTTGGAGTTGAGTCCATGTTAAAGCGTTCTTCTTAATGTACGTCAATGTTACTCTGGTTCTGGAACTTATTCTTCAGTGTCTTTTATAATTTGATATTTTTCCTGTACCAACAAAAGAAGAATAAACTTAAACCCATTTTTCAGTATGTGGCTTTTTAAGTTTAACTATGTGTAGCAAAAAACTATTTGCAATGTCCAAATTATACACTAGAATTATCATAATGTTGTTAAAGTGACACATAAAAACAGCATTAAGAGAAAGACAATTAGCTAGTCTGCTAATTGTTACAATGGCTTTTAATGTTTAAAATTTGACTAATAGTGTATTTTATTATTATCTATGATTTAGAAATCACCACATCTCTCATCATATTAGTTTAATGTGTTGAATAAATTGTCTTTTTTTTGCATTCCCTGTGGTTTTCACGTGTGACTGAGAAGAGAATTTGAACTTGGGCAACCTGGAGGCTAAAGCTCAGTCTGTTCTTGCATGAACTTCTTAAGCTCACGAGGACGTCTCAGTGGTAATGCCAAACTATCAAGGGGCAGCCTGAACTCGAGACCTTTATTAGTTAACTTCAGTCTGACTGACCTCATGGGTTACGTTCAATTTGTCATTTTGTGTTCTTCCCATAAACCTTGAAGTCTTGAAGCAATATTTGATGAACGCAACATTTGTTTGAGTACAGTAATGCCATTTCATTCTATGCTTACATTCATCAACGTTCTCCAATTTATTGAGTTCCAAAATGTGCCCATAAGTGCGAGTGTGTATGCTTGTTCACACTGTGATTGGTCATACCTCCGCCTAGTGTTCCAGCAGTTCCATCCCTGCTGATTGGCTCCTGCTCCCCATGATCAAGAAATGGAAAAAGTGGCTTAGCAAATTAAACTTTTGAAAAATTAAGAATAATTGAAATAATTGACAGTGACTTTGTGTGACCTTTTCTTCTTTCTTCTTCTTTTTTTACCTTTACACAGACCCAGTAGTAGACAAAAGGAAGCTATGCTTTATAGGAAATGCCTCTTTCTAGAAATGTGGTTATTTGAGGTGAGGCAGAAGGAAGAGAGTCCATTAAGCGGAATCCTGTGAGCCAGAGCCTGAGGGAGCCACAACTCCTCTTTAACTGATCTTAATTTGCCCGGCAGGAAGGAAAAGGAGCTGAGGAGATGCTGAAGATCTTCCTCTAGTGCTGGAGGTGGATAAAATGCTCTCAAGCTGTTATCACAATTTTATTTGAATCTCAGATTTATCAGTTTATCAAATGACGTGAATCAGACACGGGGGAATACCTGTACAACCAATAAGACCAATTCAAAGTATTGAGCTGCTGTTAATATACATTTTTGGATTTACATCGCTTTTCAAATTACAATATAAAATTAATTACTACTTTGATACCGTATAAATACATTTCAAATTTGACACATCAATTGCTTTTTTTGGTACTTACATCAGATTTAAAGCCAATTATTTTTGCAAGTACACGTACATGTGCAGACATGTGCTTCCAAAAATTAAAATATTTTACGTTATATTTACATAGACTACATTTTTAAAGGACACACCATTATAATATAGTTTTTTTTTTTTAAATGTTAATGTGTTAAACCAAAGTTTGTACTGGCTGCTGGGCATTTTCAGGTCACTTGACCCTGCAACATGTGTCTCTCCCAGCAGGCAACAGTGTGTGGTGATGTGTCACTCCTCTCACGGTCTCAGCATGGTCTGATCCACTGTCAGCTCCTATCATGTGTTTCATTCCTCTGGAGGTTATTCACCAGATGTGCCTTACTTTGCCTCTTTATTCCATCCATGTTCATCCTCATTAGACTTTTACTCACCAAGGTTACTCGTTCTTTAAACATTAAAAAAAACCTTAAGATTAGAATGAGATGGGGAGAAATCGATTAATCAAAAATTCAAATATTTGAATTCATATTTGGAAATTGTTATTATCAGAATTGGCAAAATCTTCAGAAGAACAGAAATATGCTTTCTCAGCAGGAATTGTCCAGTCCTTATTGTCAGTGTTACAATTTACTAAGTTTTTATCAATTTGTATTATTGGTTTGTTATACACAAAAGGCCTGCGCAATTGCCAGAAATACATTGCATTATTGTATGTTGCCATTGCAAACATTACACGCATCTTTATACTGTGTACACACTTTTATAGTATACATTAATTCTGCTACATGTAGTGAACAAAACTATTGTTTTAGACTACTTTGAAACATTTTCCTTCAAATATAATGCTCAAAATGGCAAACGTGATAATGTTCAGTTTTTTATCAATACTGTATTAGGCTGGAAATTGGTGATAAGCGGCCTACTGTAGCTCTTGTTCCATAGCATTATTAACCGAGTTTATCCTCGTGGCTTCCCTTTGCTCTTTAGAATGCTCAAGTTTCTGCTGTAGACTTAAAAGTTTGAAATGCTTTGAGAGTGTCTGCCAGTTCCTTCAGGCTGTGGATATATTTGGAACTCTTAAAAGTACGGAGGAACATTGAGCCCATGCGTTCTTAGACATCAGGTAGTATTTTGGGGAGCACTCATGAAATATTTAAGAAAATATGCCACCGCTGTTCTACTAGAAAGGATTAAGTGTCAAAACGAAGTTACAGCGAGTCTTATGGAAAAGTGTTAATTTTGTCTTTTTTGTCCAAATACTCTACTTCAGGGATCAATAATATAAGGGTTATTATTAAAATACCGTATGTCTTTCAAGTTTTCTATTGAGGTTTTAGTTTGAGCAGATTAAGTAATATTAAACATGCTGTGAAATTAGTCTCTGCTAGTGCTGTTGTTTTTTTTCTCTGTGTATTACGTTCCGTATCCTGGATGTGAAGGAGTTTTGGCTTAGGTTGGAGTAAGCTGTTTTTTTTTTGATGGGATCCACTGTCTGTTATGGAGCTATTTTTAGTGGGGATTATTATTGCTGTGAACTCCACGCCGCTGTAGAACACCCTGTGCACGGGAAGATTGAGGTAATTTACCTTCAACTGTCTGAACTTCCATCTAAAATCCTGAAAGTAGATCTGAAAACACAATGAACTTTCAACAAGATGAGGATGATATTGTAGATGTGCTGACTGGACTGTACTTATGTGCTGTGTTGACTAATACCTTGCGCACTGGTCTGACTTTGGTATGAGGTGTTCAAGAGATGTCATTCCCACACCATTTTTTAATCATTTGTCCTTGAGACAGTTCAGTATTTAATTCTGCTACAGTAACCTAGACTTGAGTTTCAGTCTCCTTGCTCTATGTTGCCCAAAATCCCATGCACTCGAGGGTGGAACACAGCTCTGATATCATGAAACGTGAGAGGAACCATGATCATGTCAATCTATATTTTATCTCAACAATTAGTGTCTTTATAAACTACGGTTTACATACAATTAAATCACTTTGGATGAGAGATTAGATTCATGTCATGGTGCATATTTTTCATTTTCAGTAACTAGCCAAACGTTTGCGATACCTCTTGATCAACTCGCAAACGTCGGCTGGATGACCGTACTGGTTCCACTCTGGGGACGAAGCTTTTCAACCGCACATGTTCACTTGTACCCTTCTGTTCAATCGGACAGAGCTGATCTACACAGTTGTTTTTTTAAATGTTCATGCGCAATACCAATTGGATGGATAAACAGGCATGGGTTCAAATTTCCACTGCCCCTCGAGACGCACCCTACGTTTAATGGCCGCCCCAGCTGCATCATTTAGGCTGGTTGAGGCCTCCTGTCATGTCACCTTGTCCCAGGCCTGACTTACGGCAGCTGCTGGGCTGTTGTGGCCTCATGTTGAAGGCTGGAGTAGGGTGGGTAGTTCCCAAGAGACGAAAGGGGACAGCTCCCCTTAGCGCCAAAGGGGCCAACCTGCTTCTCTCATGTGGATGGCTTTTGTGCGAAAGCTCCTCTAAGAACAAAGCAGGCAGCCGGATGTATAAAAACCCACAGATGGCACGAAGTGAAGGGGCCATATAAATAATAATGGACGGCAGACAAAAAGCTGGGCCACTGTAAGGATTAAGCCCACTCGGGCCTCTGTCACTCCTGTACAGTGTGTCTGCGGTGGGTTAAACCCCTTTCGCAGGGCGCCATGGCGCATCTGCTCTCAGCCAGCCCCTGTGCCAAAAGTGTGCGTTAAGTGCCCGGAATTCTGCTGCATTATGCCCTCATGACGTTGCCAAGGAGATGCAGAATCTTCCAGAGTTCTATTGTTCCCTTCAAGTGTCGTCTGATCGCCCAGCACAAAGTTTCACTTGCATGTGGTTTTTGCGCTGCTTGACCTTCTTGAAGAGTTTAAGGGTTTCGCTCTTGTCATTTGCCATTGCAGGTAAATAATTTATGATTTTCTTGAGATAACTAAAACATTTATGACTTTACATAAGCAGATTCTCCGCACCATTAGTTTTTATGTGACAGTACAGTAATACACTGCAGTCGTTTGGTTCACAGAATCATGACATGGGCTAATTTCCTACACAAGCCAGCAAATAAAGTATAAATATAGTGAAATACGTTCTCCATCGTCCCACCATTACACATGGTCTAATTTTTAAATTAGGAATGACAAGGAAGGCATTGATGATTGTGTTCTCTTGTGGTAACTAATCTAAAACAAATCCCACTAATCTAATGCAAAGAAGAAGGGAAACATGAACTTTCTTACCTGAAATCATAATGCTTCATCTATTCTGGGAATTTGAAAAAACAAACAAACAAACAAACAAGAAAACCTCACTATCAATTCACACTCCAGTTCACTTTTTCGCATAAACTTTATCACTTTTCAGGTTAGATTTAATTTTGTCATTTTAATTCTTTTGTTCTGAGTTTGCCTTCTGACCGAAGAGCATTATTTTCCAAATGTAATTGCTGTCAGTATTGTGAAATCATGCAAAGAAGGCTAGTCTTGATCTTATTTTATTTATAATTATTTGCAACTATCATGTGCCTGAAACTAAAATATGTGCTAGTAATTTAATTCAACAACCCATGCAGTCTTTTTCAAGTCAAGGTTTAATTTACAGTATAGAGCACAGGTTTAACAAAGCGGTGGTTTATCCAAAGTTCTCTTTAAAATAACAAACGATTAAAAAAAAAAAAATACATATAAAAAGCATTTAAGATATAAATGTACAGTGTAAAACAATTTAACACCAACATACAATTCCAAAAATATGTGCACCTTGTGAATCGAATGCAAGGTGATCAGAGTCTGTATTTTTTTTGGTGAACTTTAACTTTTTTTTTTTTACACAAACGAGAAAGCAACAATAAACTTGAAAACCAGTGTGATAAATTCTCTCTCCACCTCTGTTTCTCACTTCCTGTGCGGTTCTGGTCTGACAGTCTGACTTTGGACTTGCTTTTGTCCCATTTTGCTAGACCACAGACCCTGTGGTCATATTGCCAGGAAGTCAAACTGCCATTTCTGAGAAGCAACAACAAAACTGGAACTAGTCACATAATAATACATAGCTAGAAGCGTAAAAACTGTGTTTTAAGTTCATTTTTGTAGCATTGGAACGTGAGCAATCCGCAATTTTACTCGACCAGTGGTGCAATAACTATGTACTTAAAGTGAGTATTCAACATTATTCTCAGCAGTTGAACGCTTTTTGTGCATTGCTGAGTAAACTGTTGCAATAAAGAGATAATTGGTCTTTCGCATTTAGATTTTCATTATGTTTTTGTTTGACGTCGACTGCAAGTGCCAAAAACGGACGTTTTAATGCTGAGCCTTTGACTGTAAATGGGAAGTGGCTGCTTGTGACTTTACTAGGTTGAGAGTAAAAAAGGGAACATGTTTTACCTTAACTCAGTAACTGAATAAGGTTATTCCAGGTTATTCCAAGGTTATATCCAGTGTTGTTTAGTATACACATGCATGTATGTTCATCAAGTATGAAATATAATGATATGCTTATACTGTAATAAATTATTTACATTTAGCATATGCTCTAATCCAAACTGACATTGCATTTCACTTCAGTATTGCACCATGTTGCGAACCCACAACGTTGGTGTTGCAAATGGCAGCTCTAGTATTTTGATTGTTTGTTTAGGAACAATCGCCTCCATATATCCCATGCTCCGTATTCTAATAAAACTTTAACCCCAGTAAACCCTTCGCATTCATTAAGATGCAAATGAGGAAGTCAATGGTGCCAGTCTAACTCGACAAAACAAATGTTTCATTTATTCTCCTTTGTAACCATTTCCTGTTTTCAGAGGGACTCCACCATTAGATGACTTACTATAATGAAGGGCTTAACAAAAAACCCATCAGGAACAATAAAGCAGTGTTTTATTGCTGCGGTCACTGCGCGCTCCACACTTTTCAACGTGTTTCCATTCAACACTGTCCCCTAAGTGATCCAAACAAGCTCTTGGATCCCTCTCGTTGCATCTCATCTTACAAAAGTAAGGACTGATGGGTTTGAGTTGGTCAAACAGAGGATTCTTGTCTGCCAGAGAACTCGAAACTTCAATTGTAATTCAAATCCTGTTCTTGCATAACTGCGAGTGAAAAGAACTTTCTCACTCTGTTGTTATGATCAGCAATACATCTCTTAACTTTTAATTTGCCGCCGAAGAACAAAATTTGCCGCCGATTTATTGTGAATATCCTCATCAACCCCAACAATATGAGAGCCACATTTTTCTATCATGGAATATTTGGCACAAAATATTATGCCCAGTCCATGGGTTATAGTTGGTGTTTGCAACAAGGTTGTGGGTTTGATTCCCAGGGATGACATGAGTTTGATTTCAAAGTTTCTCTGTAATGCACCGCCCGTGATTTTGCATAAAAGCGCCTGCTAAATGCAGACGTGTTGATGTAAGTGAACTTTAAAGACATCACTCCATTTGTCACACAAGAGCAGCAGATGTTTTTAAAGGCGGCATGTGTTTCCATGTCAAAATCACAAGCCTGTCCGTCTACCTGACCTCTCGTTGACCTCTCCTAGTACAGAAGTGAAAAAGTCAAACTCATGGTAAGAATATCCCATGGCGCCACCAGCAGTTCAGGAAGAAAGAATGATGTGATATAATTTTTTTAATCACATCGCCGTGTATGTGATTAAATATTAAATTATTTTTTAGGTAAAATATTCTGTATCAGCTCACATTGACTCAAAATAATGATATATAGTTGTCAATGTGGTTGTTTTATTAATGTTATTGGAGATGTCAAAGAATTGCCAAAACTTGTTAGTGAATAAAAAATAAGCTGGTTTTTAGACCCAGTTAGATGGTGTAAAACCAAGTTCCCTCATCAAATGTGTTAGACATGGTTCTGTTCTGACATGAGAAGACACTCGTTCAACACCGGCCATTTATTCTACGCGCGTGCCGCCGTCCACACACTGGGGTCAATATGCTTTTAATGGCAGTAAAGTGTGCACTGACAAGTGGCCCATTGTAGTAGGGGTGAAACGACAGACTTCTTTTATCACTTCTACTTTGTCCAAGCTGCTGAAAGGGTTCAGAGGGGAACATGCCATCTTCTGTTTTACCACTGACAGTTGGGATTCCGGCTCTGGATAATGGGAGAAATGTGTTGTCAGCTGTTGAAGCAGGACAAATGTGCTGCTTATTACCTGATTGCGCTTCATTTCCGCCTCACTGGAATACATGTCTATCTGGCAAAGCTGTGGCGTATGTATAGAGATTGTCGTGGTGTTTTACAGCAATTCTATTTAAAAAACATTTCTATTGAGTGGAGGGCTATGCAAAAAAATTTTTTTGAATTAAAAAAATCAAAATGACTGTGATTTAAATATTTCTGACTGTACTGTATTTTAAATATTATTAAAATAGTGTAATTGCTGTAAAAACAATTATAATAGTTTGTGCAATTACATACATATTAATAATATAATAAGCTTTATAATTTATTTATAATCCATCCATCCATCCATCCATCCATCCATCCATCCACAAATGCATATATATAAATATGGTACACGTTTCATACATTAACTTTTGAGTTGAAGTTGATTTACTTTCGGAAAGTTATACTAGTGAAATTTGTAAAAAAAAAAAAAAAACCAAACAAACCAAAAACAGGTTGACATTGCTATGCATTTTCTGGATGCTCTTTAATTTCCCTGTGTCGGACTCTGAATTATGCCACTGTTCTGCTCGGTACTACCTGTTCTCCTTCGCCACATCAGCACCATGTGATGAATAACTGGAACAGAAGATGCTGTACCTTTTTGCACAACGTGGCCACACATATCCCAAAACAAAAAGACTAAAAACATTTTAGTCTTCACATGAATCTATGTCTGCACACTATTTCTTTTTCTTTCAGTCGATTTTTTTGCTTTTTGCCTTTTTGTCGTTGGTAGGTTGAGGACGAATGAAGATTGCAATTGATGATTCATTAGTGTTGGTTGGTGGGACGTAATGAAGAAAATTTGTCTAGGCTTACAGATCTTAGACGAAACACAATATTTTATACTCTGGAATCTATTATGTATTTTTTTCTCAATGTATGAGACTCCTCTTCTACATACAGAGAATCTTCTACCTCTTGCATATCTGTTGACAGCGCGATTCGAGCATAATATCCTTTTGTGATTCTTGTGTTAAAAGTGTGGATGCTGTTTCTTTCTTAGTTATGACTTTAATTTCAATTAAAGTTTTCTTAGTTAATGACTTTCTTAGTTAATCGAACAAACAAACTAAAGATTCTGATCTTTCTGTAATGAAAGACCGGAACAAAAAGCCGAACTGTGTTTTGTCCATAAAATTATTTTAAAAATTCTCCCTTGATTTCAGTAAATATATATTTATCGGTTTTTCCTTTTGCATTTTCCTTTTAGCATAAACTGACATTTTTTCAGAGCGTATGTGATACTGACCCAGAACATCTTTGCACATGTATTGCTTCATTGTGTTGTGTGAATAATAAAACCAATGTAGTTTTAGTTTGCACTTAAGCTGAATACATTTATGTTATTTTGTCATTTCCATTAAACCTTGCATCTGGTTGAGGTCAACCAAATGGTTTGCTGCAATCGTTGTCTGATTGGCTGTTTTCACACCTTTCACTCAAGAACTACTGCAGTCAACATATGATTTCACATATTGTGATTGGATTCATTGAAAAAAAAAATATGTTTAACTTGACCGAATAAAAGCTCAATCCAGTATGTATTTTTTTTAAGTCAGACTCTTGAAACCACCCATCTACTGATCTTTCCAGCAGCAGATGCTGACAGAATGGCCTCTCGAACAGTTTTCACTGTTGCTCCCGAGTGTCTGTGTGTGTCTATGTGTGAGTGTGTGTGAAGCAGAACACCTGTTTGTTGTGGGGTCTCCAGATGACTGTTGTTGTCAAAGCTCGCAGATGGGGGAGAGTGAAGGGGACCGGGTCCCAGCCTTCCTCTATTCTTGCCCAGGTTCCCCGCTGATCCGTCTCGCGGAAAACCGAGAGGAAAGAATGACATGGTGAGCTGGCTCGCCACAGAAATGCCACAGCAGATTCTGCTTTTGTCAGCTTGTTACCGCCTCCCTCACTTAATCTGCCAGGGAACCATACAGTAAATCCAAGTTTGTTACCAGTCACACCATGGTGTAGCCATTGATGAGAAAAACCATCGCCGGGTTTTTCCACTTTCTTAATGTCAGTACAGTGGTATTTTGCATTATGAAATCTTTGGTTTACGATTTATAAAGTTCGTAAAGGTGTGCTGAATTCTCACACCTTTCTTATTCTTACATATTGGTTGCCAGACGTAATGAACATAAGCGATGGGAATGTCTGTAAAAGTATTGTGAGTGGAGTTTGTCGATATGGCCACTAGGGATCATATCAGGTCCAACTCCCTACCACTGTACTACAACTGCATAATCTTTCAATTTCTTTTATCATTATAACAATGCCAAAAAATGGACAAACAGTATGCTGCCATTATGGGCAGAGATAGACTGAACAGAATGAAAGTCTGAAGTGACTTGAGTTAATCTCAAGATTGCTCTGATTTTGCAGTTTCTTCTTAAGTCCTTTCTCATACGTCATTAAAATGCATGGAACCGTTATTTGGACAAAATAATAAAGATTTGTTGAATTGCATGACAGCGTGTTCTTTTTTTCTTTCTTTTTTTTTTCTGGTAATGAATGGACTGTGCCATCACTCTCAAAGGCGACTGCATTCTCACCCGGATATGGCATCTGATTGATGCATTTTTACTAAATCTACTATGAGTAAGAAAACTTCAACTACATTTTCATTTACTTGATGTGCAATCAAGTTTCACCCACTATTGTTTCCTCTATTGTTCATCTTTTTTATGTCCCTGCTGATTCATTCACCACCACCGATTGGCCGGTTCTGTGTTCGCACAAATACTACATACTTAGCAAGTGGAATTTATTTTTGCGTCAGAGTTTTGTCCATTTCTGCTCATTGTAGTGACCTCGCACAATTAGAAAAATTGTTCCATAAAGACAATTAGATGTTACATGCAAGCATTTAGCAATTTGCAATAAACAGGGCTTAGTAACAAAAGTGTTGGAACTTTTTTTTTTTTTAATTGAAAATGTTTCTTTCTTATATTACCCCAATAGGAAAACCACGTTTTCACTATTGGAAGAAAGATTGGCCAGACAGTTACACTACAGCCTTGAGGGTTACGTGGTGTCGCTCATCTGAAGAGGAAAACCTACACTAATCCTGGGATTAAAAGGCTACATTATGTGTGGACTAGATTAGGAGAGTAGGATCTGTTTTTAACCTTCTATGAAGTGGTCAGTGTCCAGAGAGGTTTATAATCCAGGATGTTTGAGCAGGCTAATTCTGTTCTGGTAGGTCTGTGGTGGGCAGGTGTGGAGTGGGAAATGGGATTACTGCAGTTTTGACCGCAGGGATGCAGGAAGGTTTTGTGCCTTGACTCTTTTTAAAGACACCAGGTTGTTGTAGAGCTTGCAAAGAGTTGAAGGACAAGGAGCATAAGAAAGCATTGTCATTAGATTTTTCAGTTACAACCATTGATGGAAATATAATTCTTTCTAACGTACACCCCCATAATCAAAGGGCAGCGCATTAGTGATAGATTATCAGTTCTGACCTTAATTCTGTCATTTCAAATTTTGACCATCGCTCAAGGGTGCTGATGGTAATTTGATTTGAAGTGTGGTGGTCCACCTTGGTCAAACCCAAGTAATTAGGTCAAAGGGAAGGGATTTGTAGCTTTGTCACTACTAGTTTTGTCGTCTTGAATACAATAAATTAGCTAAAGTGGATTTGAATGGGCCATGACTTCTTCTGCTGGAGGTTTTGGTCCATAGTGAGGAAAAGCTGATGAATGCTCTACTTAAAGTACTCTGGTCTGATATACTCTTCATTTTCACCTTCTGTCTTTATTGTTTTGCCTCCAATGTTACAGAATAACCAACAGATAATTTAATATGATGTTAAACGAATGTTAACTACAAGTGTTAACTACAAGTGTATAAAACAAATGAAATGCTTGGTTTGAACTTCATAGTCTAACAAAGTATGGCAGTTTAACAAAGTATATAGTTTGTAGCATCTGATCTGTACCGTGGAGGGTTCTGGGAAATAGAGTTATTTAGTCCAGTGCTGGTGTTCAGAGAGCGTGCAGAGTTTTGCTGAGTTCAGAGAGGCTTCACCTTGAGTCGGTCCTTTACTCATCTTTTTGTCATTCCGCCCTCTTCACATCATTTTCTTTCTGAAAGGAGATTTCTCTCCTGTCAGAACACTCTGAACAGTCAGTGTATTAGTGACGGTCACACTGACATCCTACTCTCAAAAGGTAATCTTCACTCACTTTTCCATCTGTCATCTTCCTTTCCCCTGTTTTTTTTCTTTCTTTTCCCTGGTTTTATCGAGTGAAAGATTCTTGAGTTTCTTGAGTTTTGGGTCTCTGTGACTTTTTCGGTGCGTATTCTTATACTAGCATTTTTTGAGTCCACCTTTTGGGTTGTGATGGCTAGGAACACAGAGCAGCGCTTAGTTACTAATCTGTAAAAGATTTGATTGAATTTGTACAGTAGAGTTTTATCATTTACAGTCAAGACAGAGTCCTGTTCTCTTCTTCCTCTTTAAATATGTTGATGTATTCAGCCACTTGCTTTACTGTAGCGTGACCTATGAGGCTTTCCCTTGATTAATAATATGCAGTGTATCAGACAGACACTTCCTGTAATGTATAGCTGCACATAGCATCCGACTCACTTACAGTAGATTTTTACTGTAGAATGTTAAAAAAAAATTGGAAAAGTAAATTGAGTTCAGTATAACTCATACATAATGTTTGTATGAATTGGTACTGGTTAAAGACAAAATGACGGTTGGATGAACCAGAGCAGTTTATTAATCAACATTCTAGCACATAAGTACTTACAATGACACTTGTTTAAAATATACTACATATGACAAAGCTACACGAAAATCACAGTATTTTAAATCAACATGTCTGCCAGGAATAATACTTTCAGTTCTGGAAATGTGTACTTTTTGTTACATGCAATATAATTGCAATAGTTATTAGTTTGACTTGATGGGATGGAAAAGGAGAGAAAATAAGTCAAGGCATTACTAACAGTGTAAATGACAGTAAGCATTGCTTTCAGAAGGATAAATGCTTGCCATATGGTCTGCTGGCCGAGTCCAAGTTTTCAAATTAGCAGCTCTCATCCCCCTCATTACTGCTGTTCCTCATGGACGGGGGTCTCCACGGCACGAGGAAGGTGGAGGCTTACGTTTCCTTGTCCAACCACTAGTGCTGCTTCCTGCGAGTGCAAGGGATAAACGCACATCCATAAATTAGCAGATAAGCTGCACTGGCGCTTACTCGCGCTGGAAGCCCCTGACAGTCTGGCTAGCTTCTGTCTCACTGTGTTTTATACGTCTGTACAGCTAATACAACTTCACCGCAGCTCCCGTCTAATGGCAGATTGATATAGAGCTTTGGTTGTTTTTTGTAGTGAATAATAATTTCTTCGATGGCCTTTGGGTTCAAGAATGAACATGTTGTTTTGACAATTTACAGCAGCAGGAAGCCATTTCTAAACTATAATTTGTAGTAAATCAATGTTATGTCTACTATAGTTGACTGAAAATAATATTGTAATTAAGTAAGTATTAATAATGTTAATGATAATTTTAAATACCACAGATTCCCAACCGTTTACTTTTTCTACATTTTCTGCAGACGAAAATTTAAATATGCTTCTGATATTACATTGATTAAATCAGAGTAACATGTTCTGTTTGTTTTTAAGTTATTGTTTATAGGATTAAAGAATATAATAATTCCTGTGATTATTAATTATTATTAGCGAGTAGGTTTTCATATCTCATGACATGCATCACACATGTAAAATGAGCAAACCCACCCTGAACCACTTCATACAGATGGCAAAACATCCAGATTACATCAGATTATCGGTGGAAAGAGGATTTGAAAAGAAGGAAAACCTTTAAATCAGATTGTTGACTTTTGGGGGAAAATGTCTAACATATTTAATGAAATTACATCTAAATCTTCAGACTCAAAGATTATTTTTAATTTTGTTAGTCAGTGGTAAATACAGCATTGCAAAGATAAGGCTGGATTACATTACGGCAAAGCTGGATTATAACCAGTGGATTTGGGTCCGCGATAAAAAACAAGCGTCTTTTTCTTCAAGTTTATGCTAAAAATGAAAATGAACTCCACTTTTTCGTATGATTAAACTGATTAAGGTCTGTTTGCCGGAAATGGATGGCAAGTTCGGAGCCACCCAGCGGAGACCAGCAGGCCTTTCCAGCCGCGGCCTTTACGGCAGCGGGGCGGACGTGTGATGCAGCTGTGCTTCAGTGAACTCAGCCCGAGGTCATACACCTCCGCTCTTCACCCCCTTGCCACATCCATCAACGTCACAGCACGCCCACCCTCACGGCCTCTCCCGCACCAACCTCCACACCACCAGAGATTCACATTGACCTCTCTGCCAAGATGCCACCGGTTCGACGGAACCTTGTGCGTTTTCACGTTCGTAATTATCATTAGACGCAAGCCCTCGTCGTGAATCTCTGCCCAGCTGTGCAACCACCTCGGTCGCTGCCACCCGCACCAGAGCAGACAGAAGGTGGGAGTGTGTCGGGGGCACATGTGTTGCTGCAGAGGGGCTCATGCACGGGGACGGTTTGCGCAGCTGTATAGCGGGAGACAAACAAAGAGATATTATTGTGTCTGCGCAGTTGCGGCTTCGCGTGTGTGCGTCAGGGAGGATGGCGATTGGGGCATCGCTGCTGTTGGAAGGGATTGTTGAATCGCCATCTGCCGTCAAGAGAACTACGTCTGCGCTCCCATAGCGGAGCATTGAGTCTGCGGAGAGAGGAGGTGGGAGGAAAGGAACGAGAGACGCATAAAGATGCAGATGTCGCTCAGCATAATGACTGAAATGACAGTCGTTGTTAAGATTGAGAAACGTAAATTTATGGCTGGAAAATAATTGTTTATTGCTTTTAATACGACTTGTTTTATGCAAATGCATAATTGTCATATAAAATCCCATTGAAAACATGTTGTATTATACTCGTTTTCTGAGACTTTAGTGAGGTCTCTTTGAAAATGAACGGCAACTATTGACTTTATGAACAATAGTTGACTTTTATGACTACAATGAATGCAATCCGTTTTTTTTTTGTACATGAATTGTGTTATTAGGTATTTATAGTAGAAAATTCAATCTCAATTTTTTGGTTTTATCTCACTCTTCTCCTAGTCTTTGTTTGCCGTTGTCTCTCATGTCAAATGTTTTCAGAATCGCCTAAAATACAACTATGACAACATCACTCTGATAAGAAAGTGTTTCACCAGTCGACACTACACCACCTACAGCACAGATGCGTGGTGAGGCAAACGCTCTTACGCTTGGCTGTTTTCTTTTCTCCAACTGTTCCTCCAAAGGTCAGATGAGGACACACCAGCTGCTAGAAGCTTTTATTAACTTCTCCACCACTTCAAGATTGATCAGAAGAGTCTTAATCGACATCTTAGGCTTTTGTCTTTATTGACTATCTGCACTTTCAAAATTTTCCTCCGTATCTCTCTCTGCTGGCAGAAGGAACACAAAGGAACCATTCATAACTTCCTGTTTATAATGGCTGTCAGAGAGCAGAAGGACTAAACGTGTGAATTTTTTTTTCAAGTGTTATTTGCAATTGTTTTCACACTAATTCTTGCTTGGTTTTGACAGCGTTGACTCCAACATTCATTTTTCTGCCGTTTTGATCAATATATTGTGATTTGTATACTATAATCCTACAAATACGTATTTCTGTGTATAATTAATTACTCTAAGCATTTTATTTTTGTCACAATTAAACACTTTATATATGCATGTAACAATTCAAACAAATGCAATGATTTGTTTTCTCCTCAATAAAACTGTAGATTAATTGTATAATTAAATATTAAAAGTGTGTAATAGCAGAAATGCTTTCTTTCATCCTTAAAGTAGGTTAGATAAAGACATTATATCCATTTGATTTATAGTCATCTTTAATCTCTGTTACACGAGTATTTCACACAATAACAATTTTTATTGATTACATACAGTAAGTATATAATATAATTATATTTAATGTAATATATAATTATACAAATATATATGATATAAATGTATATTATGTAAATTATATATATAAGATAAGCAACAAAGTATATAAATACTATAAAGCAGCTATATAATAATAATAACAACAACTGTTGTGTGTTTATGTACTTTATGATTGTTACATCCATTAGAAGAGGTGGGAGAGACCATTAGAAGAAATGCCTGGTTTTGTTCCGGCTAATAAAAGGATAAGTCCGTCTAGTGGCCGCAGAGAGCGGCTTGAAGATCGGCCAGGCAGCTGAAGGAAAGCAGCAGTTGGTGAACTGGAGTGTCATAACTGTCCTGCCGCTGCTGAGCTGAATGAATGAATGAAAGCTGGTGCTTGTGTTTGCTCTAGACTTGAGTCTGGTGGTCTGGGGTGGTGGGATGGGAGGGGCAGAAATGTACGACTATGGTTGTTTACATCAGCTGCAGTGTGTGTCCCTAGGGATGATGGGAGGTGATGTTGGTTACTGGAGGAAAAGCTGCTTGGGGATGCTGCACAAAGAGGTGTGTGTGTGTGTGTGTGTGTGGGAGCAGAGGCTGTGACAGGGGCCGGTCAGACAATAGGGCCGAGGGGCTCTTGTATTGTCCCCCATTGCCAGCTGTCTCCAGCTCTGGTGGATGCACTGCTGAATAAATAATAGCCGCAGCCCCAGCCTCTCGCTTGTAATGGCCATTCAGAGTAGCGAACACTTGGAGGCCTTTGCACCTGTTCACCGCTGGCCTGATGGTGCGACTCCTCACATCCTCCATGACCTGAACGCTTGTGTGTGGGCCCTACATTATGGCACATTGTCTCCCACCGTTAAACTTTTTTTTAACACAAACTATTGGCACTTTTTTCTCTCTCATTTAAATTAACTGTAACATTATCTTGTTAAGTTCTATAAAACAAACTGAATTGAACAAAGTGCTGTACAGGAAGAAACAAAAAAATGAAAGCCCACTTTTCTGGGTAAACTGGTGATGTATGCCAGCATTACGATTGCCAATCTATATGTAATTGTCTTACATTTTTATAATGTTACATTGTTGTTTCACTTTGAAATTAGCTAGAAATTTTTTTTTTTTTTAATCTATTGTGTCTTAAATAAATAAAAATCTCTCTTTATAGTATTCTATATGACCATTCTATAATGGTTCTATTTATAATAGTTCTACGCTGATACCAATTTGTTTTTAATTACCAATTTTAATTTAATTTGTAATTTAAATTACAATTACTAATGTTTTTGCAAAAAAAGTGGACGATTATATTTTTACTTTACTTTACTTTACAGGCATTTTGTGGACATGTTTATCCAAAGCAACTTACAAAAAGATGAGCATTAAAGTAAATTTGTATCTAAAAGGAGACAGTAATTGCTGTAAAAAACAAAGCTATATAAAGATATGCACTAGACAGGAGAGCCTGACGGTCAGTGAACACACGTGGTTTTTTTCAAGGCTTTGATTTTGTTTTTAGACTTTATATAAACAATTTTTTTTTTCCAAAACAACCAGCAGCATCTTTATATATTCTTTTTTTCTGAATGCAGCATAGAGCCGTTTGAAATGTGTCCTGTGTTTTGGATGCTTGTAGAGCGTCTGCATTATGCATGATCCAGAGGCTACGGTGACATTATGACTCGGATGGCAGTCGCCACAGCAGACGTCTCCTTTAGGAAACCTGTTGATGCTCCGTGTAGGAAAGTGGGAACTGAAAAAACTGTTAAAACCAGTTCTGTGAAATGGACTTGACCTTCCTATAGATTACAGGGCTATACATTGATAGGTAATGGTGTCTCTGTCACAGTAAGTTCAAATCCAGAGTAATCTACACACACACACACACACACACACACACGCACACACACGCACACACAGGCAGACAGCCATGCATCATCTCACAAAGGCAAAGTAAAATAATCCGACCTACTCCTGCAGGAAACACACAAAGATGGTCCGCTGACCTCTGACCTGCTCTTGTATTGTCATGGTAACGCGTTAAACGGAAAGTCTCGTCTGTGAACGGCAACGCGATAGCTAATAATAATGATCAAAGCTACATAGATCACGATGAACGTAGCGATTAAAATGCACAAACATGCTTGTGAATAGTATGTGAAGAGACGTATGCAATAATAACAAGTGTTGTGCAACCAAGATTTACCTGCAGAATTACCTAATTAGTGTAATTTGCATGAAATACTAATTAAGCTTAATTCTATTATGTAGAATTCCTTTCTCGGAACGTTTGTGAAATGTGCTTATTTCATATGATGACATGCAAAGGTTTGTGTGTGTGTGTGTGTGTGTGTGTGTGTGTGTCTGGTTTTTCTGTCGCTTTAAGCTCAATTGAACGTGACTGTGATACGATGGCTTATGGTGTAAATGCTACAGCCCATTAAACTCACACAAGCAAATGGCAAAACTCATGGTCTGAAGGTTCAGCTCAATTGAGGAAATTTGATTCTTCAGTGTTAGACTCTCATTCGTTGGTTGTGTGTTTTGAAGAGAACACCTCAGGTAAAAGCGATATGTCTTACTGACAGTCTATTATAGGTGACAACGGAGATGTGCGGTTTCTATCTAGCCAAAATACTGTCTCAAAAACCGTGCGTTTACTGAGATGATTGCAGATTATTGAAATATTTAGTTTTTAATACATTTGACACTATAACTTTATCTATTTCGGTCCGTCTCTCTACCTGTCATTATTGTGCTCTCTATATTTCCCTTTTCTTGCTCCATCTCTTCATCCACCCTCCTCTACTTCTACCCCCCCCCCTCCTCCATCTCCATTCCGATCCAGATCAAACTGTATCTGTAGTTCAGTGCCATCTAGTGGCTAGAAGTCTCAATACAGTAGCCAGAAAACTGCATCTGTCAAAGAACATATGCATACAGTATATAGAAAACATATAGTAAATCTTTTAAATGTAATAAAAAATACAGTTTTTTTGTTACTGATTTGATGTTTACAAAACGATATATTTATAAATAGTTAAAACTGAATCCATGAAAAAGAAACTGCAACTGCGAAGAAACAAGCTATAGGAAATCCTACGAATAATCTCATAAATTGATTAGAAAATACGTATATTTTAAAAACATAACACCACAGTATTTTGTAATATTTTTATTCTATATTTCTGTGCTACACTTTACAGCCATAGTACACACAGCATATATTGCGCTCAGTATAAGGGGCACGTACCATGAGTCATTTACGCTGTGGAGGTCGTAGCGCGTGAGTCCGCGTGTGCATGGCTTGTTGGTGGGACGGGCTCTGAGCAGCAGCTCTCTGGACCAGCTGGGGGCTGGAGGAGCACCAGGAGGGCAAGCTGTGTGCAGCTGGCGGAGGGAAATCTGTGCCGGCCTCTCGGGAGCTTCCTGTCCCTGGGCACCGTCTCCCCCGGCCACGCCACATCTCTGTTCTGATGCGAGGGTCCGCAGCCGACATCTGCACTCACGCTTCCTGTTGAAGTTCAGGTTTCTGTTCTACACAACCGCGTTGTAGGGCTGAGCAAAATAGACAGTCATTATTTACGTGAGGTTTTCTTTTTTTTAAATTGTGCAAATTATATGGCATTTCAGTTTTTTTTGTCTAGATTTTTCTCATATTTCTTTATTTACTTTTTTTTTTCTTTCCCTTCCTTTTTCTGTTTTTCAAGTCTTCCCATTTCTTTTTTTCTGTCTTTTTTCCTGGCTCTATCCCACTTTTTTCCCCAGTTCTCCACTTTTTCCACTTTCCCTTTTTTACATTTCCCTCATCCTCTTTCACTCTTCCTCTCTCTTCATACTTCTGTTTTTCTTGTTATATTTCATCATTTTTTTTGCTTGCTCACTCACAGCTCTTTTAATTCTTTTTTCTTCTTCGCTTGATATTTCTTTTGAATCTTTCTCTGCTTCCCCCTTTCTTTCTCACAAGCACTCTTTTTCTCTTTCAGTCTTTTCAAGACTTATTTTCAGTTTTTATCTTTCGGTTTTCCTCTTGTTCTCATTGTCTTACTGTTTCTCTCTTTACCTCACTTTTCCAATTATCTATTTACTGTCCATTTCTCTCTTATGCTATTTTCCTCTTTTTTCTGCTTTCTGTCTTCCCACTTCCTTCACTCTCATTTTAACTTGTATTATCATTTTTCTTTCATCAATTTTTTTTTTACTATCAGTAAAGCCACACCAGTTTAATAAAAGATAAACGCATTATGCTGATTCTCACATGGACTTGTGGAGTGGTTTAAAGTGGCCGGTTTGGCAGATGTTGTAGAAGATGCTGTTTTTCTGTGGTGTGTTTCTGGGGTGTGTTCAAGAGTTTGAAAAGTTAATCTGCTTCCCTGATGATCCGCTGGTGCGGGCGGCCACATATAGACGCTTAAGCGCACACATGTTTGCAGCGAGCCTGCACATCCGCGCAGACGCTTCTTCCTGCTGCTGTCTAATGACACTAATTCAGGCTAAGGGGATTGTCTTGAGCCAGTCGTGGATTGTGTATTAGTTGTCTGAGAGCCTCGTGTCGTCCACTGCTGCAGTGTCACTGCTTTACCCTGTTGCCCTTCCTCGGGACACAGAGTACGTGGGCAGCTGCAGGCTAACAGGAATATGTCTGATACGAAGAGACCAGTTTTTTTTGTGGTCGATAAGCTATTTCTCGGTATTATAAATGGTTAAAAGTTGAAGTCTTCACATTTTTGTGTGTTTCTGCTTTTACTTCCCCTGGTAGATTCCAGCCATTGAAAAGTTCAATTTTAATAAAAACGTTTTTTAAATGTTAACACATTTTCAGAAAACTTATGCCAAAACACTTTCATTAATACTGACATTATCACAAATAGTTACAAAAGTACTTTGTTTAGAAAAATAATTTTTTTACAAGACTCTAAGTCACGATAACTATCTGGCATTTTTTTTTCTTCTTTTATTTGTGATGCTGGGGTGTCAGATGCCGATCTGTCTAGTTGTGTCTTAATATGAGAAGTGGCCTTTGTGTCTTTAGAGGGATCAGTGTTTAAGCCTTTACTTTCAATTCTGGCAAAACACCGAATTGGCTTTGTGATCTGTATTCATATTGAATTCCTCAACATCACAGATGGAGAATCTTCCATTCGAGTAGAATAACATGTTCAGGTATGATCAAGTGGCCATATTGACAAACTCACTCACTTCTACTTTGTTTTTCACAGTCTCGATAAGCATTTGCTGTAGATTTCATGTTTTATACATTAGGAAATAATACTCACTTTTTCAGATCTACATATTTTATTTAAAACATTTTCAAATTTTTACATTTTTTTTCTTTGTTTAAAAGGTGACCAAGGAAGTATTCTAATTATTTGCTATTTCACTGTCGTTGGCATTTCTAAACCTTTCTTGGCTCAGATTTCTGTGTTGGCCATAGCAAAGCAAACAATTCTTCCATTTCTTTTTTTTGCGCTTTGTATTAAAGTTAAATTAATCTTGTACATCTCAAACTATGGATTGTTATTTGTAGAAATTTTTATTGACCGTTTTTTTAACAGCTTTTTGCTTTCATCTTTATGGGATCATAACTGCCAGTTACTCATCATGCTACTGAATGAGAGATCTCTTGGCAAAAGGCAGTTTAAGCCAATTGCCGACCAGAACCAAACGTCCGTCTCTCAGTCAACTAGTGTTTAAGTCTAACATTACTTTTCCAGAGCAACTGTTTGCCGCGACTCACTAGTGTGAATGAGTCAGAGCGTGAGTGTTTCTCTACTTTGCCAAGCTGACAAAGTGACTCCAGCCGCTCTCCTCCTGCAAGCTGCTGCGGAACATGGTGAACAAAACACACCAGTCCCTGTGAGCCGCCAGCTCTCCCTCCCTCGCGTTGTCTCCATCCGTACCACACCAGCGAATGCTGCCCACGTCTCCGACCATGTGCGGGAGCCTGGGCTGCGCTGTAGCGACTGTGGGCGCTCGTGCCCAGGCGAGCTGGTGCCGCTTCGAGTGCCCGGCGTGTGCTGGAACGCGACAGCCCGCTGGTCCCAGGGCACCCATCACATGCCCATCTTTAAGCCATCTGCAAAGCAGAGCAGTTCCCGCCAAAGCATTAAATTAAATCCTTGTTTGGGCTGATTAACAAATGGCCTTGTTTTTTGTGTTCGGCAGCCTTGTTTTTTTCCTCCTGTCCTGCTGAAGCTCCATCACGCAGGAACGAGGCGGTGAGCCTTCAGAAATCTCAAGAGTGGCCGGGATGTTGTGAGGGGGAAGTTTGCTCAGAACGGCGTCTGTCTCGGAAGTGGCCGGTCCAACTCTCTGTCCCACAGCCATCAGTCTGTCACAGACCACCGACAAATGAACAATTAATCTGGGCTTGTAATTGAATGGCACACGGCATGATATTTTAATTGTTCAATTGGAGCTGTTTGGATCTTTCAACTTAATTGGAATAGGGCAACTGGGATTTTTCGATTCGAGACTCGCTCAGGTATGATTTGCAAATGTGTCAGCCTGATGCTTTGTATCATTGCTGAGGTTAGTAGAGAGCCTCCAGGTATTTCCGATTGTGAGGAATGAGAATACTAGCTCAGGATGTCTCATCAACTTGCAAATAAACCCAGTGTTTGTCTTTGGGTTCCGGTTTACGACCCCCTGCGCATAGCAGTGGCTGAGCACTTCCAGAATTGTTCACTTTGACCAAACTTGAGGGCGAAAGCATCACCGCTGCTTGCCAGACCAACTGTCCGCCTACTGTTTTGGATCTAAAGGAACAAATTTCACGATTGCGAGGCCAAAAAAATGGTTTGATGAAACGCACTGGCTGGGATTGAGCGACATTTGCTTTTAGTCACGCAGCCCCTTCTGTTCAACCCCTGGCTCAGTCGGAGACGCAGGGTGATCGTGCTCCACACCGTTCATCAAGCCACAATGGCCACTGATCCAGGATCAGAACAAATCTCAGAGCAAGAACATGTCATTCACAATTCACATTTGGTATTTGCCACAGATAGAAAGCATAAACTTCTGTATTTACGCAATTAAAAGCACCCTTTTATCCAATTTGAGAGGCTCAAAAACTTGGGGTGTGCTTATATTAGAGTAAATACGATATATGCATCAAAATGTTTGGGAAAATTGATTTACATAAAGTGCGGAATTTAACATTGTAACATGAATTCAACAGAATTTGACATACAAATTTAAACTCTAGATTAGATTCTGAATTATTTAGATTAAATGTGGAATCATCACTGAAAAAAGTAAAGAATTTTCTTTTACAATTCCAAAAATTGGATTAACTATTCCATGCAAAGCATCAATCTTTTTGACGAGGCATAAAACTTCTATAAATCCATACAAAGTTTGAAAGGTATGAGATTTGCACTAGTGGTTGCGTGAGAAAGAAACGCTGAGATGATAAAGCTGATGGTGTGCTTCTTTCTCCTACGGTTCGTACTTTGGATCAGATGGTGGATTCCTCAGTTCAGCGCTCCTTCCTCATGCTCGTCCTCCTCTTCCTCACGGGCAGAGACCTCCATCTCCTCAAATTAACATGAGCAGGTGTTTTTCTCTGATGTGTTAATTAGGAAAAGCTGGTGTCATTATGCTTTAAGTGGATGTTACAAATAGAACATGTTGTTTATTTTCCTCTTCTGCTGTAAAGAAGTGATGAGGCTCGTGTCACTCAGAGAAGATGGCGGCTAATCACCAAGTTCACAATCTGAACGTCTGTGACAGAGGATTCAATTTTCTGAAACCGGTTCACCCAAAACAGACTTGACGAGTTCCGTTCACGGGTTAGATTGATAGAGTTTGATTTAAAAAGTGTCTCGGGAATGATTTAGAATACTTTTTTCATGGCTTTTTGTTTCTCACAGCATAGAATAAAAGTTCAAGTTCGGAGTTACTTGTTATATGTTATATGTTGAGCAATTAATAATGATTATTGCTTTCCATTTACCTTTCTGCATTTAGCACATACTTTAAATCCAAGGGATGTTTTTTGCAAAAGTTGCTGTATAAAGCTTTTCCTGGGATTCAAAGCCACAATCTGTAGTGTTACAAACACCGGCTCTACTGACTGAGCTGTACTTACTGACAATAAGGTTAATTTATCCAATAATATGAGTACGTAGCAAGCCTCTCCGGTTCAGCGTATGATGCTGGGAGCGAGTGAGTTGATGTCTTGCATCCAGCATGCATCACTCAGCAGGCAGATGTTGGGTGCATTATCACTCTTGCGCCTGTGATTGGACCGTGAGAGTGAGGCTCTGCCCCCTGCATGGTGCTGCTGACACCCTTGTAATCCCGCTGCTTTTTATTAGATGGCACAGGCTGTTGCGCCAGAAGTTTTGTGTGATATTATAGCATGACCAGCTGCTCAGCAGATGTTGTTTTTTTGCGACTTTAGTCTAAAAAGGTGAATTTCCACACACGTCTCTCTGTAAGCTGACCTGGTGCCACAGACCCCGAGTCGAGTTGTTCTAACACCTGCCCTTGGATTTAGGCAGATGATGCATCAGATGACATCTGGACTAGCAGTGGTAAACATGTTAACATGCTAATCCCAGTGTTTAATCGCACACAAAGTCAAAATGACTCCGGATCAACAGTTTGCATGTTGCGCGCTCGTGTGTGTGATGTGATTAAAATGATTTTTTGCTCTTTTGGAATGTATTTTTTCTGTTTGAAGTTCACTTTTTCAATGGTTTTCTGTTACAGGCGAATACATAAAGAACTGGAGACCTCGCTACTTCCTTCTAAAAACGGATGGATCCTTCATCGGATACAAGGAAAAGCCACAGGATGCAGATCTTCCCTATCCTCTCAATAACTTCTCTGTGGCAAGTAAGTGATGCCTTCAACGTAAGACTCAAAATGAATGCTTTTCAGATGAAAAATTCTCTCTGGTCATGTTTTCAGTTGGTACTTTATGTTTAGGGCTGCATGATTTGAAAGAAAATCTACATAGTTATTGCCTTACAAACAAAAAATCCAAAACACAGATGATCCGTTTGAGACAGAAGGTGTGAGTTTGACGCCCAGACGTAGCCTTTTGTGCCGAGGTGTGCTTGTGTGGGTTTTCTTGTGGTTCTCTTGTTTTCTCTAACAGTCCAAAAACTGGGTTTGGAAAATTAACGGTGTTTGTGTGTGTGTGTGTGTGTGTGTGTCTACTCTGTGACTCATTGGCCACTAACCCAGAGTGTGTGTCTCAGGCCCAGAGTGGTACAGTGGTAGTTGCTGAGTGGTAGAAAAGTGATGGATAGAAAGACAAAGTATCAAACTTAAGTTCTATTGTTACCAACCATACACTTAAAATTAAATTAAATAATTAAAAAATAAATGAAAAGTCCGTAAACGCACTCATAAACCAACACATATCTGGCCTGAAGACAGTCGCATCTGTTTTTTTCTTGTATAAAAACAACAGGAAAATACTCAACCAGGATTCTGAAAAAAAGTCATGTTCTTTAAATATATTAGCCAAACATATTTCAGCAAGATTTCTGTCAAATCTTTTTTTTCTGTCAAAGGAAAGTTACAATGTAGTTTGCTCACTTCAAAATAAGACATAACGTGACCCGACACTCACAGTCAGCCACGCTTTAAGATATAGTTCAAGTTTTCTCCTGTCTGATCACAGGAAAATCAACTCTCTTGAACTTCACGTTAATCTGGTGCGGCACAGGTTTAAGTCACGTGACCCAATGCTGCAGTGTGCAAATTAGTGTTTTCACACAAGCTTTCGGCATCGTATAATAGCACACACCAATATCACTATGGTGATGTGATTAATTGTCCAATTGACAAATTGACCCGCTTTCAAAGTTTAATGTTTTTTATAAAATACTTAAAAAAAAATTTCACTTTGAAACTTAAAAATAAACTTAGAAATAAAAATACAATGATTCAGTTCACATATTTCTAACACCATGCTACATATTACATTACAAATTAGATGACAATGTGCATTTATTTACAAGATTATGTTCGGGTCAATTTGATCAGTGTTAAAAGTAAAAAAAAAAAAAAATACTTAAAATGACTTTCACATCTGAAAGAAAGAAATGAATTCAGAAAGAAAAGAAATCAGTTCACATATTTGTAACCCCGCTACATGTTTTTGTTACAAACATAATGTCAATTTGACCCTTCAGACAATATGGGTCAATCTAAAAAGTCAGAAAGATAAAATCCTCATGTGAAACGAACATAAAAGGAGAGTTTAACATAATACCTAATATAAGAACGTGATTATTTCTTCTAATTTACTAAATTTTAGTTTTTTAAATCCTAGAATTGTACAGTTTCATTTATATTTCCAGGGCTCGTTTCTGTTGTGGCAAACAAGCCGTGATTTATTTACTCTAATGCCCAAATCCCGCTCAGTCCCAGCAGTTTGGTGAGCGTCCTGCTGTGAGCGCTGGGCTCTGGACGCAATCTCACCAACTCTCCATCCGTCAAAAGGCCCAGCCAGGTTTTAATCTACAGACTGGAGAAGTGCGGGGTGGCCATATATCCAGCCTGGCCCGTTGGCAGTGGGAGAGGATTGCCACATCTGTTGCAGAAAGCTGGGAGGCCAGGTGGTGCTGCGAGGCTGATGGCCTAATGCACTCTCCGAAATGGCATTTCTCTTGCCCCATGTGCGTCGAGCTGCCACAAGACCACCTTCCTCAGGACCACTATTACAGATTACACAACGTACTTAACCTGACCAGCTCCCAGAACACCTCTGCCCATTTTGACAAACTTTTAGGCAATGATTGCAGCATATAATTAACTATTTTCCATCATTTTCTTCCATTTAGAGCAGAGGCCTTTGTGCCACAGTTGGCCACGGTGGCGTCTGATTTGGCCCAAAATGGAAAAGAAACCATTAAAATGCAAGAATGAAGTTTAAGCAAGTCATTTTTTGGGTCTTAAAGACCTGCAGAGAAAATGTTGTATCCTTTGCACTTGTTCTGAACGCACTTTAAACTGAAATGCTATTTTTAATGGAAGAACATTTAATTTTACAACATTTCAGCAGGCCAGTAGGTCAAGTTAAACATTTTAGTTTGAATTATATTTTATACTCTTGGACTGTTGCAATATGCTTGATAAATATTTGCATATTTGTAACACATTTTGTTTCATTTATTCTTTGAAACTTCATTATTATTTTATGCAATTGCAATGCCTTGATTATAGTAAAGTTAGTACACCATCATAGCAATAAATGCAATTCTTTCTGTGTTTCGGTTTTCGGCCAGGCTTTAGTCTTTTTCGGTTTTCGGTTTCGGCCAAGAATTTTCATTTCGGTGCATCACAAATTTTTATTATAATATTCTTTATGCTTGAAATAGATTCTGCTCATTCACAACACTTTTTCCCGTTTACTGTAATTAATTTAGCCCACGGTTTTATTCTTATGGCCATAAACTTTAGTCAATTTAGTTTTTTATGATGAAAGGGTTATGACTGTTACAATAACTTTCAGTTATTCTGAAGATCAAATTTAGAGTCTCTAAAATCTCTACCATAATTTTACCAAATTGTCACCAGTAAACGGTGTTTGCAAAGAGAAATGTGTGAACACGCTTTATCAGTTATGAAGAGCGAAACCGGAGTAAAAATTACATCTTACATCTAAAGATGTAATAAATCACATCTTTGTTCTGTGCAGAGACCGTTCTTGAACCAAACTGGTTTCTGAAAAGCATCTGCAGAAATCACACTGATAAAAAGGCATCAGATTGTCAGGCAAAGAATTGCTGATATTCATTTCTTGTTTTTTGTTTCGTCAAAACTAATTTTAAATATCTAGTATAATACATTTTCATATACAGCGAAATCCACAGCAAAGTGATTGATTTTGAACTTAAGGCCTTTCTTAAGTGTGAGCACCTCTGGTTTAGAGCTTTTTTCAATTTTTTTGCATGCTAAAAAGAGACATGGCAAGATGTATTACGTATGTCAAGTGTGGGAAATGAAGTGTTTCGTGACACGCATAAAGCTGACTGCCATATTCCGTCTCCTGATGTTTTCGTGCTTTGGCGCCCTCACAAACTTATTTTGGACTTGAGAAAACCTTTAAGAGATGTTCCATAGTGTGAGCAGTGGAAGTCGCAGCTTCTGGGCTGTTTAATTGGCACGCTAGCTTTCCTTAGCCACTCGTAGCTTGGAGCGATACTCGTCATCTGTGATCTAATGTGGCAATGCAAACAGTACTGTCAGCTCTGCCTCCTCTCAACCTGAGGTGTCACATTCTGGATGCTGTGACCTTGTTTTCTCTGCACTCAGCGTGGGACTCCATTTTCTCGGTCGCACAGGTAGACGCTGAGTACAGTGTGCGGTTTTGTGACCTTAGCACTGTCGTCATTAACCTTCCCGTCTAAAATTAGGTTTAGTGGCGGCTGGAACAGGCCGACTGAGCGTCCGCATTGCTGGTGCTTTTCACCTGTCATCTGGATTTTGTCCTACAACTCTGCAGTGGCGATGAATCCAGTTTTTCATTTTGATCAAGATGATTTTGATAATGTTTGTTGATGTGTAAAGGCCAATGACAAAACTGCAAACTGTCATTATTATGGGCGGAGTCAGGGTGGAAGGAAGGAATTGCGTAATTATTCTGACGTATTGGTGGCTAAATCTACATTCTGTTTGGATGTTTTTATCATTTGTTTATGATTGTAAAGAGTGGATGAGTCTTGTATTTTATTCATTTATTTTACATTTTTACAAGTAATTATACAAAAGAAAAAAGCATATCTAAATGAAAATTTACAAGTGTGTAACAGACATTTCGATCACATATTGTGATGATCATATTTTCAGCTGTCACACAGACCTTTGTCTTCTCTGACCCGCTGTGTTTATCCGCCGATGCCCTTTAGCAAAGCCTGAGCTAGAAAATTAGCCAGTTTCACTCTGTAATTCAGGTCAGGTTCAACATTGATCCATTTTCTGTCTTTTATTAAGCCATTCAGTATGTTTGTTTTATCGAGTCACACTTTTGTTTTATTGAGTCATTGTTTTGTTTTATGAGTCATATTTTTGCATTGCCCTTATTTCCTTGTTTCCTTGTTTCCTTCCAGAATGCCAGCTGATGAAAACAGAACGACCAAAGCCGAACACTTTTATTATTAGATGTCTACAGTGGACCACCGTCATAGAGCGAACTTTCCATGTCGACTCACCAGAAGAGAGGTGAGATGTGCACTGAAGTAGGCATTCTTATCTAATAGCAAGATTTTGCAGAACAGAAGCAAATCGGTTTTCAATATTCAGATTAAGCGTTTAGTGCCTTTACTGATGTTGAAATGTTTTGTGACCAAAGGTTTGATGCTAAACTGTATTATTTTTTTTAAATCAAGCATTTGCTTTTGAAGGCAATCAATCCACAAGCTCTACTGAAATTTGAATATTTTTGACTTTCAAACAGGTCACACACACAAACCAAAGAAACTCAAAGCACACCATCTTGAGTTTGACCACACTAGTTGTCATGTTTATCTATTGCAAGGAAATACAGTCCACTGTGCACTATATTAGCCTCCCCACCTCCTCACACACACACACACACACACACACACACACACAAGGCTCTGAAAAAGAGTGGGACATGACATACTGGCAGAGGCCCAGAAACGGCAGGCCTACATGTGAGGAGGAGAGATGTGGCGGCAGCTGGCTCCCGGCCAGACTGTATTCAAAGCCTTTATCTCTCATTAGCAAAAACCGCTCATTATACACCAAACCACTCCACATCCATTCATCCGCTCAACCTTGAGAGGATGCACGAGGCCCTTCATGTGTGTAGTGTTAACCTACTGCATCCTACATTTGCAAATTCAACACAGTCGGAATGTCACGTTGATTGTGGAAGTTTTCAAATATTATGATGCATCAAAACGCACTTGGTAAGCAGTTGATTTTAGACCATGTCAAAGAGAGAAAAGCTTGGGTTAATTGAGGCGCATGTTTTTGAGAATACATACATTATATTTTTATTAGTGCAGTACTTAATGTCAGTGTAAAATGCAGCACGTCGTTGTAGTTCATAATCCTGCCGTAAAACGCAGAGAAACTGCTTGTTTTGCTCAGATGAATCCATCATTATTAAACTAACACATGCTCAAAACCATGAATGCATCAGTGATTCTACACAACAGATGTTGTGCTGCACGACAAATGAAAACTCAATGGAGGGAGACTGTGTGGCACACATTAGATTATACTGTGAGAACTGACTTGTGACTCACTCAGATAATCCGCTCTCACATCTCCAATCCAGAACCCGGAGCTTTTTGCTTTTCAATGTAGACCGGTCTCCAAAGATTGATGGACATTGTGTTTGTGATAACTAAGGGACGAGTGGGCAGAGGCGATCCAGATGGTGGCAGACAAACTCCAAAGACAGGAAGAAGAGCGTATCCAGTGTAGTCCCACCTCACAGATAGACAACCTGGGGGAGGAAGAGATGGACACCTCCATCAGCCACCACAAGCGCAAGGTTCCAATTTTAATTCTTAATAAACCGTTCTTTTAAGAATCCTCAGATGGGTTTGTGAAGGTAATTTGAAAGAAAGAAACTGAGTTGTTTTGTAAATATGGCCACTAGTGACTGTATTAAAATTGTTTCATCCTGTGAATTTATACACACACTTAACATTTTTTCATCCTGTGAATTTATACACACACTGAAGTGAACACACAAACCCAGAGCAGTGGGGAGTCTTAAGACATGGCGCTCAGAGGGAGAATGTGGAGAAATTTTTTTTCCCATTTCCTGCAACTGTGAAATAGTCATGCCAGAGTGCTTTAAAGTACAACAAAAGTTATTCTTGATTCTTAACATTTAATTGCTGAAAGTCTGACAGTTTTGTGTTGTTTTCTATTTGCAGACAATGAATGACTTTGACTACTTAAAATTATTGGGAAAAGGCACTTTCGGTAAAGTCATTCTCGTACGGGAGAAGGCCAGTGGGAAATATTATGCAATGAAAATTTTGAAGAAAGAGGTTATAATAGCAAAGGTAAGGTTTGGTACGAGTTAAGTGAGTCTTTGACATGATGTATTTGTTTAATTTGACTGAGATATGCGATCTTAGATTTAGGATTTACATGATACTTCTGCGAGGCTTTTATCCAAAGCACTTATATTACGGTTCTACTTTGAAATAATGCTTTCTTGGGACTTGAACCTAAACTGTTGATGTTGCAAACACTAGCTTTATAGATTGTAATTAAGAATCATTTGTTCTTTAAACTCTCGTATTGCAAATGTCGTTTACATTTTGTACGAAGTCATTTAAATTACAGTCCTTCACTACAACACTAACATTTTTCTGGGACTGGAAGCCACATATTTGTTTTTGCGTTCGCAAAATCGCAAGAATTGTTTGTTCACAAAAAATGTTTTTCACAATCGCAAGAAGCTACGAGAAGTCATTTTTCTCTAAATTCTGGTATTGCAAACCCTGTTTATATTTTATCTGTGTTACACTAAAACCCTGTTACTTAAGACTTAAACCTACACTTTCATTGTTGCAAAAACCATATTTGTTTTCACATCCATACTGGTGAGACGATTGAAACGAATTTCTGAACTCATGTACTACAAACACGGTTTATATTGAGGAAACTGATTCCGGGTCGTCGTCTTCTTCCCGCAGGACGAAGTGGCGCACACGTTGACGGAAAGCAGAGTACTGAAAAACACCAGACATCCGTTTCTAACCGTGAGTGAGCGTTTCCTAATGTATTAGCATTCAGAGAAGCTTCACAGGGACCTTAACAAACGCTGTACAATGTGCTTTTGTATATATGATTGGCTTTTCCCTGGAGCCTCATTATGATGTAGAGAATAAACTGTAATAAATTAGCAGCCTAAATGTAGCTGTGCATCTGTCGAGAAGTCGCCAGCGAGAGTAATTTTCCGACGCTCCAGATGCTGTTGTACGCCACGCAACGTACACAGCAGGTTTAGCAAAACAGTTTACCACTGTCAGTCAAGCTGGTGTTCCCTCGTAAACTTCACCTTCCCTCAAAGTTAGCATCAAGGCCTGCACGCCTCCCAGGCCTTCAAAACGCTCCTTTTATTTCCTCCCGAGATAGGCGCTCCTCTCCTTGCGTTTGTTTTAGTCGTGTGTCTAGTGATGTTGCTATGGTTTGTTTGCATTCTGACGCTGGATCCACCTGCTGTTTCAGTCTTTGAAGTATTCGTTCCAAACTAAAGACCGCCTCTGCTTTGTGATGGAATACGTCAATGGAGGAGAGGTACGAGTGTGACTGCATGTCTCTTTTTCTCAGGCTTGGCACACAGACTATTTTTGTAGTAATGTAGTCAGTGCTGTCTACTTACCGGGAGACTCTGATGAGTTAAACATGCCAATCTCTAAGTGTGTGTGTGTGCGTGTGTGTGTGTGTGTGTTGAGTATTCACAATTTTTTGGCAACAGTTAGAAATTTCATATCAGCATTCTACATATACCAATTAAAGCATAGAAAATAACAATTTATCAAAAAATTAACTGAAAACAATTGGAACGTTGTTGATATATGGACCAGTTGATATAATTCTCTACGTTCAGAAGTGTAATCCTCCATAAAAAATGGTTATACTAATCAGCTAAACTATAGACAATTAGTTACAAAGCGTTTGAGTGATTAAATAACTACATAATTTTTATACAAACCGAATAGCATGCAGCAGTGTTCGGCCCAAAGCGAGGCTCAACTGGCTGGTGCTTCACCAGAGTCGATTTATTTTAAAAACAGTAAATGTAAGAATGTGCTGGTAATGACAAATTTAGATTCAAATATCTTACCGAATGTCCTCACACAAATAAAACACAGCGTACTGAAAATATAAAACAAAAAACTACTATTTATTGCGAACTCTTAAGAAATAATCTTTCTTTTCTTATTGTCTCACAAACCTAACTTTGTTTCCGGTTATTAAATTCTGGTTATTAATTAGGCCAAACTAACTTAGGCTTATGTTATAAGGGTTTCAGAACTTTAGGATTAGTCCGAATAAGAAGCTGGTCCGAGCACACAAACACCACATCCTCATTAGTTAAGTAGTTCAATTTACAGCTTTTTGAGATAGTTTTTGAAGACTCTAACAGGTCCTAGAAAGTTATGTAAAATAATATTTATCATTCAAATTTATTCATCACAGTCTTCAAAAACTCACCATCAGAGCTGTGAAACGATGACGTGTGTCACTTTTCATCTTACTGAAAGTTTGAAAGGAAAGAAATGTTGGATGCTGTTACATCAATATAATTTTATTATACTTGGGCTTTTTATGACAAACATACTATGTAATACTTCTGAATAAAACAGTCATTGTGAGGTTTGGACAGTTGAAATATGTAAAAGTTGCTATTAATTGATCAAGTTTTTGACTTCAACTAGACTATAAATGAGTCTTGCAAAACAATACATGATACAAAGTGCCTTCTGTTGCGTCTGAATGCATATGAGTGATATGATGGTGCGGCTGCTTCTCAGAAACCCAATTAACGGAGGTTTAAGACTATTAAACAAAAAACACTAATGCTTTGTCAGAAACAACCACACTCTGCCAAATTGATTACAATTTTGTCAAGAGTTTTTTTTTTTCTTTTACGTTGTACTTTAAGTTCTGATTTAAACTAAATAAATCAGAACTTGAAACAAATCGTTTTGATAGTTTCCCTCTGTTGACATGGCAGACCTCCGGGTTCCATCTCGAGCTGTTCGTCTTGCTAAATGAAATTCCACCACCTATGGTGTGGTTTAATCAGAGAGTTGCAATCTCGCTCTCATTCCCTCAGCCGGGAATGTCACCTGCTCCCGCTGCCGGGTCCGGCCAGAGCTCCTCACCTCCCAACGCATCGGCGTTCCCAGCTGCCAGCTCTCTGATGAAGGCACACCTGTCCTCGGCCTCCAGCTCCAGGCCTATTCAAACATCCCACAGCAATTAATAGGCAGGCCGTCCTCCTCGGGCTTCTGGGTAATTTCTACAAGCTGCGATCAAGAGAAGCTGAGGGCCAGACAGTTGACAAAAACTCTTGACATCTGACTTGGGAATAGGAATGTGGTAGTCTGTAAAAAAATATGGGGAGTAAGGATTGGGTGGGCTGCGGCGGAAGAGGCTCTCCAGCCACTTTACTGGAGCGTTAGCCCATGAGCACATAGTGCTGCCTTTAACAAGATTGGTGTATTGATTAAAATGCTGATTTAACAGGCCGTGCCGGCCTGTCTCTGGAAAGCCGAGGATGATGTGCCAGCTGCTGTCTGGGTTCGCTGGGCGTCCTCTGAGGGCCTCGCCATCTATCATCTCAATATGGCGATGTGAGGCAGTTTGTGTTGTGTTAATTTCCTCCAATAAATCAGTAATTATTGCAATCCTGTCCCTGCTGTTTACCCTGCAGCTGTTTTTCCATTTGTCGAGAGAACGGGTTTTCTCAGAGGACCGCACGCGCTTCTACGGCGCCGAGATCGTTTCCGCCCTCGACTACCTGCACTCTGCCAAGATTGTGTACCGGGATCTCAAGGTAAACACAGGAACAGGGCAGAACTCGTATATTTAGGTTCTGACGCGATGCCTTTATCTGCGCGCACGTCTTGGGAAGAACACGGCGTAATTAAGAGCCAGAGAGTTTGTGGCTTGTTTCTTGTTTTTTGGAAACATCAAACTCTGGCGGCTGCGAATGATGACACAGTGTTTCGCTTGCAGCCCTTCACGCAGCCAGTTGCCGACGTGCCAAGAAACTTGGACAAACATCTCTGCCATTAAAATTGAAAGGTTAATTTAATGTGACTGGAAGTTTGTTTCAGCCGGACTATCTTGTACATTTGGAGTAAGAGTCTAATGTAGTTGAGCTTATGGTGCTCTTCTGATCCTGTGTTGTGTAAAGTAAGAGTTGTTGCTTTCCTCTAGCTGGAGAACTTAATGCTTGATAAAGACGGGCACATCAAGATCACAGATTTTGGCCTCTGCAAAGAAGGAATCACCGATGCTGCTACCATGAAGACCTTCTGTGGCACGCCGGAGTATCTGGCACCCGAGGTAAAGAAAAACCCCTGACCAGACACATAAAATAAATCATTATGATGCATTATGATTGGTTGATTTTTTTTTTTTTTTTTTTTTTTTTTTTCAGATTTGTAAAATAGATACATTTTATTGCAAAAGTAGTTTAAATTCGGGTTGCTCACACTGTTTCTGTTTGTGAGCTACTTATAAAAGAGTGAAAGCCATATACTTAATAAAATACAAAATATCATACTGTATTTACCCAATATAAGCCCCTGTTGATTTCCAATTTTAGCGGCTAAAAACTTGCGCTGTGCTTATAATCGCCAATTGCAAATACTCACTTAAATATAAGCGCTCATTTCATTTCTTTAAATAATGGTTCTGGAGGCAGACGTGAATGAGTTTTTATTAGCTCAATAACAGAAATAAAGAAACATTAGAAACGTTGCGACACTTAATAGGGAAAAAATAACACTGGAAGATGTGAAAAAAAAAAAAAGAATTAAATCACAGAATTCCTTTTAAGTCACCTCAGTATGGAATTGTGCTATGCATTTAACCCATTCACTAAAGTGAGCACACACAAACCAGGAGCAGTGTGCAGCCTTAAGTCGTGACTCCTGGGCCACGTGGGTGTCAGTGTTTTTCCCAAAGGATTTGAACAGGCAAAGCTTGGGTGGAATGTCCAACTCCCCAGACTGGCATAGCTGCCCCTTGTGCAATATATACAGTATTTGCCCTATTCTAAACAGTTAAAACAGTAAAACTAAAACACTGCTTTTAGTGACATTAGATCATCTTTCTCAGCGTTGGAGAAGGTTTTCGAAGATGTAGATTCCATAAAGGGTCCAAAAATGCAGCTCAAGTTCAACGTCATTAGTTACTAACGGGATCATCTCCTCTAGTCAGTTCCATTAAATTTCATCCTGCATATTCTGTGTAGTTTTAATTACGGTTTGTGTAGTCGCCTTTAATTACATTTATTTAAAATATTACAGTGAATACAATTTGCTTGTATGATACTTCATAATTTCAGGGTAGTTTTTTTGTGCTTACATTTTCTTTTAAATAAACACAATTCTAAAAGTAAATGCATAGAATTTAGTGTGAACTTACTATTCATAGATTTGTAATGATTTTTTGTAAATTTTGAAAACTTTAACAAGATCTATACACTATACAACTGTATCAAGAAAAAACACAGATAAAATAATACGCACAAAAATATATAAACGTCACACGTGTATCAAAAACACAAACTTGTCAACACAATTATGAAAACAAAAAAAAATATCAGTAATATTATAAACGTTGATATTATATAAATACTATATTTGTACGTTTTGATTGGAAAGTGTTTTTGTCTCCATTATTTATTTGTCGTATTTTGTTGTCAAAGCTTTTGTCCAGCCAGAGGTGTACACAGTGTCCAGATTGCAGCGGCTAAATCCATATTTATAAACCGGAGGGGGTGTGTGAGCAGGGGGCAGCAGTGGGAGTAAAGGGGGATATAGATTCCACACCAAAAAAGTATGGAGGACAATTTGGCGCAGCATTTTGTTTTGCTCAGCCTGGCCGCTGCCAGGAGATGATTTGAGTGTTGGTTATTTTTCACAAGAGTATGTGATTGCACAAAAAAGTACATGCTAAACAGAGGCAGATGGTGGCAGATGGGGAAGGTTGGAAGAAGGTGGCTGGGAAACCTGGAAATCTATACTGCCGTACTGGTGTAAAAATAACAGAGCACAGCCTTCGCCAAGTTCTGGAGATGCAAAGTAGAGGGGGATTAGTGAAAGAAAAAAGAGGGTGCGTGAGAGAGAGATTTCTAGGGAGAAAAATCTTTCGGGTTACAGGAGTGAAACTGGAATAGTTTTGCTTAAAAACTCTGTCACTTGCCAAAGTTGAATGTGTTAATGAAAATCACGATGCGTTATCAGAATCACGTTTCTATTCCCAGTTTGCGCTGCATGTTTTCTGGCGTTCTCCAAAAAGCGTAATAAATGCAGCCTTCCCCATGTTTGGAGCCGTTAAGGCACATCCGGGTCGCTCCAGGTTCTTCCGAGCTTGCCCATGTCGGGGGGCTGCACTGCTCTTGTACAGGTGTCCCGCAGAATTCCGCCACCTGCAACTGTCCCGGCATATGTGCGGCTTGTTTGTACGTAGGTGCTTCTCGCTGCCTTGTTCTCTTTCTCGTGTCGCCTGGCCAAAGTGGGATAAGCTTGTGGATGCGGTCTGTTCCATTGCCCTGCTGGGGAACTGGGCTGGTAGAGCCACAGGCTCTTTGTCCCATCCCTCCCTGGCCGGCCTTGCCAAGGGCCCAGGACTGGGAGCAGCAGCCCTGCCACATGGCCGTCCGGGCAGGGGCCTATTCCTCCCCTGCGGCCGCTTCTCCTCGCCTGTGGCTCTGGAATAGGGAGACCCCAACTGGCTCTGTGTGCATTAATCGCATCCCTGCCTGCAGCCGAGCTGCTCACGTATGTTCCCAGGACAAACAGCACAATCCATCCACACGCGCCACTCGCAAACACACAAGAGCAAATTCGGCATACTCGTCCGCAAACATGCTCGCCAGCTTCCAGAATTCACCGTTTGCTGCGCACACAAACCCTCTGTCGCAGTATTACTAATATAAGTCTAATAAATAAACTGGAGAAGGTGGGCACCAACTGGATTGAAACTTTTCTTGTTTCAATCCTGAAAAATTCAATCCTGTAAATTTTACAGGAATTAGGTGTACTGGATCTTTTGTGTTCACATATAAGACACGTTTTTACCTGATTATATGGCGCACAGTCCATTTTTTGGTGGGTATTTCCAAATATATTGTACTTTGGTTACAGTGATATGGAAATATTTGTTGCAGTTTGAAAGAAAGATGTGAATATTAACCGATATCGATCCAAGAACTGCCGAAAGCATGTCACCTTTTCGAAGACTCCTGTTGGAGTTTCTTTTAAAAAAGCAAAGCAAAGTGATGTCTTCTCTACAATTGCTAGGAATTCACATTTTCTCGTCATCAGGGAATGAGGATCTGTAAGCAGTTTTCAAATTCCTACAAATATTTTGTGCGCTTTGTGCCTTACAAATGCTCTGAACTTGAACATATCAAAAAGCTAAAAAAGTGTGAAAGCAAATCGCACCAAACCAAAATGACGCAACATCCAGGTAGCAAATGACATATTTTGACAATGTTTGACAATGTCAAAAAAAGACAAAGCGAAAAACTTATTTCATATTGTTGTCAGACAATTGCGCTTGGACGGTGGTGATGTACTGGTATTGGTGCCCAGAGTAATGAGGACTGGTGTTGCCTGGTTTTAGAGATCAGAGAGGAGACATCATTATAAGCGGGTTCTGAGCATATGCTTTACTGGATTTGTGCCAGCCAGGCCTGTCATTAGTCAGACATGTTAATCACGAGCTGCCTTGGTATCGCACACAAACCTCCTCATTTCCTCCTGGTTTTCGTGAGGTGTAGAGCATCAGTAATTGGAGCCGGGACCGCTGCCCAAAAGCCTGGCTTTGAACCTGCAATATTGGAGATTTAGGACTTTGCTTTCAGGCTCCAAGTGTTTCCTGTGCCTGGACCTTTGACCTGCTGCACTGGTACCGGAGAATTTATGTGTAGTGCAGAGCCGGTAGGCCGGAGATGGAAGTTGGCTTGCGCCAACACGGGCTGGTTGATGAGAAGCCGTGCTATTTGTGTATGATGTGCTGCCACTCTCTCGCTCAGCCTCATGACTGAAGACTTACCTTTGAAACTCTCCCGCAGCTGTAATGGCTTTCAGAAACGTCTAGCAGCATTTCCAGAGCTGACCACTGAACTTAAGTAAAGATTTTCAAGAGGGCTTGACCAAACAAATGTATCAAAAAAAGTTTTGAAGAAGAGATAAACAACAGTATCTCCACTAACGAAAGTTTTTATTTACAAAAATGCATCTTTGAGAAAATATCGTCTCTCTGAGATCGTCCCATGTGTCATTATATACCTTTAAAAATACACCAAACTAAATTGAAAAACTGTTATGTAACATGTTTTTCATTCCCTTTTTTGCCAATATTTTATCATTTTCCAAAACATTTTTGTGTGAATTTTTGGTGACTAGCGTATTTACCTGAAAAATGCGTCTCATCTTACAAAAATTTCCCCTTCGTGAAATTGCTGTTGGGATGAATCAATTCCGAGTGATTCCGGTATCACTGTTTAACAACTTGTTTGTGAAGGTTTTTTTTTTTTATTAAATGTTTAAAAATGTTGCTAAAATAAAAATTGATTTATTTATTTATTTTTTTAAACCTTTTTTGATTTTCAAATTTGACATTTTTAGTTTCTAAGTTCTATAAATGTACCAGACTTTCAGGGAACATCTGCACACGTGTTTGTCCTCAGGTGCTGGAGGACAACGATTACGGCCGAGCAGTGGACTGGTGGGGACTCGGCGTGGTGATGTATGAGATGATGTGTGGCCGTCTGCCCTTCTACAATCAGGACCATGAGAAACTCTTTGAGCTCATTCTGATGGAGGACATCAAGTTCCCCAGGACACTGTCTGCGGATGCCAAGTCCCTGTTGTCAGGCCTCCTCATCAAAGATCCCAATAAGAGGTGAAGCTCCAGTGATTTTTTTGTACTGAACATCCAGTGCGCTTAGTTCTGACTGGCTTTGTTTCAGACTCGGTGGCGGTCCTGAGGATGCTAAGGAAATTATGCGACACAGTTTCTTTGTCGGAATTGACTGGCAAGATGTCTATGATAAAAAGGTAAAGCATGTCTGAAGGTCGTAATGGGCCGCCATCACACAAGCAGAAGGAGAACAATGGCTGGTGCGAGGGTGTTAGATCGAGACCTCCAGCTCCACTATATGCAGTGTCAGATCTGCACAAACAGGTGCGGTTTCTCTCAACACGCTGTCTTCCTTCCTCAGCTGATACCTCCCTTCAAGCCTCAGGTGTCGTCAGAGACAGATACAAGATACTTCGACGAAGAGTTCACAGCTCAGACGATTACAATAACCCCGCCTGAAAAATGTGAGTGTGTCTCTGCATACATTGGAGTGTCAGTCAGACCACGCTCTTAATTATCTTCTCCGCCATGAGGAGCGTGTTAAGATTTGGAGAATTGCTTTGGCTCGATATAGGATCACGTGGAAAGTTCTGGTGTGATTTAGTTTGCATGTATTGTTGCAGTGAAAGTTTTAGTATCGTCTTTGCTACTATGGTATGTAAATTTACATTTAATTTTTTTTTTTCTGTTTTTATTGTTGAATTTACTTGAAAAACATTACATTTACTTAGATTTGGTGGTAAAATTGATTGTTCATTATTAATTGGTTTAAATAATTTGTCCAAAAAAAGAAACAATTGACAAACAGTAATACACACATTGTTTATACATGTAAAGAGTAAAATGACTAATCATCCCGGTGTTTCTTACTTTTCTTTAGTTTCTTTTTTTTTATAACCATCTCTGAATAGTTTAAATCTGGTCTGTAACTGTTCAGCCGTCTGGTCCTAACCGATCGCTTTTCTCCACAGTCGATGAAGATGGCATGGACTGCATGGACAACGAGAGACGGCCACACTTCCCTCAGTTCTCATACTCGGCCAGCGGGAGAGAGTGAGCCAGTGTCACACGTCTCATCCAGGACGCTACTGGAACAAACATGGAAGTTTTCTTCAGCTTTCAACAGCCCTGATCCTCCATCGTCCATCATGGTTTTGTATTTGTTTAGCTACACCAAGCAAAACTTCTAAGTTAGGCTGATGAGAATTTGCACGTCGGGTCCAATTAATGTCTGGCCTGCTCAAACTTCCTTAAAGCTCCAGCCCAAAGGTTGGGTGATGAAGGAAAGCTTTTACAGTTTGATCGTTTGTTTACTTTACTGTCTTTCTCTCATCCGGTCCAGATGTTGCTTCACATTTCCTCACATTTTGAAAAGTAGTCTCTATTTTTTTTCAGGACATACAAACCGAAACCAGAAACACTGCATGGCTTGAGATTCACGTGGGATTTTGTAGTTCCACCTCTGGTTTGTGTTGTTTAGTAACCAGGTGAAAGCCTCAGCTGCTCCGATAAAGGTTCACCTTCTGTTAAATGAAGTCAAAACTGCCATATATGATTTACTCAGGCTTCACAGAGGAGATCTGTGTTCAACTCAGTCAACAAAACTGGCTTTACACCTCAGAGTTCCTCAATTATTCTCATCTGAAGTCCTGTGATGAACCTGAGCTATGCAGCTACCAACCAACAGTCAGAATTACAGTACAAACACCTCATGCTGGTCTCTCCTGTGTGTGTTCCGCACATACATATCATTCCCGAGAATGATTCTGGCACTGTTGAAGAAGCTCAGTGTTTGATGCGGTGAGTTTGGATGACATCACATCAGTTGGTGATGGAGTCATGACGTTGTCCACACACAGATCAGTTGTGAGGAAGTCCTTCCACTTCGTGCTGAAAAGTGCAATCACTTGATTTAAACAAAAAAAAAACCTATTAAGCAGCGTAAATGGGAGAATTACAGGAATTGTTATTATTTGGTGATTAAATTAGATGTTTAATCACAAATGTATTTATTTTCTCTGGACATTTCTTTAGATTGCTATTGTTTGAAACAAGAAAAGAAAAAAAGCTTAGAAGCGCTTCTGAATGTAGACGGGTCCATGCAAAGGCCTTGGTTTTTGTTCGTCTTCTATTTGACTCCCAAGAGTGTCTGGTCGACTCTGATGCCGTGATTTGTCTTGAGTGTTGTTCAACTGTCTTTCCACCAATGAAAGGGCTGTAAAAGATTATGCTAATAAGGGTTTTCTGGCATGTAGGTGAAATACCAACACCGTTGTGAGATTTTTAACGTTTTTTTTTTATTATTCTTAAACTGCAGATCAAATCCATCCATCAGCGAGAATCAAAAGGCAACACATAAAATGATTGAAAAAAAAAAAAAAGAGTTAAGCTCATTCATTAGTGATGGTGAGACATTAAGTCTATAGGATCAAAGGGAATCAAGTAATGCAGTAATACCTCGCACATTTCACTGTTTTTTAATTCACAAATTCATACATTGCCAGTTAGAGAGGAAAAATCCACCATTTACTAAATGAACAATTTTCTCCAGAACAACAGATCCTGAATTCCAGTAAAGCCTCAAACTACATTACCCACAGTTCCCTGCATTCAAACAAAATGGCACAAAAGCTTGACAAGTCCAGATTGTAAAGATAGGATCAAAGCTTTGCGTGAGAAAATATGGTGAAACAGAAACAGTGCAGTAACCTCGATGTCTGTTTCTGACAAAAACGTGTTTTGCAAAAATGCTATCCTTGTAAACGTAAATGAAACGGCACTTGAGTCATACTTATCACCAGAGCGTAACTTGGTGAATGTTCGAGGTATTACAGTAATAAAATTAAAATGCAGTATGTTTGTATGGTGTTTCGGCAATAATTCCATTGGTTTTGTTTCGTTCTTCCCAAACTGCAAAGTTGGTTGCGCATGCTGCTTTTGCTTTACGTGCAGGGTATGTGTAGTGTTTGAATCCGTTCGTTTTGGGCAGAAATGGTGTTTACGAAAAGGTTTGGTTGAGCGCAGTGTGAGAGGAAATGATGTATGAGGAAGTGGAGGCTGGAATAAAAAAAGTAAGGAAACAGGAAGTAGAACAAGGTTAAGGTTGGGGTTGGGGCCTGGGTCTTGGGTGTTCTGGAATGTGCCGACTGATCAAATGGAGTGAGTTTGGTCAGCAGAATGATTTGGGAAGGTTTCTGTCCATATCCATGTAGTCTGTCCTGCGTCCAGACTTGACGTCACTTTCTGCCAAAAATCTAATGCCTGTGTGGAGTGTCAGCATTGTGATTTGTCAAGCGGTGTAATGTGGGATGCTGTAGCATGGTACTGTTGCTGTATTGGCAGATTTTATTTCGCTTCCTGTGATTCTATTGGTCAAACCTGTTACTGCGTCCGACATCACAGTGGCGGTCCTGCAGATTGGATGGTTGTCATTCTCTGTCTTCCAACACCTTTTCCTCTCCATCACCTTTAACTTATTATTTGGAGGTGGCAGGATTAACAACGTGAACTAGTGTTTTTTTTTTCCGGGTTTACTGTGTTTCAAATATTGTTGAAATTGTTTTTTATTTTAATTTTTAATTTATAATCCACTTCCCCCTTTGTTTTGTTCATTTTCTGGGTATGTTTGCACTCCATTAGGGGGATTGAAGCACTTATTTTCTTCATACGTTTGTTCCTGTTGATGGTTTTTCACTTTGGGTTTGTGTAGACATAGGACTATTCAATCATACTGTGACACTGTTCATTCGTCTTGGATTTATGTGCACTTGTAAGGGACCAAAGGGTTTTTGCTTTTCCTGACGCGTGGCATGTACAGGACTATGGCAGGTACTTCCTTTTTTAAACAGCAGAAGGGCGTCTGGGTTGGGTCGGATCAATTAAACACTTTTGTAATTCCATATTTGAACACTGGGCTTTGTATCTGCCTGTAGCAAGTTCAAGTACCATTGTCCCTTTTATAAGCTCTGCAACATTAAAAAGGTCCCTGCTTGAAGAAAACAAACAGAAAAAAACAAAACAAAAAAAAAAAAGCACAGATTCACCCTCAATGCTACTTTGTGTTTAAGAGCGGTTGTGCTCTATAGAGACAGGAAGTGGAGAGGTGACTGCGATTACCTTATGTCTCCATGATGATAAAGCCGAGACGTTTCCGGGGGGAAATAAAGCTATACATTCACTTGTAACCTGAACCTAAAGTCATTATTCTCTCCTCCGCTGGAGGGCAGAATACTGAACGGGTGCGAGGAAGCACCACTGCTGCTACTGTTTGTACTGTCTACAACAGACTCTTTCTCTCGCTCCTGGTAGTGTATTATGAACGAGCATGAATTGTAAAGTATTTATTTAAAATCGACAACTAATTTTAAAAATGAAAAATGTCCATGTAGCTTTAGGGTTGTGACCTTTCTTGACCTTGCTAGCTCTGTCATAGATTAAGAACTAGTCGTGGTTAAGAACTTTACAAACACAAGTCGTTAACAGCAAAAACCAATTATTAAGAGCAACTGTACTACTGTCCATAATAATAAAGGACACGTTTGTCTTGAAAACCGTTTAGGGCCCATGGAGATGCAGAGAGCCGGTCTGCAACCTGTTTTTGTACACTGTACATCCTAGTATTTTTACACGTAAATGTATATCATAGGGATGCACATTATTTTCCTTCGTACAGACTGCTTAAATAAAGCACTATGTCAATCTGCTTTGCGTTTGGTTTGATTTTTATTCCTCGTAAAAATATAACAGACCCGCACTTACACCGACAACGAGTCTGGATTCTTCACTGCGTTTCTCAGCACCTACGTGAGAGGAAAAAAAAAATGTATGCATTAAATAATTGTACACTTTATATTCATTTTATTTATGTTTAGCTACAGCTGGATGTTTCTGGCCAAATTGGACTGTACATTGTCTGGCCAAAGTCAGATTTTTTTCTTGATTTTCAGAACTTGGCCAATCAATTTCTGAATGATTCCAAATTGTAAAGTGGCTGGCAGAAGCAATGTGTACGCTGATCGGACACTAATACTACTGAAAATCAGAACATTTGAATGTTGTGAAGTTTTGACATTTTAGTTGCACCTGTGCCACACGCTAATCAGCCAATTAACTCAAAACACGACCAGTCCAATATACCTCACCTTGCACAAAGAGGACATTGCAAAGAAGGCTGACGGTTCATGGAGCTCTGCGTCCAAGCACGAGGTTGAAAAGTGTTATGAGCAATAGTGATAGTCACACCATGGAGAAGACTGAAACAATCTCAAGTGTGGACAGCGCTGGAGTCCGTGTTGCAAGAACAGACGCATTCAAGACCGGTTTCAACTGCTGCATTTCTTGTCAAACCACACTGATAAATTCTTACATTTACGTATCTTTAATTCAAGGTTTAAATGGACAACAGTCACTCCATCAAAAGTTTCCAGTGTGGTTTACAATTTTGCTCCTTGCTTTCAAGTACGTCTAATAAAGTGCTTCTTCTGAAAAACTTGCGGGCAGCGTCAGCGGTCCGAGCGCTTCCGTGTTGCCGGTCAGCTGGGCAGCTTGTGGGCGGTCTTAGATGAAAGCTCAAGGGGAGAATCCGATTTAATAACTCGCTCCAATATCAAAACAACAGCATGGTAGTATTAACAGAGCCGAAAGCGCCGGCGCTTTGCGGAGCATCGCTCCATTTGCAATAATCTCCAACGAATGTCAGCATTCGGCGATTGCTGTCTGTTGCTGACGTGCCTCTAGCAGCAATCTGGATGAGCATCTGTGGATGCCTAGTCTAGCGTGATGTGCAGCCATGACTACCAGCTGCTGTAGTGCTTGTGTGCTCATCTCTCCTCCGCATAGCTCTACCTCACTCATGAAAGGTGCTCATTTGACTAGCAATTTTCAACACATTTTGGGACTCTTTACTTTTTTTTTTTACCGTAAAGATTTCGGAGCCTTTACAGTTCCCTGTTGAAAGCAGCATCACTTCTCGTGAAGATGACCTTGAGGCCTCTTGGGACTGACCTGGATTTGTAGGTTCTGCATGCCGTGAGTGCGCTGCCGACGCTCCTGCATGAGTTGTGTGTGTCTGCCGAGGAGCTGAAGCACCTGCTGGGAACTCATCTGACGCTGCTCCTCCGCCTGCTCCACACTAAGCCAACACACAAATCACAGCACACACCTGTGTTACAGACGCCTGACAGCACCGAGAAACCCCCGTCTCCATCTACCACACCGAGGCTGAGGCCGTTACTACACGCTTCTAGGTCATTTCTTACATCGTCATTTTTCCACTGTTATTTTTTCACAATTACGCTGAATTGGGTGAAAATAAAATGAAGTGGAGTATTTCATTGACCTTTCTTTTGTTCATCTGTTTGTGTTTCTCTCTGAAAACAGAACATGAGCATGAACCTCAAGAAAACTAGCTAGGTCTGGACACTTGTGCCAATATTAAACAGTTTTGTCCATTTTTACCATGATTCCAGTCGTTCCATAGTTTAATTACATTGAACTGAAATACATTTATTAGAAAATACCTTTATTTGTCCTACAGCAGAGAAATAATTGTGTCTTACAACAGCAGAAATACATAAAACATAGAGAATATACAGTGTATATATATATACCGTTATATAAACGTTTTAAAAAAAAAAAAGGAAAATAGAAGACAGCATAATTTACAAAGAAAATGCTAAATAAGTTCAAACAAAACGAAAATATAATACATTGATTTTCCAATGTAACTCGCATAGTTTATAGTTAAAGTGGGTATTATAATTACATTTAAACTATGACTTTAAACAGTGTGAAATGCAGAACATATTGTATTAGTGACAACCAAAAACGTAATTTTTATTAGACGAGGAAAACTTCTTTTAGAGCCTGAACTGTTCAGTTGTCGAACACTGTAAATGCAGCCACTTTCCTATCATTTCACCACTATGGACTGGCCGCGCTGCACTGACCAATCACGTCGTCCTACATCAGCAGCAGAAGTCACGTCCTCACAATCACCCGTATACGTATTTAGCACTCGTCTGGAAGCTCTTCTCAGGAGTGTTTCAGTTTGTCTCGGACTCGCATACACCATCTCAAAGAAGCAGCAGCAGAAAAGCTCCGAAGCTGGACGCACAACAGGAGTCTGATTAAATTAGAAGGCTGTCCAGCAGCTAAGGCTGGAAATCCAATAACCTCCCTCCATTTACTGGCACGCAACTTAATTAGGTTTTTAATACAGCTTAGTGCATGGAGCTGGACGGAGCTGGCCACCTCTGCCCGCTACTGTGAGGCTTGGAATAGGATTTTCAGGGAGTGCACAGCTTCCCCGCTGACCCTGGTGAAAGGACACCATCTGCTGGCTCTTGGGCTAACTGAAACCCCCAGAACACCGCCCAAGAGCTGCTTTCAGTGCGTCCATTAACCGCCCAAAAAGACAAAGTCACCTGACTGTTTAACAAAAATGAATACCTTACTAAAGTACAGTTTAATAGATTTAGTGATAGATTAAAAAAAAAAAAAAGTAAGAGTTTTACTTGTGTTGGATTTAGGAACAAAAAAATGTAAAACAACAAGAATCTCTGTTTATGAAGTTTTATTTCCTATACTATAAAATGCAATTTATCACCTCAATTTTTTAAATGGCAGACCAAAAAAGAAAAAAAAAAAAGTCAGTCTCAGTCAAACTCAAATGTGCAACCACAAATTAACATTCAAGTGATCTAGCTCATAAATAGCATCCAGTACCTTCAGCACCCTGCAGATGGCTCTTCCGCACGAGAAATTAACCGAGGTAGAAAAATGTCAAAGATGTCGACTTGTGCAAAATCACAATGTAACCATAAGTGTCCATTAAAATGTCGTGGAAAAAAGAGAACAGATACTCAATCACAAATGTAGTCAAGTAGAGCGTAAAAGTTTATTATATTTTTGATACAAAAATTTGATACAAAACTTAAGTAAAGTAACCAAGTCCATTCCAACTCAAGTACTTTACACCACTACCTGTGCCTCAAACTGTTGATGCTTCGATTCCCAAGAAAAGAATTAAAGTCTTTTGATGTAGAATTGTAAGCAACTATAGATAAAAGTGTCAGTTTAATGCACATAAACTGATATCAGAAAGACTGAAGAGCTGTCGAGCTTCCCAGGACGTTTCAGTGTAGAACTGTAGTGAGATGTAAATCGCTTTAGGTACTTAGAACTTAGAACTAAATCTGCAAATCTAAAACCCAGTGGTGATGGACTGCAACTTACAGAAAAAGATAATTTGTTATCATATACCATTTTCTATACGTTTTTTACTCACATCATTTAATTGACTCAAAAGGATTTGACTGTGTGAAAGGTTGTGATTGGTTGACGTGCGAGTGTGAGGCCTGTGGTTCTGCCACCTGTACGGCCGAGCTGGATGCTGACGGACTGGACACAAGCTCGTGTGGCCTGCTGAGGCCTCTGGGTATGTGATTTGTGTCAGCGATGTTCGGTGCTCAGCATCTGTTTTGTTTTGGCCAAATGATCTGGCAAGCAGCAGCGAATACACACTCAGCACGTGTGCACAAAAAAAACCCTCAGTTTAGTGTGTGTGTGTGTAGCAGAGATCTATAAACACAAAGTTAATGTCATAAGTTCTGTAATTATTTGTAGTTAGAAAATGAATTATTTAATATTTGATCGAACTGCTCAACGCAGTTGTACTGGAACAAAACTATAAGGAAGAAAATAACCCAGTCAAGACAAATTTTAGAGCAAGACAATTAGGCGACAATGATAAGGGGGAAAATGATACAAATAAATAAACTTGAGGAGTAGAGAAGAAACCTGGTGACTACAGACTTCTAGTTTTTCAAGAGCTAACAATTCATATTTAATCAAAGTCCAGTACAGTCCCATGTGTTCTGTCAGAAATGTAAGGGATTCTGATTACATCAGTGTCATAAATCAATTTACTAATACATGTATTTTATAACCATTATTATACTGTATATAGAGGGTTTTCTTGTCCTAGATTAATATCATTGTAATCTTGAAATTAATCTAGATAACTCTCTAAATTAATTTTTAATTGAGGCAAATAGACATTTTCCGCAATACTTTCTGCTCAAGTAACACTTGACACTGAAAGATAAAAACACTTTGATCTTGTCGGTTTTTCCAATGGAATTTGTCTTCCATTACACATTTTCCTGAAGCAACACGGGGGGCTTCTTAGCTGCATCCATATTAGCACGTCAGCACGTCATGTTTGATGTGGTCATTTCACAGTAGACATGCAGGTATGGATCATTAATGTGACATTAATACAGTAATACAAAAATAAAAAGCATATTGTGGAGTGATGGGAATTTTTTGTTATAATAGTAATAAAAAAAAATACAATTGGTGGCTTTGGTTTTTGTTTATAGTTTTAGCACCAGCCATGTCCTTGTCCTTGTTATGTTTGTATTATTTCTTAGTAATTATTAGCAATAATTTGGATTTGGTGCACAATCTCCTCTTCCTAATATGTCTTGTATTTAAATCCTGTGTTTCCTGTCTTTATTTGCTAGTTTTTTGTGTGAATATTAGTGTTAAGTGTTGTGCGCTAGTGATATTATTTTAAAATGTGAGAAAAAGATTATTATTTTTGTAACTAATTGTTTTTAAATTGTAGATTGCCACCCTTTAACTGGCGGCCCACATAAGCGGAGTCAACAGTATACAGAGAACAATACAACAACTTTATACAAAAAAACGGAGGGTAAAAAACTTTTGTAGTACGAATTTCAAAAAGACAAAACCATCACACAAGCACACACACATCCTGTTAGGATTATTAATCCTAAGGAGGTTGTTTAGTAGTTAAATAAATTCCAAACACACCCACACCTATAAAACACAAAACTACACTCTAAACACACTCAATTGTGGAGACAACTCACAAAAGTTCAACTTTATAAATAATGGTGGTTACAGACCAGTAACAGAACAACCGAAGCAGGTTTAGATCCTTCAATGCGCAAACAAGCCAATCGAAAAACAATCTCGACAAATGGAACGACAAATCACTAAATCCGCTGAATTTACGAGGCTCGCACCAGCAGCATGCTGAGGATAGTGCTGGGAGAGGGAACGGGAGGCTTGATGGAGGATAAGCAGTATAGAATATATGCAATCTGTCTTGGCTTTCTGAGGAGCATGAGATTGCGAGAGGCAGTGAGGAGAGAGTCAGACGCTCCCGATGAAGCTCCACTCACTTGGATCTCAAAATGTTCTTGTGCCATATCTCTCCATATTGTGTTGTTCTACTTGGAAATTTTTGAGGAAGTTTATAGAAACTGATAATAATTATTTAGTCCTTATCAGTTCCTTAAATTTAAATAATACATTGTTTCAGTATACACACACACACACACACACACACACACACACACATATACATGAATGTTTAACTACATTTATTGTTATAGAGTATATTACATTTATTACGTTGTGTATATACGTAGATTAATTTCCTAATTATTCCCTTTTCCTTTGTTGTTTATTTTTGGTGACTCACAACGAGGAGCCGAGGTTGATACCCGGGAATTTAGATTTTCATTATTATCATTTTGTAGTGGATGTGCTCAAAGTTCCTGTGAATCTGAGACGTCAAGTTGGATGTAGTTGTGAAAGTGTGCAAGCTTTTTTGTCGAAGCAAAGACATTTTTGGCATGTGGGATTTGCTCCAAAATCATAAAAAAATAGAATCAATTGAAATTTGTATGTTTGACTTATTTACAGAAAAGGAAAGAACATGAAGCCTGCAAAACATTTCAACCCTTCCTTTCCGTAGCCAGAACCCTCTCTTACAAACAGCAAAAGATTAACACTAAACTAAATACTGATCAAAATCATATTGGTTTTGTTATGAGTTTCATAGAATGCAATTCTGAATGTTCACCAGCATCCTCAGTTTTTACAAAGAAGCCGAGTGAGCACTTTCGTATGTTATAAATGAGTCTTAGCTCTGGATAGTGAGCGCTTGGATGCACCACATATCGTTTTACAGTTTTCATGCCTTGGGATGTGCCCAGCACCGGCGTAAGCAGAAGCGGCAGAGCCACTGCTCCACAAGGCTCTGTCAGCAGGCCACGGAACTGTTGCCCCCGGCCGTGAGGGCCAGCTGGCCCAGAAAGAACACAGGGCGGCGAGGCTCCTTGCTGCCCCCTAGCTGCAAACAAGAGCCACAGAAAAAAGCCCTTATGCACTTAAACATGAAGTATCTAAACTGAATTGAAAAAGGATAACAAAAGCAGGCAATATTTGATTTTTGTTTTTACATTATCTTGCATTTTTTACTACTAGGGAAAAATGTTAGGAAACTGAGTCCAATAGTCCATTTCTTTTTGTTAATTGCAATTTCAGAAAATCTTAAAGCAATTTCAGAACTGTTCATTTCAATAATGCAGGGAACATGGCCATATGATGAAGAAACCAAAGAAGCAGCTAAATATTAAAACATTGACAGTTGGATAGTCATGTTTGTTTGGATAAATGTATTGAACAAAACTTACTATTTGACTTTAAAATTTGATTTTTGGGAATGTTTGCATGTTTATTTCATTACACCCTGATCTTCTACTTTTTCCATTGAGGAATCTTATTCTTGGTTGTAGAATATCAAACAAAAATCTACGTTTCTGCTTTCTGTTGTGTTCAGTACAGCCGATGTTAACAAGATCAGGATCGTGTATTTGGTACTGTGAAGATGCTTAAACATTCAAAATTCGACTTTACATACATTATTTCGGATAAAAGCTTTGTTAAATAAAACACATGTAAGACTTTTAGCACAAATGAGTATTTGTAAGTCATTTCTTTAAGTCACACAATCACTCTTACCAAAACCCCATGAAGTCATTAGTATGACAGTAATAATAATACTAATATAATACTATAATTAGTATATTATCATATCAGTTTGTATTATTTGTTTCGGTTAGTTATTTATTGCACTTTTCTCTATCTGTTTCAAAATATTACTTTATTACAAAATTGTAAATGTTACAATATTTCTAAGTATTGTATTATAATGTACTCATGTACTCTCATTGTACTCTTTGTCGTTTGGTCCTGCGTACATATAGTTCATTAATGCCACTTGTTTTGCTAAACTTTCCCTACTGTGGGATGAATAAAGTTTATCTTCTCTTAAACCCACAAAGTCCATCTGACCCACATAAGACAAAGTTTAACATATGGATGTTAAAGAAACAGTCAGAAGCATCATCCACATCACACATGTCGTCTCCTCCACTGTTTGCCAAGTTGGGCAAAGTAGTGTCTCTTACACGCACACACACACAATGTTAAAAGCAATGGGGTGTGTAGCGAGGGTGGGTGGCACGGAACCAGATGAAGCAGCCCTCGCCCGGGGCCTGGTCGTCTCCCCGGCAGCGGCGCGGCTGTTCTCGGCCCCAGTGCAGGCGGACATTTGTTCCACCGCACCATCTCCTCCAGCCTTTTCAGCAGCGCTCCAGCTACCGCTACACATGGCTCTCCATTCACGCTCCCCTCCGCTCACATCCACACGCTGCGATTCTCTTTCTTTATGCTGCCATATGGCTGACAGAAGCCTGTAGATTTAGGCACACATCTGCGTAGATGCTACAACACTCCTTTAAGGGACAGAAGCGTGTTTGCTTCTGTGTGTTTGCGAGCGGGAGTGATAATTGGTAAAGAAGCTCATTGGCAGATGTGTGTTTGTAAGACTGGGAGATGATGGAGAACTCTTGGAGAGCTTGTGTGAACAGGGACTTGGAGCAGGTGAACTATTGGTGGAATACTTCAGGTTCTGAATGACATGCTCAATTAGACTTGACAAAGTGTATGTTTTTGTACGTCGAAATATACTTTTTAATTTTTTTTAATATTTTAAATAGTTTGTTTTATGAGCTACATGTATTTTTAAATGAAACGCATGAAAGGTCACATGGAAAATAAAACATGTGTATGAACTGTTGAATTATGATGTTCATTTTAAATAAATTGTTTCATTAAAACATGTCTTAAATAATTTTCAAAGTTAAAATTATTTTATAATATTTAGATGAATACAATAAATAAACTGATGATAAATCTATGCTTCTCAACAGCCGTCAACACATGCAAAGCATATTTCTCTGCACATCTTACTGAAGGCATTTCTGCCACACGAACCTTGTTAAAACCTTACGACTTCTGTTGCCAAGTTTAATTCGCCATTTTTGCTCACAACACGAATTAAAACAATGGATATAGTTTCCCAAAAAATAGACTGCCAAGCTCACATCAATCTGTCCTGACAGGATACTAGATTTAAGTCTGATTACTACATCTCAATGTGGCTTAGCACATCAACGTCGCCCATCTCACACAGCAGCGAGCGGATGCCCAGAATGCATTTATCAAATAAAAATAGGATTGGTACGCATATGTATCATTGATGCTCTCAATAAAGCCGAGGATGTCGCGCGCCATCATTGGCCGGCGTTCCAATCCTTTCATATATCACTGGCCCTATCTCCAGGCAGAAAATATGCGAACGCCACGTGGAAAATAAATAAATAACTTGCAGGAGTGAAACATTGTGTGCCGAAAACCCCTGTGTTGCTTGGCGTTGGCTCGAATGGTAAAAATAAATCAAGCTGATTTTCCAAATGTTTCATGCGTGCCACGCTGTTGCAGCTCTTCGCAGCACAGATTGCTCGCCCGATCAAGAATATCTGAGGTGGGGCTCCGGCTATTTGCATGCACGCCGGAGCCATTTGCACCAACTTATTAACACGTACACCTTAACCCACAGGCGGCGGGGTGAAGTACCCAACGGAGCAGAGACACCCGGAGCCATGAAGATGCAGGAGGGACCAGACCTCACAGCCTCTTACTCAGAGCCGGGCCTGAAGTTTGGCTCAAACACCTTCTGTCTTACATACCAACAGCAGGAGGAATGTGTGTCACAGTCGAAATAAACAAAGTGAGAGAGAGGAACATTTACTCATACCAAAGTCTAACAAATTGATTTTTTCTTTCTTGGCCAAAATATGCAACAGGCTCTGCGGACCACATGGACAATACTCCACTGGAACTTGTAGTAGCAGAACAAATGTTACATGAAATATACCACCAGGTACCAACACACAGTGTGTGTGTGTGTGTGTGTGCTTGTGCGTGCGTGCATGCATGTGTGTGTGTGTGATAACATGCATCATGTTTCTCTGAAAAGGTCCAATAGAGTGAGGCTTGTCGTAGTTAGTTGTGAACAATGTTTTCATTTCTTCACTTAAATTTCAATTCTAAAGTTAAAATACTGATTTGATCTGAATTAAAAATACGTTTATTTGACCCACTGTGGGGAAATTGTATCTTACATAGATATATACCGTATCAACAGTATAAACAAACACAAAAAAATATTGCATATATATTGAAAATGAACAAATTGTTAATTAAAATAATACACAATGAAAATGTAAATAAAAAATTAACTTAAATATTAATAATAAAATAAAATAAAACTTTTATAAAAAGCAATGCCAGTAGGTTTTTCCATCTGTTTGTGAAACGCACAGAATCGTTCATTTCACAGAATCCTTACATCTCACCCCAGAGCTCGTGAGAAATGTTGCATAATTGCAAAGAAGATGAGCCACGTTGTTTAACAGCTCCGTTTTCGAGGAAAGCTCAAACCTTTCACATGCCCACACTGCTGAACTACCTAAAAACAACATCCTTTTCACTACAGGGCAGCAGAAAAAGCTTTTCTTCCTGTTCTTTCTCGAGGAGGTGGATATTTACATGAGATGTAAACTTCAGGAAGAAGCAGAGATGTGATGTTCTTCCAGCAGAAGTTGTTCATCTTGGTGATGTTATAGAAACACCCACACGCATTTGATAAAGTTTCTGTATTTAAACTGCATTATTATTCCTAGTCAGTATGTGTTCTGTTTATAATATCCAAAATCCAATATCTTGCAGAGCTTCTGTGTGTTTTAGCTTTTGTTAGTGTGGTTGCAGTTCTATGTATAAGATGAACAATTCAATAAATATAGTAATATATAAATATATATGTAAAAAAAAAAAAGTCTTATAATTTGGAATGGGCATTATCAGTATTGCCATTTTTATCACAAGCTTTAAATCATTTAGATATAATATTCGGTATCCAAATAAACATAATAATTAACTACATCTGCCATGGTCTAGTAAAGTTTGGGATTTGCACTGTATACAGCAGATTTCAGTTTTCACAGTAGTTTCGGCCCACAGTAGTTCAAGTGAAAAACTAATTTTCACATTACGTGGAAAACACCTGCAAAGTGCGACATTAAATCGTTCTTTCACGCTTTATACGCAGCACAACACAAGAAAGAAGTATAGTAGAGAAAATAAGTAAATAATAAAGTAGAAAGGAGTAAATTAAAGAAAAAAAAACAACTATGTCACTTTGGCACACTGCCAAAAGTCCTGCAGCTACAGCCTGTGACAGAAGATGGAGTGATGCTGACAGAGTCAAAGCAAGATGTACATTCTTTTGATGTAATTTAAAGTAACCGCGGCACATTTGATCCTGTGATCCAAGTTAACCCCTCAAATGTCCGCATAAACCCCCACTTAACAGTCCATTACATTCTGAAACTTCAGTATTTGTTGTGGAATTATGTTCTACAAACAATGTAATTCTTGTCTCTAATTCTTTGTCAGTTTCACTCCATCTTTGCACAAACAAGAGTTTTTGGCTTAACCAATTAAAACAAGCGAATTTGAGAGAGGTTTCCATACTTTGAGACATGAATGTTCAGAGAACGATTTTATCTACCGTAAATGCGTATCAGTCACATGGGTTGTAAGCGTGTACAGTACCTGTCTTTCATGTACTGGTACGTCCTCTCGTGCTGGACACAACATTCCTCCAGCTTCTCACAGCGACTCCTCAGTTTCTCTGTGGTCTCCTGTAAGAGCTCCTTCTCCAGTGACAGCTGACTGATCTCCGCTCTGCATTGACAAACACACACCTAATGATGAGACACTTCAAGACAAAACATCATTAGGCTACAGTGACAGTTCTTTACATTGTTCTAGTTCCAACTGAGGACACTTCAACACGGCTTCACAAGGCTTCAACTTTGTTGTACAACTCATGTAAATTTAAAAATGATTTACTTTATGATGCATTTTTTTTAATCGATTAATCTTTTCACGGCAATAAACACACATCAGCAAAACCACAGCATGCGGATGTGCTAGACAAGAAGCAAGAGTGTTCTCCAGGGTGAACCTTGCCGCCAACGTGCTGTGTTCTCATCTGCCTCTGAATTTAAAACATCGGAGGAAACAGAAGGCCACACCGTCCTCGGATATGAAACAACGGGACAGGAAGAGCAGCGGAGAGGAAAAAACTAAAGCGTCAGTAGTATATGGTCAAGCCATTTTCTTAAGTCTAGTCTAGTACTTTCAATCACAGTTTTCACTTGACACATTTATTAATTGTAGTTTTGTATAATTACCATTGTTAATTGTGAATAACAATCAATCAAGTCATGCAATTTATTACTAGCAACTTCATATTAGTAATTCGCTAGTAGCCTGTACTTTTACAGTATGTATTGGTTTTATGTGACTAATACATGTATAAATAAATCAACTATATTTTAAATGTAAAAATATAACTATCACTTCGCAGATTATAAATCATGGTATATCAATCAAAGATATATCCAAAGTATATATCCAAAATATATCAATCAAAAGTGTATTGTGAATGTGTATTATGAACAATTTAGTTTGATTTATGTGTCTGATCGACACAGTAAAGTAAATCGCAAAGACTTGAAATCTCCATGTCCGTCTCTTTCAGAGGTCTTCATGAGTTCAGTGTGCAGGCGTAACGGGGAGAGTGAGCAGCAGTGGCCTGTACCTTCCCAAGCTGGGCTGACCGACCATGGCAGATTGCAAGCTGCGATGTGAGTAATGCGCTTTACACTGTTTTAACAGCTGACTACCCCAGAGGCCTGAGGTGAGAGGCACATGTGATGGGCAGAGAGCTAAGCCTGCATGGAGGACAGGCTGGCGTGTGCCAGGGTACGATGACGGCTCCCTCACTGGGGCACAAACTCGAGCAGTATGGCACAGAAAAGGATGCCACGCTCTGGATAGCGCACCGCGAGTGGCTCTTTGCAGAACGTCAGGCTTCGCGAAGACACGCAATTCACAAAGCAATAGCAAGATCAAACAGTTGAGAAGTGGAAGTCAGACAATCTGCATTTCAAACACTGACTCTGATTTGCACTGATCCCACAGCAAAGAGCCGTGTTTAGTTTGAGGATCTGCAGCAGCGTTTCACGGCAGAGATGCTAGACACCAGAGTTGTGATTAAAGGGCCTTTGATGACTGAAACACACTACAGCACTTTCTGACCTATAAATGTCCATGCAACTTTTTTTAAAACACAAAGGTGACGCCACACAGTTCATTTGCCAGTTTTAAAAATACATTGTTTCCAGGTTCATAGTTTTGCTCAAGGACACCAGTTGATTATGGATCCAAACCTGTGACTTTGGCATTCCATGTCTAACTAAACATTAGGCCACAACTGCTTTATTTGATACAGAATAATTATTGGGGTTTCCTCAATATATACAGGTATAAATAAAATAATATAAAATGCAGTTCCACTTGCCTGCCATTGTGAATCACTCGCTGGAACTTTTCATAAAGTTTGCGATACTCCATATGCATCTTCCCAATGAAGGTGTCTTGAGAACTGAGCAGGTCGTTTTTTTCTCTGACTGTGAACGGATAAAAAAAATCAATTCTTCCAAAAAAAAAAAAAAAAACACTCAATCTGTAAACCGTAAATGGTTTTGAAAAAAATGTTTTTTTTTGCACTTTACAAAACTGGCTAGGATTCTAACAGTTATTGTGTATTAGTTAGATATTTTAGTTGGTCTTAAAACAATTCACACACACAATTCAAACACACACAGAGTGATTAAAGCTTTACCTTAAATGGAATTTTAAGGTTTCCCCAGATCATGGACTTTTAGTGTAAAGCAAAAGACTGAATTTGCAAATGTCATATATTACAGAATCACATTGTGCAAACAGAAAAATCGTTTCTAACTTTGCTCACATTACTGTTTTCTCTCGCAGACAGAGCTTAGGGTTAGAGATGAATTGCACATACATATAGTACATACTAATATATGCATTACATACATACAAATAAATACATTACAAATACATATTGTTATTGTTTGAAACAACAATTTCAAACCGTTCAGTAGCCAGCAGAAAACTTACTAAAAGAATTCTTCCGAGTTGTGGAGCTTTAAACCCCAGACAAACCAGGATAAAAAGAACTGGACTCTACACTAATGGAGTAGATTTAAAAAGCATCATCTAGAGGCAACTTTGTCTTAACTACAAAAGTCCATTCATTCAGAGACATGGAGGGACACAGGAGAAATATAATTAGCTATTGAGAGTGGTCATTAAATGCTTAGAGAGGGAAGTGGTCTGTGGTATTAAAGGACTAATTCCATAAGCCCAGAGAGCTTCCTGCTGAGCTTATGAAGCCATTTCTCTTTAGACAACATGTGTGCCGCGCATCCGCGCCAGAACGAAGCCCTTTGTTATCTCTGTGCTTTGTTCTGGCAATCAGCATGCCTCAAGTTTCTGGAAACACAGGTAAATAAACCAAACTCGCCCATCCAGATGGTGTAACAGATGTGAGAGCAGCTCTCTGAAATCAGCAGACAGTGGGCAGCGGAGCTCGCGTCCCCCCATTTTTAAACGCTAACTAATACGTAGTGCTGGAGCTCTAGAGCGCCAAGCATCTGCTCTCTTCAGCCAGCCAAAGGTTACAGGTGTTCCTGATGCCATATCGCACAGCGTGGCCCACGCCTGAAACGTGAGAAGACGAGGTGCGCGAGGGCCATAGAAGCGGTTGCTCTGGCAGACACCCACCTCGGCTCTCGTGATGTGCCTCCCGTTCCTGAAGTGCCTGTGTCAGCTCACGTTCACGCTGCTGAGCCTGGAAGGTCAGAGTGGCCATGTCCTCACTACACCGCAAGGCTGCCTTTTCCTGCCTGCGGTGACGGAGAGAGAGGGAAATGATGGAGGTGAACACTCGTTATGAACACAGTTTTTACAACAATATTTGAAAGTTGACCGTTCATTTTAGGACTCGTGTGCGCACAACAGCATATCCAATCAGAGATTGGGAAAAATGATTTGTGTGTGTGTGTGTTCTCCAACAAAATGTTATATATATAACATATATATATGTTCAAATGATTTATAATGTTTTGCTCCGGTGTTTACGTGCCTGCACATCTGCTTGTGACAATAGCCCCTTTCACACAGCAAGGCCGGTAAAATAATGCCCGTAAAGTCGTTCTGCTATTTTTCCTGAAAAGACTGTTCACACAAGCGCTGCCATTCCTGCATTTTAACAGAAAATAACCTTTCACACAGCGGTTTCAAAATCCCAGTATTTTCGGTGACATCATCAACTGGCGACACGCTTTAAACAGCTGCTCCTTTGTAATCATGAATAATGGCAGGAATTGTTTCATAAAAGACGGCGTCAATAACTGTTCCTTTGTTGTGGTGACAAATGTCTTCACCCGCCAGAATTATTATAGTGTTATTCTTATTATTATTATTATTATACATTTTGAACGGCTAGACCTGCGAAAGCGCGAAATGAGCGTGCGAGAATTGAGGTTTTTTTTTTTTAGAATTTGTTGACCCACGACAAAATGTTCTGATTGGCTCAGGGAAGTGGGTGACGTCAGATTCCCTTTCCCGGGAATCTTCCGTTTCGCTTTCACACAGAGGAGAATGCAGGCAAGAAACAGGGAACGTTACAACTATCTGTGCCGGAATATTCCCGGAACAAATTTCCTGGCATTTGTCTGTTCACACAGACGTGCATGCAGGCAAGATACCAGTATTTTGCCGGTAATGTCTGTATGTGTGAAAGGGGCTAATGAAAGCTGCTTTACACCAAACCTGAACTTTTGACAGATGGAATGATAACAAAAAAGATTTTTTGTAGCTTTCTAAAAATAAATTGAATTTACAATTTATGTAGCGGACTAAAAAAGTTACAACGTGATCAGACATTAGATCTCCAGAATATCAGATTATAAAACTACTAGTCAATTACTACAAAAAAAAAAAACAGCCCCAAAACTCAAGTCAAAGTGTGTTAATTAACAGTAAAGCCTGAAAACTTTTCTCGCACACTGGGTTTGGAACGTAGCTGGAGAAGTGACCGTCTCTGCAGGCCTGCTGTCGTCTGGAGTGTGAAGGCGCTCCGCCTGCGAGAGCTGTGTGAGAGAGCGTGAGCAGGGGGAGAGCGCTCGGCCCCCGCTGTGCTTGAACAGCGGCCTAAAACACCATCCACACCAGCGCTCAGCAGGGGCTCACAAAGGCCTCACAGCCAGCCATTTGTTACTGTGGCTTTCCAGGGGGCCCAGCCACACACTGGGTTGCGGGGGTGTGGATGGACTGCGGATCGGGGGGGGAGGTTGCGATCGGGTGTTTGTCAACCAATTAGCATGAGAGAGACGGCCAAAAAGTTACCGAGAGGACTTTAGGGAAAAAGTTGGCTGAGCTGGAAAGCTACGAGCGAGACAGTGTGGACACGGTTGAGAAAAAAGTTTGTGGCTCGCAGTGAGCATTATTAACTTATACTTCAAATAACAATACCAACAATTTTTTTCCAACTTGCACCACATTAAATATTTATGGAATTTATTGTAATAGATTATAATAAAGGTCAATAACACTCTGCAGAGAGAGATACATTATACAAATCAATCTATCTCTATCTGTTTGTCTATCTATCCATCCATCCATGTCTAATCAAAGTCAAAATCAAAGCGTTTAATGTCGTTTTTACTTAACTCTTCTTTCATTGAGTGCCAGTGGTAAACAGAAAAGTACAGTATATAGATGAAGTGTATTGTGCCTATCTATTTATCTATTTGTCCATCCATTTGTGCATCCATCTGTGTATATATATATACAGTGGTATGCAAAAGTTTGGGCACCCCTTTCAATTTTCATGATTTTCCTTTATAACTCACTGGTTGTCTGGATAAGAAATTTCAATTAAATATATCATATAGGTGACAAACACAGTGATATTTGAGAAGTGAAATAAAGTTTATATGATTTAAGGAAAGTGTACAAGAATTATTTAAGCAAAATTAGCCATGTGCATAAATTTAGGCAACCTGAAAAGCTGAAGGTCATTTGATTGATTTCAATACCTTTAGCACAAATTATTAGAACTCAAAATTGGTTTGGTAACCTCAGTGACCCTTGACCTCCATACACAGGTGAATCCAATCATGAGAAAGTATTTAAAGAAGGCCAATTGTAAGTGTTTCTCCTCTTTGCATCTTCTCTAAAGTGTGGCAAAATGGGAACCTCAAAACAACTCTCAGATGATCTGAAAACAAAGATTGTTGAACATCATGGTTTAGGGGAAGGATATAGAAACTGTCTCAGAGATTTAAGCTCTCAGTTTCAACTGTGAGGAACATTGTGAGAAATTGGAAGACCAGAGGCACAGTTCTAGTTAAGGCCCAAAGTGACAGACCGAGAAAAATCTCAGATAAGCAGAGGCGCAGGATGGTGAGAACAGTCCCAGTCAACCCACAGAGCAGCTCCAAAGACCTACAACATCATCTCGCTGCAGATGGTGTCACTGTGCACCGTTCAACTATTCAGCGCACTTTACACCAGGAGATGCTGTATGGACGAGTAATGCGGAAAAAGCCTTTTCTCAGCACACGCCACAAACAGTGTCGCCTGAGGTATGCTAAAGCACATTTGGACAAGCCAGCTTCATTTTGGAATAAGGTGCTGTGGACTGATGAAACTAAAATAGAGTTATTTGGGCAAAACAAGAGGCGTTATGCGTGACGAAAAAACAACACAGCATTCCGAGAAAAACACTTGCTACCTACAGTACAATTTGGTGGCGGTTCCATCATGCTGTGGGGTTGTGTGGCCAGTGCAGGGACTGGGAATCTTGATAAAGTTGAGAGTCGCATGGATTCCACTCAATATCAGCAGATTCTGAAGAACAATGTCCAGGAATCAGTGACAAAGTTGAAATTGCGCAGGGGCTGGATCTTTCAACAAGACAATGACCCTAAACACTGCTCAAAATCTACTAAGGCATTCATGCAGAGGAACAAGTACAACGTTCTGGAATGGCCATCTCAGTCCCCAGACCTGAATATTATTGAAAATTTGTGGTGTGATTTAAAGCGGGCTGTCCATGCTCGGAAACCATCAAACCTGACTGAACTGGACATGTTTTGTAAAGAAGAATGGTCCAAAATACCTTCTGCCAGAATCCAGACTCTAATTGGAAGCTATAGAAAGCGTTTAAAGGCTGTTATTTTTGCAAAAGGAGGATGCACAAAATATTGAGTTATTTTTTCTTTGGTGTTGCCTAAATTTATGCACATGGCTAATTTTGCTTAAATAATTCTTGTACACTTTCCATAAATCATATAAACTTTATTTCACTTCTCAAATATCACTGTGTTTGTCACCTATATGATATATTTAATTGAAATTTCTTATCCAGACAACCAGTGAGTTATAAAGGAAAATCATGAAAATTGAAAGGGGTGCCCAAACTTTTGCATACCACTGTATATATATATATATATATATATATATATATATATATATTTTTTTTTTTTTTTTTTTTTTATATATCATATTTATGTTTTTGGTTAACTTGCAATCCAAACTTGCATAGTGTATACCATTCAGCTGTCTTTATCGATTTTGTTTTTAACATTCTTTTCATCCACATATATAAATAAATTAACTTTACATTTCATTGTGTAGAATTGTGCCAAAAAACATTTAATTTGAAAATGTTAACACTGGAATGCGGCTTGGTTTTCCTGGCTGCATCAGAAGTATTGATATGACCTACGACTAAGTCACATCAGGTCAGACACACACAGCTGCAGGTCAGTGTCCGCTTGCTCATTTCTGGTAATGACGTGATTGAGGCCTAATGTACTTGGGTCCGGAGCTGTGGCCCGCTGTTGTTCAGTCTGCCTAGTAGGGAGCAACATTCAAAGGCGGAAAGGCAGTTTCCGTGGCTGGGTACTGGTGCACTGCAAGGGCCGAGGGTTGTCTAAGTGTGTACTATTCAAGCTGTTGCCCATTTGATTTGGACAACCACAGACCGTGCAAGCGCAGGGTTTGCAGCACCCTGTGGTGCTCCATGATCCTGGGCCAAAAAAGACCAAATGCTATCGTTCCTAAAATGTGCGCAAATTGGAATCTTCCGTTGGCTTCTTGAGTATTTCACCATAACGCAAGGACGCTTGCCTTGGTTTGTGTGTTTATAGATTTTAAAAAGTATAAAAAAAAAAAAACTTTTTCCTGGGAATCAACATTGATGTTGTCAACACCTTTATGAATGAGCTACAAAAAAGCTCCTTTGAAAAGGAATGTTAAGAAACGTGTAAGTAAAGAATTGGACATGAATTCTGAAGTTTAGCGACACAGTAAAATTAGCTCTGGTATAAGCTCTGGTCCTCACTTGTAAGCATTGAAAAAAAATTCAAAAGGAATAAAAATTTGAGGTTAAAAAAAAATTTAAAAATAAAATAAAATAAAA
>CM051500.1:16448182-16464946 GCA_028031935.1 Paedocypris micromegethes
AAATAAAATAAAAAAAAAAAAAAATGAACAGAAACCCAAAATATGCAGCTTCGACGTTTATGATATGAAAAAAAAACTTGGACAGGACACTATGTGGGAAAAAACGCAGTTCGCCCTCACAAGCACAAACCTCAGATGTTTTCTAGCATTATTTAATTGCACTCTGCTGGTGTCAATCGCACTCCTATTTCCCGTTTCCCACTGACACGTTCGCCCCCTCTAGGAGAAAAGTATTGAATTGGCTCTACCTAATGCGTCTGACGACCTACGTACCCTATATTTACTCTACATCCAAACCGCTTCTATAAACGTGAATGTCAGCCTATCTGTCGCTCACCCTGTACCCCCTCCCTCCGTTTATACCCCTCCTCCCCTCGCTGCTCCCTCCCACCCTTTTTCCTTTAACTAAACTGGCTCTGGCTCCCTCCATCTGGTCCCCTTTCCTTCAGCAGCCCCGCACCTGTTCACACCTCCTCTCCTGTTGGACCGCATTGAACATTTCCTCGGATGCCAGGGCTATTCTGGCACTCGCAACCTCTCTGTCATTCAATCCATCTGTCAGAAGTGAACTTTGTTTACCGCCAGCTTCTGCTTTCTTCTTCAAGAAGCGCAAACCCCCTCAAGGTCAGAGGCAAAAGGAATCGCAGACACCACCAATTTACAAACAACCCCCTCCCTTTCTATAAGACACCCCTATCAACAAACCAACTAATCAGGAGAATCATTTTTTCCTACGTAGCCGAAGAGAATATGTTGAAAACGCACACAGAGGAAGCTGAGATGCGTTTGCATATGCTGCGCAGCCCTACATCTTTTAAGATATTACGGGTCAAGAAACCACAGACTCAAGGAAAAAGATACATGTATTTTATTGCACTTTTAAATTGATAAAAAGTAAAACTAAGAGAAATAACTTACAAAAAATAAATGTTTCTATAATAAAATAATTAAAAAAACTATTGTCTTTCTACCATGAGTTTCAAAATTCAGACAAAGTTTAATTTTTTTTTAATTGTTTTGTTGTTTTGACAAGTAAATAATATACATTTTCGCTTTGGATAAAAGCGTCTGTCAAATGACTGTAAAGTAAAGTAATCATTGTTTTTTATGTCTATTATTATCATCAGAGAACTTCGATCTTGGGTCCCATGCAATTCAAATTGCTCCACGGACGACACCATCACCACCAGCACAATAATGACATGCATGTTTGAATGCTCAGAGTTAAGCATTCAGAATCCGAGCCTACTGGACCTCAACACCTCTCTCTATCTCTGCAATTGGCAAATTCCTTGGTGCTCATCTGGTGGAGAACCTCAGCTGGTCACTCAACACCAGGTCCATAACCACAAAAGCCCAACAGTGTCTGTACTTCCTCAGAAAGCTGAAGAAATCACACCTTCCACCACCCAACTGGACCATCTTCTACAGACTGTAGAAGTCTCCTGAAGTCACTGACTTCACTCTGCTCTCCAGGTGCAGAGTTGGTTGCCCACTCCAGTTGTGTAGGTGTGAGTTCACGGCACTGTGTGTACGTACACTTCAATGTGTAGATGGGTTAAAGGCTGTTCACAAACTCCAGTATGCATTCAACCATATCTGGCCACATTTTCTCACTTTCTTTTTTAATTTACAGATTCAGTCCTTAAACCAGAATAGGCAGAATAGTATGAAACGTTTTAGTTGTATGTGTGTGTTAGTGTGAGATGCCAGTACACGTCACGTTGATTTGTGTGGAAACATTTCTCCAGTGAGAAATCCAGTAGACTCAACCTTTATGTACAGGTTATGTGCAGAACAGAAAATAAAATTCAACTGCTGTCTTTACTACAATGCTTAGGAAAATATTCTACAGACAACATTTTGTCATGGCAGAAGTCTAAACATGAGATGAAAATCAAAAGTCCTGAGATGGTTGTCCTGAGACTTGCGCTCTGGGTTATAACTCAACAAAGCTACTCAGCTTTCCTCACTCACTTTTATTTAAGACTATTTTAGGAAAAGTACGCTCTGATCTTGAGCACTTGAAGATGTGAGACTTAAAAAAAAGCTTTGTGTGAAACTTTAAAAAAGTTTCAAGTGATGTTTTAATATTGTTAAAATATGTAACTTGAAAAGGCCTAAAAAGTGTCACGGAGACTTTGGAACGAAAAAAAGGAGAAGAACAAGCCAGCTTCTAGAAACAGTAAGTAGGGCACTTTCTCTGGGCAGAGTTGGCCCAAGTGAGAACAGTTGCACCCGACAGATTTGCTCCCACTTTGCCTGGGGACTGACAGCATTCTGTCCTGTACCATAATGGCTGACACAGAGCTGGGCCATGGCACTGGGGCAGTTTCTATACATTCACTTCTAGCAGTGCTTGAACAACTAATACAACCTTGACCATGACCATGTATTAAAACTAAACTGAAAAGGTGGAAAATATTAGTCATTAGGAATAGTTTAAAAAAACAACAACACATTTTATAACAAACAACATTGTTTACATATGTAACATTTTAGACATTAAATTCGTAATAATATAATTTATTTATACATAAATGAGCAAAACTATATTTTCTAGATTTTTACTAGATTTTTACTAGATTTAACTTCAACTTTAAGTGAATCATTGAATCATTATTAAAAAGTCTATAGCAGTGATTTAAGATTAAGCTTTGTGCAGTTTGGTAAATGTTTAAAACGCACTTGGCTACGCTGTAGTAGCCCCAGAGATAATGTTCACAAAGAGAGTGTGTGTTCTCCTGTGGAAACGACATTGTCCTAATACCGCCCTGTGAATAAATAACAGATATGTAACTGGCTAGAACTTGGATGAACTATTAAATAATAGAGGAAATGGCTGGCATTGACTTGAGTGCTGGGTTGGTTGAGGGGCATAGCCACTGGCATGGCATCTGGTCTTATAGGCCAGTGGAGAAACATAATAAATGTACAAGAAAATCCACTGCTGATCGATGCAAATATTACATTCACACTCATGTAGTGAATGTGCTATTTACTAGTATAGTATTCATTCCCGAGTAAAAACCGGTCCAGTTTCGCAGCTGAACTTCTGCCACCATCATTCGATACTATAATATGCATGATTACAATGTGTGCAGCATTTATATGTTTTTTGCAAGTACTGCATTGAGGGTGTTGTGTGTGCACATGTATGCATATTCATCTTTTGTGATTGCACTGTCTGCATTCTTCTCTTTGTATTTGGCATTTGCACAATCCCCTTGTGCTTTGTATTTGCACTTGTACTTGTCATATGTCAATTGTGCAATGACAGTAAATATCTTATCTTAAAATTATACAATGCTTTTGAGAATCAGCATGCTAAACAACAAGATCGACCTATTTGCCTAGAATAATTTACTTAATTGCAGTTCTGTACCATTTTCTCAATCTTGACAAAAACATTAGCCATATGAGAAACACTTCACGTGACACTTCATGTCACAATCAACGTCCCAAGTTACACTAAAAGGTCTGTCTATTCAAACACACACCTAATACTTTTCAAAGTGCATGAATTATTGTCACTTAAATGACTTGCTTAAAATGCATCTAAACAGTTTTTTAAGCATCTTTTACAAATTCATAAACATAATGAAAATATTATACATGTCCTATACAATCTCTGCAATGGTTTTAGGTCACAACAATACACCGTTCCAAAAGGTTTGTAGAGAAAAGTCTCCTCTTGCCCTCTGCGTGTGAAGCGGAGAAGGATCCTGAGGCCAGCAACCCTGCCGGCGAGGCGTGAAGACGTGGCAAGGTCTCATCCCAGGCCAACGGGCACACCACTGTCAACATCATGACACTCGCTGGGCCGCTAGCCGGCACTCTCCCGCCTGGCCGCCAGCGCTCCCAGCTGCCCCATCCGTTACTGTCTGATTAGTTCTGCTAAGCAGCCCCTCCTCTTCATGTCCCATCACCATCTGCTCCCCCAACAAGATGGCTGCCGCCCAGCGCCGTGCCCACGACCCCGCTACCTGCCAGTGCCCCTGCCCACACTCACCCCAAAGCGCTAACACGGCTTCCACTGGCTAGTTGTGTTCACTAGTTTGACAAGGTGGACTGTTATTTGCTGTTGGATGGTACATGCGCTTCCCGCCGACTTGGTTTGCAGCAGTTTGGTGGCGCGGCAGACTTCACTCACCGCGGCAGCCTCCCTCTGGCGTGGGGCTGCATCTGCTCACTCCTTTATTCATTTTCCGATTCTCTACCTTTCAGGGGATTGTCATTCTCCGGGTGCTCACGCACGGCAAAAGGAAAGCAGAGAGGCGTGCGAAGCTTAATGGAATTCTCGGGTGGAACCAAGAACTTTTTAATGCCAGCGCAGCAGTTGGTCTGCAGCTCTGTTGGACAGTTTGTCAAGAAACTAAGTGAGGGTGTTTCAATGCCATGCCTTAACAGCCAGTCAGAGACCAACACAGTTTTGAAGTGCAACACATTTGCGCCAACGACTTCAAAAGTTTTGTACATGGGCTCAAAAGTTTTTGCTTGAGCAAAATATTCATATATGGAAACGTGTCAAATTTGGCGCACAAAAAACTATGGATATCCAATATTATTCCAACCAGGAGACAAAAAAACAAGCTAGAGAGACTGACATTGACACTGTTGAATTCCAAAAAACTAGCAGGCTGTTGCCTGTTTAGCATCTTTCTTCTTAAACAGTGCCGCTTCATCAGTAGGTAATCAATATGGTGGAGAACGCTTAGTGAGAGCGTTTACGCCGCACAGGCGGCCAGGTTCACTGTTAAGCTCTTGACAGAGAAGCTGTGATTATTTCCCAGTTTCAGATCCATACTATCTGCCTGAGGTTTTTTTCCCTTTTACAAACGCTGACATGGTTCTTGTTGGATCAAAACGTCAGGACCTGCTGCCAACGTCGCTCGCTAAAATTCGTGTCGCTGAAGAAGAGAGGGAATTTGGAACAAAGTGAGTCCCTGAGTCCCATTCCAAAGCACAGTGAACTCCAGCAAACACGAGACGGGCAAAGGCGAAAATCTGTTGCGGCTGTTAAAATGCCGCAGCAAAACAACACAACTTATTTATTTATTTTTTTATCGCCACACATTTTCTCCTCTTTATTTTCACACCCTATGGGGTCTGTTGAATGCTGGGAGAGGTGGGAGGGTGTGCGAGTGAAGGAAGAAATGGGGGAGGGATGACAAAAAGGCACGAGCGTACAAAAGCAAACAAACAAACCGAATAAAGCCTGGGCTCAAAGCCGTCAGAAGGCAGAGAACAGAGCGGCAGGATTATGATAGATCCTCTGCTGCCCAGCGCACAGCTGGCTGATTATCCAATACTGGAGCCGGCGGTCCTACCCAGCATGTGCACGGGGGGCCTGGGGGCCAGAAACAGGGTCCACAAAGAGAGAGAGAGAAAGGGAGGGAAAAGACCACAGAGAACTGAAAAGTAAAAGGCAATTGCTTTGCCCATCCATTTGGTTGGCGCTTGATCATCTAAGCTGATAAGATGAAGATGGAAACAGTCATGGTCTGTTTTCAGAAGCCCAGGATGGTCAATGCAAGCCAGAGCCGCTTCCTCAAAAAGGCATGAAAGTACCGAGTACTCAACGGTGGAGAAGAAAGGCAGCCGTTATTGCTGAAGAGAAGAACGCAGCACGCAAGTCTGTTTTGTCTGTGGCTAAAAGTTTTGTGGCCAAAAAAAGATAGACAGTGATCGACATAAGATAGACCAAAAGATTTATACTTCACCAAAAGATGGGAAAGCAGCAAAGGCCAACATCCTGAGTGAGCATCTCCATACTAATCCATTGTTGAATAAATAAAATAAACTCAGGCAAAGTATAAAATACTCAATCCATCGGGTGACGTTGACCACACCAAGGTGAAGTCATCACTGTCCAAACAATGTAATAATATCAACGCACCATCATATCTTCTTTTTATAAAAGTAGTTCCTGTCGATTCGTCAAGTCAGAATTTGATTCCCAAGAAAAGCACGACATTTTATTCAATGTTTTACTGTAAATAATGCAAGTTACTTATCATAAAGCATCGGAAAAATGCCTAAAATTTGCCAAAAAAGTTTCTTCAGATCCGTTGGTGCGAGATGACGGAGGTGATCTGTACTCCACAAAAACCATCTGGATGACGCACAAATGGTACTTTTCCAAATGTGAACAAACGACTCAAATTATTTTCTAATATTTCAGCAACATCTTGCATATTTATGGTAATTTATAAACAATACATGACCGTGTCTCAAAACTTAAGTAGTGAATTCTCTGGCGAACAGATGCCGTCCCTCCTCTGCAGCTGTGCAGTGCTGCGGCAGATGCTGCAGAATCTGCACTTTATCCAGAGGAAAACAGTCTTTAGTGTCATCCCAACCCAATTCAAGGTGCCGTGCTGCCTACACTTGATTTCTGAACACGATTTCAGACTATTCAAATTAACCACTTAAAAACGGCACATTTGTAAATATGTTTGCAATTACTGTGTTTAGTACTACTTACAGTAAAAAACATTCTCAATAACTGCCTATATTAACAAAAACGGCAGCTTCACTTTTTGCCTCTTGAATCTAAATTAACATGTTTCTTCGCCTGTAATGGAAATAACGTCTTTTCACCATGGACAAGCGGTTTCAAACTGGGTAAATGAATTTGACTAGATAAATCATTTGGATCCAAATTTGGATTTGAGTGAATATTTATATAAATACAATGATTTATATATTTATTTATTTATTTATATGCACACACACATCAATCAAAAACAAAGAAAGAAAGCAAAAACTAAGTCAGATTTCTGAAGGGCTTTGCTACTATTAATTCTGATTTACAACAATGAACTGTTATTAACGGCCCCAGCAGCGATGTAAAGCGTGTCAGTGTGCCAAAACGGTTCTCTCTAGTAAAGGAAGAAGGGTGGGAGGTGTTAAATCTAAACTCACTTCATAATCTGCCGCTATAATCTATTTGCTTTCTATTAAGCATGGATCAGTTGAACAAATGTTACTGAAAAACACTTAATTCCACATCACGTACCCAAATCTCGATTTCTTTTCGGCTAAGAAGTTTTTTGTAAACGACTCCGAACACACTGGAGTTAAAAATAGAACACTAAAACTTTTCACTCATGTACAGATTTTCAAAAAAAAGCTTAATGATAGCACTGCCAATCTGAAAGTTAATAAAACATGTTTACAGAAACTTAAGAAACTGCCATTAATTAATTATTTAAATCATGTAAAGCATCCAGCTTTGATTTTTTTGAGATGTACAACCAAAATTTAAACCAAAGCATCATACTTGTGTGAATAGAAGTAAAATATTGACTTCTTTATGTGAAAATGTATTATTAATATTTATTATTTGGACACACATGTGAAAAAGAACTCAAAAAGAAATGTGCTTTAAAGGCAGTTCTGGTGTGTTCTCCGAGTGTATGGTGGACTGTGGCGATGGCAGCCGGTGGCTAGGGGCGATTTAATAAAGCGCGCGGACCCTCCTGCTGGCAAACTGGCACTGCACTGGGGCCAGCGGACAGGCGCGGTGTTGTGGCATGTAATAGGATTATGGGGGTTACCTGGTGAGGTGCAGTTGGCTCTGGGCGCGGCTCAGACCCTCGGCCAGGCCGGCTGCCTCCGCCCGGGCTCGGCCCTCTGCCCTCTGGGCCTCCTCCAAATGCTGCCGGCAAGAGCTCAGCTCCACACCCAACTTCTGTACTTCCTGCAGAGAGAACATTGCCGTGTTATAAACCAAATACACAACGTTTGTAGGTTTCGATGAAATTCAACTGTATTCTTGAGTTTAACTGCCAAAAATAAACTTGATGTAATAAAAAAATAAACTGTGATGAATGTACAGTAAAAGGAAATGTAATATTTAGAACACATAAATACAATTAATTAACAGAATGCAGTAATGTGCAATTCTTAAATGTGAAACCTTCCTGCAGGGGAGCCGCTATCAGTTTTGGGCCCCATGAAAACATTTTGTGATGGGCCCTAAACTTTGTCGCTGCGGGCCCCCAGAATTGCCCCCCCCCCTTTGTAAGATGTACACTACACCATGAACAAATACTGAAATGTATAGTGTGATGAAAACAGAGTTTACGAACCACAATTCAACTTTGTACAGTAAATACAGTGAAATTTAGTCACGAGGGAGAAAACCAGTAGTGTGAATGTGTCTATAATAAAACTTGAACAGAGCCTGAATAAACACAAGCAGACTCTACAAGCGCTCCTCACCTGGTCAGCCAGCTGGAGTTGGCGGCTGAGTTTGAGGTTGTTGTCGCGTAACGCTCTCTCTGCCTCTTCTTTCTTCAGCTGGGCCTGACTCAGAAGAAAACGCAGCTCCGCACACACCTGATGCATGGAAACACGCAGCGGTTTTCAATCCTCACACGCATTCGGATACTCGAGCATAGCAATAATTTGGATCTACTGCCCTCTACTGGACAGACCATCTCCACAAAAACCTACAGCACCTGTGGTAAACCTAAAACTCTGATAGTCAAAATACGCATATCACTCCCTGTGCAACTCAAACCAATGCAAATATTTTTTGGTGCTTTTTGTTTGTTAGCAACTTGCAATATGCTTGCAATAAAACACATAAATACATACAGTATGAGTGCGCACACACAAAAAAAACTACTTGAAGTGACATAATTAAATAATCTAGCTGTTCTTTACATTAATGACATTTTTGTCATGTTATTATCAAATCATAATGGCAAGATTTCTCAAGACAATATTTTACAACAAAATCATAAAAGTCTGATATATGAGCAAATCATTGCCTTGTAGTGAGACTTAACAGTAAAGTGAGTTATAGTGTTATAGTCGATGGTCTTTGAAAGTGCGGGCATGTTGGTGGGCCAGAAGAAAACACACAAAAACACACCAACCCGGCTTTGAAGCCATAAGGAACATCAAACCTGTTATGGGATCTGATTCATTCCAAACCTATTTTAATAGGTTTGTATTGGATCATTTTAACTAGCATATCAAATTAAATCCAATCAGAAGGGCTTTTGTGAGCTGTACCTTGCTGCTTTCAGTTTCTTGGGCAGTGAGCTTCTTAAAGGCTTCCTCCAGCTGGCCGTTCAAGGAATTTTGTTCTCTCCCTTTCCTCTCCAAAAGACTCTCCAGTTCAGTCACTCTTTCAGACAGTTTTGTCATCTTACACAGAAGAGATAAGACATTTCCTTGTGTACAATGCATTAAAATCATACACAAATTTATCTTTAGTGTGTGGAAAAACCGAAAGTTAAAAATATGAACAAAAAAACTAATCTTAGGTCGAAGAATGATTGTCTTTTCCTTGCAATTACTTGCAATAAAGTAAAATGGACATAAGTCATTTATTTGAAACAACACTAGATGGCAGTATATCCAAACATTTGTCTTTACGGTACTGTACTACGTATAATAAAACGCATAATAATTTTATCAAACAAATTAGTGAAACAACTTATTAATAATACATTAATAAATATAAGCAAATAAAATTATAGAATTAATCAGTATAAAAAGAGAATTTCTTGTAACAGAACTAACCATTTGATTAAGCTCTTCTTTTTCTTTTTTAATCTCTGCACGTGCTGATTCTCTGGCTTCAGAAATCTTCTCCTGTTCAGATGCCAGCTCGGTCTCTAGACGCTCCCTCTGTCTATCCAGCTCCTTGTGGAAGTGCTCACACTGCACCAGTGCCTGCAGGTGACAGAGTGGAGGTCTGGATCAATGTATGTTTAGAAATCCTCATTTAAAACAGGACTGAGTCCGACAGATTATAGAGGATGATTAGTGTTCAGTTATACTCTTGTCTTTTCCAGGTTTGCCTCTTCTGCCATCACAATGGCCTGTTTGACCTGCTGTGAGGCTGCCCATTCCCTCTGCAGAGCTTCAGACTGACTGCCCCTCAGAGAGCACACCATGATGGTCAGCTCATCTCGCTCTCTACAAAAGACACACACATCATGTCAGAGGAACAATTAACGTAATATCCACATCATCAGAGGCCTCCTTCAAACCGACTCATTCAAACCGAATTGGTTAAACCCTAAATTGAAACCGCTTCATTAATCTTTCCCTGGGAGTCAAACTACAACCTTTGGTGTTGCTTTATTGATTCGGCAGATTAGCTTTATCAACATTGGACCGTGAAGCCAAAACCTTGTTAGAAAAACAAATTGTTGACAACCACCACAAAGTCAACAATCAATTAAATTGATTCATTAAAATTGATTTAGTGTCTATTTAGTTTAATCAGCAAAGCTGATGTCTGCAACATCAAAGGTCATTGGTTTCTCACCAAAATATATAAAAATTCTAAACATATTTATCAAAATGGCCACTAGGGATTGTAGCGCAGTTGTGTTCTGCATTTTACAGTGACATTTTATAGAGATACATTTATAAAGATTGTTTAGATTAATGCTGACCAAATCAACATTAAGATATAAATAATGGTTTTAAAGATCATTAAAACTAATCTTCATGTTAAAAAGTAGAACAGTTTTAGTTGTTTAGTTGTTAAATGTTATGGGTCTATGAAATATAACGGAAAAAAAACTAAACAAAAAAAACGCTTTTATCCCTTAAATACTAAAAAAACACCGGTATAACAAGTATAATTGTTGGAATCTTAAGTTGAAAGAAATTTGCCAGCAAGAATTTAAGACCAACATGGCATACTTTGAATCATTTTGTAATGATAAGTGTATACATCCATTATGCTTTGAAAAATATTCATCCAAGAAAAGTGATGACTAATTTTAATATACACTTAACTAAATATTATCCTGATAAAGTGTGGATTAGATCAAACAACCCCATGTAGAATTCAAACCCCTTTATGAAAGATTAATTTCTGAATGCTCATTTGAAACAGGAAAAAGCTTAAACAAACCTACTTTGTGAGTCTTTCGATGGCTTGCACGTGTATGTTGGAGTGTGTCTCCGCTAGGACCGCTACATGCTGGGCACACTTCAGACACAGGCCACCCACCCGCTGACCACTGCCCGCTGCCTCAACCATTGCTTCTTTGTGCCGCAAACGTTCTTTTGTTTCTTCGTAGTCTTTCTGAACACTTGATAGGTCTTTCCTGTAAACAGCCAAAGTGTTTGTAATGTCAGATAGATGGTTAGCATCACTTGTACATTTGTTTCTGAAAAAGATGTTTGACTGCAGAAACTATATTGGATAAAAATGTCTTCAGGCACATTCCAAAATTAAGAAAAATGTGTGGATACTCCGTATTCATCAAACAAACTTCACACTTTCATTTCCATGACCATGTGAATGATTAGTGAAGCAGCAAACTATTCATTTATTACCAGTGGAGCTCGTTTCAAGTTTGGATTCTAATGAAATCCCACTCACTTGAGAGAGGCTACTTGGGCCTCCAGGGTCTCGGATTGTACTTGATAGAGACATTTTAGCTGCTCCTGAGAAAAGCAGATGATATGAGCAGAAAAAAATTACAATTACATGTCAGTTCTACACATATTGAATACTGAAACTGAATGACAAACAGACAGAAATACCATTTCCTTTTTCCACTTGAGGTCTACTGCTTCATCGATGGAAGCGTGTTTCAACAAAGTTTTGTCTGGTGACAGCTCCACATTTATCTAAAAACAATAGTGGGTAACAACACTGTGAGTTGAACTGAAACTAACAATTAAAATAAGTACCCCGTGTTTAAATGCTGGACAATTGTAAAATACATTTCACTGCATGTTGTAGGGTGCTGTTGCTATGAATGTGAGACTAAAATATAATTAGATTAAATCAAATGATGTACCGTGCTGTTTGCAAATGTGTAATCTTTCAGTGTTTCTTCCGCCATCTTGGCTTCTTCCACCATTTTAGTCAGTTTTTCATTTTCAAAGACCAAAACTCGAACTCTCTGTTTCAGTCCCTGGATTTCTTCCTTTGAAGAGGAAACAACAAACATAACTCCCCCAAACACAACAAGAATGATCGTTTTAAAGCTGTGACTAAAACTGAGATTGTCTTTTTGCTGAGTAAAGTTTTGCTTTGGGTTCATGCAATTTAATTCCAAAGAAACACAGATGTATTAACTGTCAGAACTTGAACCTAATTCAGTTCAACAACAGACATCTTCCATATGCAGAATAATATGAATGCTATAGAACTGGACAAAAAAAAACAAATTTTGCTGTTTGAATGCATCGAACTTTAAAATAGTATATTGCACACATTTTATCCCCAAATTCATTGTTAAGGACATTTACAAATATGTGTTGTCTGTTTGTTCATTTATTAGTTCATTTATTTATTTGTAATATAAATTATTCAATAAACAACAGCAAGACCATTTATGATTGTAAAATATACATACATATATTAGAGGAATTAATATTCTTCTCAATGAAACACATACTTTAAATACAGAATCGATTTATATTATAAATTATATTCTAAAAATATATATTTTAGTTTTTACAAATGTCAAAGCTATTAAATTAATAAATATTTTCAAATTCAAGTGCTTTAATTTTAAAATTGTTTTTAAAAGAATAAAAAAAACTAAATTACATTATGGAAGACATAAAAATTAATTGTCCTTTGGACATACCAATAACATGTTGTTGTATCAACATCTACAGTATTTGCATACACAAGTGTGTTATGACTTTATAGCAATAAGAAATAATTTAGCTATTTCATTGTAGTTTGCTGCATTTTTGCCATTTAATTGTAAGTAAGTAGAACAAATATGGTGAACTACCCTTTTAATTCAGTAAGGTCACAAACACAAAAACCATGTTGAGATAAAGTGAGAGATAAATCCTACTTTAGATCAATAACTCCTTGTCCGTTATCTGGAATTTAGGCTAAGAAAAAGCATTAGATGATACATTTATTGATCCCTTCTCCTCATGTTAATTAACATGGCTGACCTTACAGAACTTGACCTCGGCCTCCAGATGCTGAATGTACTCAGACTGATTGACAATGGGAACAAGGTCATGAACCTCAGAAAGACAGCTCGAGTCATCATCTGTAAATCGCTTCTGAAAATAAAAAACAAAAAAATCTTCTAATTTTGTACACAGGTAAAATAATAACCACAGATGTTAAAAGTATATTTACTACAGAATTAATTATAGCTAGTAACGTACCTTTGCCAATAACTTCTTATGTGTAGGTGAAGGTGATTTATTAGTTTGTAGCGGAACATCTTTTGGGTGCATTTGAAGCAGGGATCGCAGCTGATGTACTGAAACAAGTGGAAATAACAGGTCAGTTTGTAACTAAAATCTGAATTTCTGGGAACAAAACTGGATATTTTTATAATGTAAAAAAGTGTCGCTATGTTCATAATAGTTAATCGCTATGAACTATTCCTTACATTGTATCTTCTTGTGTATAGTCTTGTATATATTGTTATACCATGAATACATTCTTAAATGCGGTCTTGTTATATACTTTTCTCAATATGACTGATGAAACTGTGGAAGTTCTCAAATGTGGAACAAATGCAAAGGTTTTATCTGTCTTTCTATCAAATGCGATCTGATTTTAATTTTAGAAAAAATGCAAATAATACTGGTGTTGATAGACTTATCAATGGTCAAGTAAAAATGATCTCTCTCTTAAGAAAATGTACCCGCTTGGCTGTGTTGACGTGTCGTGCTGGGGGTGTGTGGAGAAGAACTGAGTGCTTCCTGCTGTGTAGAAGCAGACTGAGAGTTGTGACTGGAGAACAAGCTGGAGAGATGCTGGATACTCCGATTTGTTCTCTCTGAAACATTTCAAACACAACGCCCAGAACAACGACATCAATTGCCGCATAACGTTTCAGCTATTAGAATGTGGTCCTATTAAAACATAATGACTGTAGATGCAAAAACGTGCAGTTCAAACCGGCAAATGTGGGAATAGGCAGAAATTAAAGAGTAATAAGTAAAGACATAAAGAGTAAAACGCGAGTGACCTGGGAAAATATATAATGCATTCATCGAAGGCATGTCATAATTGTATTGCCGCTTAATGAAGATTAACACTGAACTACTTCAGCGTATTGTTGACTGCAGTTGCCAGTTAACCACAACATTACCTCTCAATGACTTCTGCAAAGATCCCAATTCTTCCTCCTCGTCAGATCCCAAAGGCGATTTCATTATTACCCGAATAGTCCAAAAGCCACAAAAACTCACGTGTTAAAAAGTTGTAAACTAAGCACTACTAACGGCAAATGTGACGAAAATCCGTCAATGAACAATGACGCCGACAATATACGTCACGTGTGACGAAAAAATCGTCTCCACGCAAAGACTGATGAATCTTGTAGTTCTTTGTGCCGTCTAAGTGACTGCTTGAAGCAAACTGAAAAACTACAAGCATAGTACTTCCGCTTTTCCTGCCCGATTATACTAATTGATTCAGCACTATTTTACGGTGAATATTAAATGTAATATTTATTAGAACAAATCGCTTTAAAAATTTATGTTATCAGCTATAATATCTAAAATGTGCATTTACGGGAGTTGTTGTATGTGGACCCGCCCACACTGGACTGTGTTGGAACTGCAAACGTTGTCCTACTTGCCTGATTTCAGGCTGCCGTATGTCGCCGCTATTTGTTAGGAATAACGTGAACGCTGCCTCAAACCGAGGCGGATAGGGAGACGTGGGTGGGGGTCCACTGGGCTGGGCTACGAAAACTGTTTAGCTGCTGCATTGAAGCCGGGAAGAAATTTGTCAGCGAAAAGAAGTGAAAGGGTAAGTGAGCGCTTTAATTATATTTATCGGTTTTCTCCGTGCACACAACAATGCGGCATTGTTAATACTACGGTAGCGCCGCAGTTCTTCTGCTAGTGATGATCTGACCATGCCGCCGGACATATCGTGTGGCCAGCCACATCAGGACACCCCTCGCCAGTGTTGTTATCTTATTGAAAACATTTGCCTAAAGAGCTAGTCTGGTTTTGACTTACGCATTCATGTCGTGAATGTCGAAACGCTCTCTGACTATTCACGTATATATATTATTTTTAACGTTATTTGAAGTGATGGTATTGAGTCAGATCTGCATGAGAAGGACACAAAGACGTTTTCAATTACCTTGCCACTTTCACTAAACGACTCCACGAGCGGCATCGCCAGACTTTGGCGGCCCGGTTCTGCATCGATACCAGCGAGCGCAGAATCCAACTGTTTCTGTTTCGTACGGAATGAGTGAAAACGTGGGTGCACACAGAAGGGCACGGAGCGAGAGATCCTTTGTTTTCGCACAGGCTTTTGTTTTGCTCTGCTGCATATGGCCTGATGCTTTATTTGTTTATTTTGAGTGTAAATGACGGCAGCATGTCAAAAATATGTTGTAACGTAACCACTTTCTAATAAGTGTGTGTGTGTGTGTGTGTGTGTGTGTGTGTGTGTGTGTGTGTGTGTGTGTTGTATATGTTTGTGTGTTCAGTATATTCACACATACACATATTACTTCTCTTTGGCAAAAAAAAAAAAAAACAATGTTCAATTTGTTTGTATGGGAGTAGACACATATATTCCAAATACAATTATTTTTACCTTATAGTAAAAATTTCACCTAACTTGAAAATTTCTAGTCAGATATTACAATTTTAATGACACCTCTCAAAAGGTGATTCTGATTTTTTTCGATTATTGCACTAGTAGATGCGAAAAACAGCTAGACTTTTTTTTAGCAGAATGTTATATGGATGTTCCAGATGATAAATGGGCTTAAGTTCTTATTTTCCAGTTACAGTAGTGTTTCATTATCATTCTGCTGAAAAAAAAAGAGTTTTGGTTTAATACAAAATATGTTGTTGGAGAGTCGTTAACATAATATCGTCAGAAGGTGGAATCAGGATAACTAGGTTTCTTTTCCTTCCATAGAAATGTTTCACCACCAACTCAGACTGAAGCCACCTGATTTGGTGCTGAAACGTTTCTATGGAGAAGGAGTTGTCTAGTTGACATGAATAAACTTTCAGTTAATACAAACTTTTTCTGGAAATAATTCATTAATTATTTGTAAGTCAGCATCACTTCCTGGTTTGTGTTGACCGGTCCAGTGAACATCCTGTTGTTAGAAGGAAACAGGCAGATTTGCAGAGAAGCCTGAGAGAATCACATGCCTGTTGTCCATTAGTCACAGAAACGCAATTATTAGTTTTCTATTGACCGTTGGAAAGGACGGTCATGCAGTGTGTAGTTTTATTTATTAAAGCTGACTGTATAGCAAAGGTCTTGTCTTGATTAACTTCTACTTGAGTCTGCATTGCAACGCAAAAAAGTCTGGGTTTGATAAGAGAATTGGGTCACATTGAGGTCAGAGTTTAAGCTCTATGCACATTTCAACTTTGATTTTTCACGGTAAAAAAAACGCCTGGAGAGAAAAGTAACGGGAGATAGAGCAGCGTTGTGCTGAAGATAGCTTAATGTGCGCTCATTTCCATTTTCATTCTTATCCCAAAGCAAGCTTTGATATTTTTTGAATATAAAATTTTTGAATTTTCAATTTGAGCAACACACATCAAACGCTTACATTGGTTAATAATATTTTCAGTTGCAGATTGAAATAAGTAAGTCTGGGGTGGATTATGATCTTGTGCATAATTGCGACCATCTACTGTAACATCCACGGGTCTGGTGTTGCCATGCTCTACTCTCAAGTGTATTAGATTCAATTTGACACGTTTCAGTTTTCAGAAGCTGATGATGTGATTAATTTTGTGTCACTATTTCACTGGATTGACTTTGTCTTGCTAAAAAAAAAAAAA
>CM051500.1:16464968-16505093 GCA_028031935.1 Paedocypris micromegethes
ATATATATATATAAAAGAAATGGAAATGCTGACTTAAATTTAAAATAAATAATTTATGAAATTATCCATTGTTTGAAACGGTCTTTGTTTTGTTTGGTTTTTCATAAAGAACTCAAACACAACGTGATTGATTGTCAATTTAAAATTCCTCTATGGAAATTCGGTTTTGTGAAAAATGCGTGTAAAAAGTTCATGAATGCTGTACACACCAACTTACAAAATCAATTCAACAACATATTATTCTGCCCAATATTTGCGAATGAAGCCTCGTAAGGTTTGTGCGTGACGTAATGTTTAGATCAGTTTCTTTACCAGCATTCAGAGACTCTTTAGAACAGATAAAGGATCCAGTCTGGTGACTAGTCAGAAGTCTAGTCAGATGTCTCGCAAGGTCAGAAGGTTCTGATGCCCTGAGGTTTGTTGTGGTGGTATCTGTTTCTGCAAATACGATTCTGTATATTGATGATGCAAACACTGCTTTGTGAGGCAAATAGATGAAGATGAAGTTCCTGCTAAAATATCTAAGTTCCTGAAATGAGATGGAAAATGGCATAATTTAAATCTGTTGACACGTTTTAAACTTTCAAAACGAAAAAAAATAATGTTAATGCAAAGTGTAATTGTGCACAGTGTGGTTAGAGAACTTAAAATGGATATTTCTTAGTTTTTTACAATCCAATTGCATGTGGGGATGTTGTGGACTGCAGAGTCGGACATGAGGTCTTGTTAGGGAGGACACACAAGTTGGTCATGATCTCACTGGGTGTATCTGCATTCCCAGTTGATGTATGAAAAATGCGATCAGAGTTTTAATTCTTTGAAAAGATGCTGTTTTCCAATTGATGTAGAGAAATCATGGCTTTTTCAAACAGCTTATTAAAATAATTTTCTTTAAATGACTCTGTCTAATTGTATAAAGTGATGATGAAGTTTGGGGGTAGACGGGAGGAAGTGTCAGGCTCACTTCCTGTTCACTCTGTCAGCCCAAAACAATTTGTCTCTTCAGACACGCAGGCAGGAGGATGCGCACGGCCAGCATGATGAAATCCCCCTTTCACCCACTAAAACACCATATGCTGTTTTGTAGAACCTTTACCGTAGCCATTCTGTGGATTAGTTGATAGTGCTTAGCTTTCGATTAAGAAGATTAATCTGAATACAGAAGAAGTTTTGGCTGATTTGCTTGCATGAGTTTTTGAAAGTCTTTTTTGGCTAGAGCATTTTTGGACCGCTTCCAGAACTGTGATAGGGGTTCATAAGACCTGTCGGTCTGTAAGGAACGTGTTCTTGGTGAAGAACATTCTCCAGCTTTTCCATGGCGTTTGTTCATTGCAGCGCATCACAGATCTGATTCTGCAGTTTGCTTATTCTCACATTCCGTTTGCTGTCAATGGTTGGAATATTCCTGAAACTTTGCTGTGGTTTTTTACTATTGTTTGTGATCCACGACCAAAGGGATCCTTTGCTTTCAGCCATGTTTTGCCACATTGCTTTTGAGATTAAATCAATAACAGGAATTGTTTGTACAAATTCTGTCTCCAATTTTAAGTTCTACAGTTTGTGAAAGCTGTTGCATGGAGTGTTAAACATATTCGTTTGTGTCTGCTGCTTTACACACTCAAGTATAGCTTTAGAAACCAGAAGAGGAGATTGGCTCCTTTGTGTTTCACTGGGAGAATATTGAGTTTCAGCTTCTCGAGTGATCGTGGTGCACAATCAGCAAATGTGGGGCCCATATATCAAAAGACACTTGCTGCTGGTTGTGATGTTGTCATAGCGATATGCTAATACATAGGGATTTCACTAGCCAATATCAGATGGCTGCTGTATTATTATTAGCTGAGACTATATTTTGTTATACATGCAGCATTTTTAAAGTGTATGGAGATAGGGTTATACTCCCTATCAAAATGAATGACAGCTAGACTTGCGCAATAGTCATTACACACCACATCTAACGACAACACAAACACGCAAACCTCTTCTTTATGACATCATGGGTCCTGTCTTGAAATGATCTATATGGCTAATGAATAATTCAATAGTTATTAACATTGTGCATATTTTACAGTAAGACACACTGTTAGAGGCAAAGAATGGAGTGTTGAAGAGTGCTGGGTCATCTAGACGTCTGTTTGTAGGTCACTTCTTCTGCAGCTGTAGCTTTAAACAGCTGAATGTGACCTCCTTTCTACAGAGAAAGGAAAAAAAAGTCCCAGCAGGAAGGCAGCCAAGATGCCTACATCACTTCCTGCCACATCTGGCAATGATCATACGCTGAGAGGGAGGAGGGAAACGTCTCGGTGGTCCTGAAAATCTTTCACACACATACACACACACACACACACACACACACACACACAATGCACTTCTTCTCTAATTCGCTTGTGACAGTTTCTTTTCATTGTATAAAGGTATAAAGTCAACAATTTTCAGTCATCGATCAGAGTAAAATGCTGCATGTGAGAACACTGAATCAAAATATGTGAATTGTAATTTCTTTGGAAAAATTGCATAGTTGAAAATAATTAATGAAACAACTCGTACTTCATCTCAATTGAGAAGAGACATTTTTTTTATCCTATTGTTGTGGGGGGTTTTGTTTGTATTCTTTTTTTAAATGTATTGTTATTGTGTTGCACAGTACTGCTTGCGTGACTCTGTGACCTTATATCTATGTCATGGATTACAAACTTCAAAATTTGCATTTCTCAATTGTGCTTCTAAATCACATCGAACTGAGGTAATTATTTCTATTGGTTGTAATTAAATCAGGTTTGAGAGGACGTGAGAGGAAGTTTTCTCTCAACTTCCTCTTTTGTTTTGCAATGTGACAACTCCTTTGTCAACTTCTACACCCCAACCTGATTTACACTTGTAATTACTGCTTGTCATTACTGCTTGTCATGTATATGAGTCTGCATTTCATTCATAATTTCTGTCAATATCTCCAATAAGTCAAGTTAGGTCATTTTAGGAGCATCGTTGTCTTTGTTTCTTCCAAGCTGAACTTAAAGTTATTAACCTGAAATGATACAGACGATACTTGACAATGTGATTCATTAGCATCTTTTGTCTGGTTATAGGATGACATAGGGACTAAAGCTGGAGGACAGAGCAAGATGAGTCTCACCACCTGGTTCCTTGTGAGCAGTGGGGGTACAAGGCATCGTTTGCCTCGTGAGATGATCTTTGTGGGCCGTGATGACTGTGAACTCATGCTACAGGTAAGGCAAACCATTACCTAAGCTGTAATTGAGCCAGTCAGACTGGATGGAGAAAGTGAAGTCCAGAGGAACAGTTGTGTTTCAGTGGCACGACTGCAACCATCCATCACTACATGTGCTTTATTAATAGAAAGTGGGACAGAGCACTCACAGGTTACTTTTAGATCTAGTAGAGTCAGTGGAAGGTCTGGGGTTTTGGTACACACCCCTGATAATCATGTGATCATGAGGCAACCTCTAACTTTGTGTTGTCCACTAGGGCTGATGTTTGCAACATCAAAGAAGTTTCAATCCCCAGAGGAAAGCATGAATTGATATATAAATAAAAATTAATTCATACAAAATTTTAAATAAATTGGGTATTCACAAAAATACAGATGCATAGGGAACCAATAAGAAATCAGTTTTCTTTCACATAAAGTTTAACGCAGAAAACCTTCCAGAGCAACACATTATAATCTTACATATCATATTACATATCTGCATTGACTTGGCAATCACTCAAATCCTTCACTGTCGTGAGTAAGGCATGTTTAAACAGAATGGCCAAATTTAATTGGATGTAACACTGCCGTGAAACTGAATATTGATCTTTGTTTACAAGCATGTACAGTATATATGCCTTTTTTCAAGAGTAGCTAGATGACATCTCTTTGGTATGATGCATCTATGTAGAAAATGTCACCTTCAGGCATTATCATACCGTCAAGGCGAAATACTCGAGTGTATGGAATTTTGTTCATTAGCTGTAAAAACAATAAAACATGAATAAATACTGGTTGGTGAAGACCACCTATAATTTTTAAGGATTTTTTTGTCTGTGTGTAACTGCAGTCTCGCAGTGTGGACAAGCAACATGCGGTCATCAACTATGAAACCAGCAGTGATGAGCACAAAGTTAAAGATCTAGGCAGCTTGAACGGGGTAAGTAAGAGTGGAGGTGATTAGGTTTAATTTTTTTTGTGTTTTTCAAATATGTGGACTTGATAAGAGGGGCATTGTGGTTTTGTTGGTAGGACCAGAGTTTGAAACCCAACTTTAAAGCCCAATTCCCTAACCTCACCATGTCCAGCTTTCTCTCACGATATTAATCTACATGTTCAGAAGAAACACTAAACGACCACAAGTATGAGATTGTATCAATAAATCTCATCATACAATTATTCACCAACCAATACAAAGTTTGTACCATCTAGTCTGACTAGGCATGGAAAACAAACTGCAAAAATAAGTTCTACTTCGGGGTGAGTTTAAGGAGTTTGACTAAATAATGAGTCATACAGTACTGCGCAAAACACAAGAACTTCCTAGTCACGCTGAAGAATTCCTCTTCCTGTGGGCAGGAAACGACCATTATAGAATGTGCAGAGCTTTATTTTCAGACCACGGCTTCAAAACATTTTTTATGTTGGCTTGAAATTTTGTTCATACACTAAATTTGATGATACAGATTTGTTTTGTACAGTAGAGCAGAATTAGGAAAAACATATCCATCTACATATTGATGAACCAGTGTAAGTCCTCACTGTGACCTCACATTCCAGCTATGCGCCTTAAGGTCTGTGTGTTTGTGGGAAAGGCAGAGGACAGATTCCGCTTTTCAAGGGAAATGTTAAACTGCTACTGAGTGTCTTAGAAACTGCTCTGTCAGGGCAATCTGCTCCCTCATTTGCAGGAAAGGCCTGATATTTGAGACGGAACAGACCACACATCCTATACTATAATCACACTGAAGTTTTTAGACTTTGTCACTATCAGTGAGTGTTTTTATTGCAATCTGGCAAGCATTAGATTTTTTGCTTTTTTAATGCTCATGCAGGCTTCAAATTTTGTACTCCACTGTACTCTTGTTTTGAATTTTTCAGAAATATGATTCCATTGCAATGAATCATAAGAGATGTTCAGATGTATTGATCTATGTTCTGTTTATTAATTATCATCTTTAAATCTACGTTCTAAAAATTGCAGGATTACGGTAATAAATGTCACAGGAATAAAATCTAATATAAGACAAATTATATTTATTCAAACAATATTTTTTTTCTAATTAATATTTTTTAAATTTGTGGATTGTTTAAGTGAATTTAATATTTTCAATCAGTGAAATGAATCAAACATATGAAAAATGTGGAAAAGTTAAATGTTTTTTTTTCTTGTTTTTTTTTTTTAACAGACATTTATAAATGATGTCAGAATCCAGGAACAAGTGTATTTCACACTAAAGATTGACGACAAACTGAGGTTTGGCTATGATATCCTTTGATATGATAATGATGTGGTCCAAAAAGTTGCCGGTTCGAATCCCCCCTACGACTGTGTCCTTGGGCAAGACACTGAACCCCACATGCCCCCCGGGCGCCGCGTGTGGCAGCCCACTGCTCCGAGTTCGTGTCTGATCGGATGGGTTAAATGCAGAGAAATACTTTCCCCATGAGGGACTAATAAAGGTTCAATTATTATTATTATTTATGTAACCTTAACGGTAATGTAACTTTTATTATTTTTTTTTTAACTATTTTGTTGTGTGTATGGATTTAAACACACATACCAATATTGAAAAATGTGCATTTTAGGCATGTATGAGAGTGTTTTGTCCTTAACCTGTCTCACATACCAACCTGTTCACGGTGGTGCGAGGAGAGCTGCATGTGCCGGAGGAGGCTTTAAAGGTGAGTGTCTGTGTGTTTTCAGTTCTATACTGAGGTGTCACAGTCCACAAACATAACCCAAACAGTCCATCAAAATCTATTTGACCTGATTTTGAAAATTGTGGCTGATGTGAAGTGTTGTGAAGGTTGGATTATTTGTCTGACATTAGAGACCGCAACGCACCAGCCAAATGTCATTTTCATAAAGTAACTATGAGATAAAAGAGCTGCTCTTTCGCTCTCTCCATCTCTTCCTCACTTGATCTCCTTTTACTCCTGCCTTCTCTCACACTTGCTCTCTCTAGCTTTTTTCTGCTTTTCTTTTTTTTCTGCTTTCTATAGCTTCTTTATCACTTGTCTCTTTTTTTCTTCTCTCTCTCTCTCTCTCTCTCTCTCACTCTTTTGCTATTTCTTTCCTGTTTTTTCGCACCTGCCTTTTTTGGTTTGTTATCAATCTTTCTCTCTTTTGGTATCCCTCTGTCTTTCTCTCTTGCTTTCTGCGCCATCATCTGCTGCACAATTACTATATAATTATAATTATTATTTATGCTCTGTATAAGCTCTTTTGAATCACGCTTCTGTAATTTTTTTTTACATTTCTATATGTACTTTGTGACGTTGCAGCATAATAACTACATTAGCATAATGTGTACAGGAAAATGTCAATGAGTAAATAAATACTGAGAAATGAGGCACCACAAGTTAGTTTCAAGTTCTCTGGGTTTTTTAGTAACGTTTGACAGATGACTCTGACTGTGTTCTTCTTTGTCAGCATGAGAAGTTCACCAGCCAACTACAACTGGGCAAGAAACCCCCCAGTGCGGAGGTCATAAACCTGGCCAAATCTTCTCCCGATAAAGCCAATGTGAACAAGCCCGCAGAACCGACCGTGGAAGCAGCCCTCAAACATGCCGACCCTAACAAAGCAGATGAGAAAATAGCAGGTAAAATGGAACTCAAACGGCGACACAAACCTCTTCACATAAAGCAACTACCATACATTATAGACCTGTAATTAAATGATGCTCCGGCTGATTGTGTTGCCGTCCTCTTCAGCCGTCACTTGACGTAACTGATCATGGTTTATTTTTGGAGGACTAGAAGGTGTAAGCGGCATTCTGCCATCAGATCAGTGGTCAAGCACAAATTGGGACTCAAAAGTATAAAGCCATAAATAGCTCTAATGAGCTTTGCGCCAAGCTATAATTATTCATTGGTTACTATATTGGCAAATGACACTTGATTTCAGACAGCTCTTACCCAAATAAGCACATTTGTTGCCGTTATGCTGAGTTTCTTTTTTAGCCTGTGTAATTAAGACCGTGTTATAGCCGTGTTGTAAAATGCGGAGTATTTAATAATAGGTGTTTGAACATCTATGCCTCCGTGTTCCAGCCATCATTCTGTCAAGGGCAGGCTGGTGTTTAATGCAACTACTTATTTCTTCTTGCTAATTGTAAGGTTTGTTCAAGATTTCCTGTGTGGCCCCCTGCTGGTGGAGTTACACATCGCATCTCAAAATCGTCATATTGGTTTAATTAAATCTTCAATTTTTCCTGTATTTCAGGCGACATATCGGCTGTACACAGAGGAACGCCACTCTATGGGCAGCCATCGTGGTGGGGTGATGGAGATGCAGATGATGAAAATTCATTTAAACAGGAGAGTAAAAATTCTGGAAAGAAACTAGAGAACATTACAGGTAAAAAACAAATGAATTACAGTTTTGTCATGTTTTTCTGTTATTGGTTTCCACATTAGATTTTCTCTTGACATATTTAATGAAGAAAAATGTACATGTGCTTGGCATAAGTTTAGTTTGTTTTTGTTAAATTAGAATCCATAAAAGAAATTCTAAAAGGCAAGCAAGTCTTGTCTCACCTCAAAATGTCAAACCCCTAAGCCGTTCGGCCTTCATCTGGGGGATCTGAAATCCCATTATCCTGCTCTGTATTGGAATAATGGGATTGAAAAAGGTTTTACCACAGCAGGATGTTTATCCTCTGCTTGCTGCAGACACTCACCCAGACGAGTAAATCACACTGAGAAAACATCAGATACAACCATAATCAGCTCTTCAAAAAACAAGTGTTTGCTCTGAAAGTTAAATATGTTGTCGATGCTTTTATATTTGCATCAATCATTATCGGGCATGTTCTGTGTCACGTGTCCACCTGACACAGAAACATTCCATCTTCTTCTCTTATAGCATTCGTGCCCTTGAGCCCTTCTAATTTAATTCACCCCAAACAACACCGTCTCTGTTCAATGACACAAAATCTGCTCCGAGGTGGAGCCTTGATGCTTTCTGAAGACATTCTGTATATATCCTGAAGGGTTACTGATGACACACTAAATGCAATTGTTTGGAAAACCTTACATCATTCATAGTCGTGACTGACAAATTGACAGAAATCAAAATAATAAAGTATCTTTTTTGTTTTGTCTTAAGCATTGAGAAGGAAGGAAAGTGAGAGAAAGTTACCAAGGCTGGTCGAAACCATATTTAGAATTTGTATTCCCATTCAAACAGTACAGCACACACACGCACACAAGCCTGGAGCAGTGGGCACCCTTGAGCCATGTCACAGCAGATCCAGATCACTGTCTTGCTCAAGTATGTATGGAACCTACCATCCAGGATTCAAACCTGCTTTTGGTCACAACTCCCAAACCCTTAGGCCACAACATTGCCCAGAAAAAGATGTCAGGAATATCCATAGCAACTCAGTGCATACTGATCAACACCACCCAGTGCTATTCTAGGCAGTAGTTGTGTTTTTCAAAGCGTAGAGAAGAAAGAGGAAGTGCCTCTTAAGAAGTGAATGGCTTGATTGGTCAGCAGGCCCCGCCCCCTTCGTCTCCATTGTCACGGTCATGTTTGCTTTGCTGACACTAGCGCTGCTTGTAGCAGAGGCAGCCACACAGAGTTGTGAGTATTTGCTGTTAAAGTTTTGCTTTACATTTTGTCTTTTTAAAACAATTGCTGTTGTTTTTTATTTGTATCGGAGTTTTAGGTATAAAAACAGGTCTATGAAAACAACAGTGAATGCAGTATGTTGCATTAGATTTCAAATTTGCCAAATGTTCCAGTTTCCAGTATGCGCTGTTTTGCTGTGCATCTGCTGACGTCTTTTCTTGGGCATGTTGTGGCTTAATGGTTTGAGAGTTGGACTTGTGACCAAAAGAAGGTTTGAATTCTGGACCTGTTCAAAAATTTCGTCATGTGTTGTGAGTAGAAGTGCAGCTTTTGAAACAGGAAGTAGCTGCTGTGACATTTAGCCTGGTGAGAAAGGATGTGTGGTGGAATTAATTGTAGTAATTGTGGAAATGAATCTCTGCTCTCGTACTGGTGATGTCATGGGTAACATGAACAGTAATGTCCAGTAAATAGCTGCGTTTTAATAATGGAATGTTTCAGAAATTACTAATTTTTAAACGGAAATTGAAGGTTTTCATTTTAAAGGTTATTTAGTATGTGTGTGTGTTTGTGTATTTTTCTATCTGCATAGATAATATCTGTGTGTGACAGGGTTTCTACAAAGTACAACTTTTGACATTTAAATGTTAAATGTAAATTACACACAAACGTTACATTTAATGCTACAGCTTTGACACTGTTCAATATTCTTTAAACCAAACAAAAGTTATTCAGGTTATAGTATGGTATTTCTATTCAAATTCAGATCTCTGGCTGTGGAGAAGAGCATCTGTTCCTGCAAATTAAGTTGTTAATGTGCCATTAACAAAACCATTAATACATGTCAGACGAGGAAACTGAAAAGTTTCTTTGTTGTCTAGACAGGGGTTCAGGGCATCAATCTTGATTTTTATTCTTTTCTCTGCAATTTGAAAAAACACTGTCTTCAAGTTATGGATGGGCTTCTTATTTGTATTTCTTTTGTGGCCTGACAGAGAGCAAAGAGAACCAGCGATGTGCTAAATCAAAGGAAAATGGCGTGGGACCTGTAGGTGTTGACCCAAGCTACTTTGAGATTCCATGCAAAGAAGGACAAATGGCAGAAAATAGGATCCATGAGATCCCAACTAAGGACACTGGGGAAATTGGAGCTGGAAAATCTGGCACGGGCAGTACCACCGGACAGACTAACACCTCGTTCACCATTGAGTTTGATGACACCTCACCAGGGAAGGTCACCATTAAAGATCATCTGTCTCGTGCACGACTCAAGAAAGCCTCTCACATTGGTGGTAAAGACCTCAGCACTCTGCAGGCCGCAATAATGGCATCTGAAAGCAAGGTGGCAGACTGGCTCGCCCAGAACGACCCTCCTGTAGTGAGGCGCGAGTCCACCGAAGACGACAGTAAGAGCATCAAGAGTGACGTGCCTGTTCATCTCAAGAGACTGAAAGGTATTCAACACTGGTTTAGAAAAATATTTATAAAATGTATATACTTTCAATGATTATACTTATTAAAAAACGTCTTACAGACATTATTTTTGTGTTGTATTAGGACATTAATTAAACATGATCATAGTTATCTTACGGTAATTATAATTTAGTAAATTTAGCTAAAACGTAAAATTACAGTAGTTGGGAATACTTTAAAAACAAAAATACATTTGTCATATAATAATATAAAAATAAATTTTCACAAAGCTTAATTTTCACAGAAAGAATTCCAATAATTATTTTGTGTATTATTGGAATTGCCTTTTAATTGAGACATAATACGGATATAATGATTTATATTTTGTATGTATGATTTATATTTTGTATTTTGTAAATGATACATAAAAAATGAATTTTAGTAGTGATGTTTGGATTGTTAATATTGTAATTATAACTCTGTTATTACCTTTACGTATTGGTAATAAAGTATAAGTTTATACAGTTTGAAAATGCATCTAGTATATATTTGTAGGTTTTGCAATGCTGGTGGGCTATAAAGACAATGTTACGCTTTATAATCCAAAAAATGTGTGCTTTATATGTGAACAAAGAATAGATTATAGACGTTTAGTAATGGTTTGCCATGAAATCCGAAAATTATGGTAATTGAAAGACTTTTGCCATTTTCCTATAGTCCAAAATGTGTTTTGGTTGGAGTTTGGGATTGACTGTAGGTGTAAGTGAGAGTGTGAATGTGAATGTGTGAATTGTTTCAGTCAGTGTATCCCACCTTCATGCCCAGATTTACTGAGACAGGCTCCAGCTCTCCTGCTCCAGAAATGGAAAAGCGGTTTAGAAAATGAATGGAGGGATTATCTGTGTGCTTTGCTGTGAAAGAAGCATTTCTTCTTTTGCTTATACAAATCTAACATCTATGTAAACATGGTATGACATGGCAGAACTGGTATGATGAAGAGAATGACAAGTGAAGCTAATGTGGGCTGGTCCAGGTCCAGGCGTGGTTCTGTTAGTGCGGGCTGGGTGTCTGTTTATAGTCATCCTTTGGGAAATGGTGCTGTTTACTTTATGGGCGAGATCTGACCACTGGGATTATTATTTTGAATCTTCAGTCTCCAGTGGAATTATTGGAAAAAAAAATGTACCAAAATATTCAGTTTTATGTTGAATGGCATATTGGTCTTCAATCCCAAAGAAGTCCAGTTTAAAAGTATTATTAATTATTGAATTAGTAATTAAAAAGTAATAGTATTTTTGTTTCACTTTCTTTTTAATTATTCCACGTTTATGGAAATCATTTCTCACTCTGCTTTCAATTTCCTTTGACTACCAATGATTAGTTAGTGATGCCACTCAAACGTGATTGTAACTGAGATTGTTAAGCAAATGCGGTGTTGACTTGTGTATTTCTGAACCAGATTGAAGATGTTTGCGTGTGTTAATGCAGTCTGACTCACAGAAGGCCGGTGGGGCCTGCTCTCGGCGCTCAAAGAACATGCTGTGTGACACAGAAGAGCTGCTTTGTTTCACAGCTTGTGTGTGAAAGCCACTGTCAGAGCGCTTTAGCAGTTTCTCCCCGTCTGGCGGAGAGGGATTGTCACTTTCACAGTCGCTGAAGAATAGACAACTTTTATTCCTTTAAATCTTGCGTTGTTTTATTGTTAGACAGGAACATGTTTTCTCTGTGTCTGTGATGTGCAGCACAGACTCTCAAAGCCATGGGACGCGCATTGGAGGCTTTTTAATACCGTGGTCAGGCTTATTTCAGAAGTTAAAAGTGCTTCCCTATTCTGTTGTCATGTTTGCAGTAACTTATCACAACATTGGTCCGTTACAGGAAGCAAGCATGAAGACGGCACGCAGAGCGACTCGGAGAATGGCCTGGGATTGCGCTTTGGCAGTAAACGCCACGCCGCGCTGGAGCAGCGCCTGAGAGCCGCGGGTGTTGGTCGGGTCAATACAGACGGTTCCTCGTCTGTGAGCCGCAATGCATTTATGATCGAGTTCTACGACGAAGATAACCCTTGCAAAAGACGCTCCTACTCATTTTCCCAGACTGTACCACTGCTTGTGGGAGGGGAAGGTCTCTGTCCCACACCACCATCACGTCCTAAGGCTCCTGCTACAGCTGCGGATGGAAGTAAGGGCATGTCGTCGGCTTTGGCTGCGGTCGCCCCGACGGCTGCTCGACTTTTGCTCAAGCAGAGATCAGAAGAGGCGAACGTGATGGCGAGTTCTACAGTCGTTGGTCAGCCCAGTCCCACTGAGGAGGCACAGAAGCAAGACGATGAGCTGAGCGACAAAGGCACATACACCATTGAGCTGGATAACCACAACCCGGAGGAAGAGCGGGCACGGAGGATGATTGATAAGGTTAGCCATGCCAACAGCACATGGTTTTGGAAGTATCTTCTTGAACAATAAACATTTAGACTAGTGATGCGGAGCCTACAATCTGTGAGCCGCATCAGCTCCCAGAAGGTGGTACATGTGGTTTTCTCTTTTAATTCTGTATTCATTCACACACTTATATAATGAGTGCTGTCTCTTTAAAATAAGTGGCTGTGACTCTACGCTAATATTATAATACCCTACGAACAGAGTCGACCGTCAGACATTTTTGAAAGATACTTTTTGAGAAAAATGTACTAGAGTTTTATGCTGATCCAGTGAACTTTGGTTCAGTGCATTTGCAAAAGGAAGAATTATTAGGTTGTTTGTGAACACACACAAACAAACGTTCTTCATGATGACAAGAGCAAAACTTGAGGACATTTTCGCGTTACAGAATTTCACAGTTCCAATTACTCACAATTCAGCAAATGATCCATATTTAACTTTAGTATAAGTTGTGGCCCACAAAAACAAATCAAGTTTGGCAAGTTCAAGTTTCATTTTTTCAAAGTTTTTACACCGACCAGCTCAAAACTGCTTTACACGACTACAAAATATTAAGAACGACACAACCCACAAAAAATGAATAAACTAATAAAAACTATATTAGAATTGATAAAGAAACATTTTGCAAAAACTCTGATCCAAACCGATTACACTCGTCAATCCCACAATTCTGCCAGAAACACCGGCTCTGATTGAGCCAAGATATGAGAATCTGACTGAGAAAGGCTTGTAAAACTGTACATACTGTCAATAATATGACTCCTTGTATTAGCAAAGCAAGTTTGTTCAGTGAGCAGACAAACAGGGCGACAATGGATAGAAAAAAAAGATAAGGTGGGAAAAAAAACCTTGGCACGCTCATTCCTGAATAAAACATTCAGCATGTTTGAGGAATGGAGTTAATGTGCTGCAGATTTCATTGTGGTATCTCACTCTGAACATCACGTTCCGCAGCTCTTTCTGTCTAATGCTTGTGTAAAGACCCTCTTGTGGCCGACCAGTCCACATCTCCATCAATCTTTTCTGCTCCATCTTTTAATGCACGTTTACTTTTTCTCTGTTGGTTTAATTTTTTTGAATAAATAATCTTGTCTGCTTCTGTGTGTTGACCTATCTCAAGGTCTTTGGTGTGGAGAAATCTCTGGATGCTGTTTGCCCTGAAAAACAGGAACTGAAGGAAGGGAAGAAACACTGCTCTGCTGCTGCTGAGGTAAAAGCACCTAGAACATGCGACATGCAGGGCTTTGTCCATAGAAAGTAATTTTGGCGTGATGTTTTTCTAAACTTTCCAGGAGAAGAAAAGTATTAGAGGAAATGACTTGACAAGCTCTTCTTGTTTTTGTTTTGTAGAGACTTGTGGAGGATTCGTGGGTTTCGCAATGGGCCAGTTTAGCCGCAAACCAAACCAGAACAGACCCAGAGGGGTCTGGAGCAGAACCGCCGACCAGTTGCCATCAGGAGCGAGGTAATCTACGTTCATTACATTCATATCCTTTTTTTTAAACGTACTTATAGCAAATATCAAGGTAAACTTGGCAATATATGGGTTGGGTTTTAATGAGTTCTACTTTCTTGATTCTCCAATACCATTCTTCTAATGTTGCTTTAATTTGTTTTTCTCAAACTAAGTTTGTAACAATATATTGATTAAAATTTACATAACACCAAGCATAAAATCATATTTGTGTCACGTTTAAATACACAAGTTTAAATTTACAATATAAATTGGTATACATAAGGTTAAATTATTTGTTTTCATTTAACTCTTTCCTTACATTCATTTTTAAATGTATCTTTTATTTCTGTAATCATATTATACTGTGTGCTAACTAATACAGTATAATACAACTATTGAATTTGAGATATGATTTAAAAAAAAAAAACAATTCCAGAAAAGATTTAAACATGATTTCAATAATTTAACAGTTTATCTCAGAAATTTGGCATTATTTTATAGCACACACTAATTGTGTGATGAATAAAAGTGGAGCACGAAAGTGTATTTTTATTCATCTTTACATTTAAATGCATATTTGATTGTACATACAGATGTGTTTCATTATTCACATCTGAGCTTGTATGTGTAAATGCCTACAGACAAAAGTTCAACCAGTTCCAGTCAAGCGGATCGTAAAAGACGGACCCTTCCTCAGCCCCCCGCACAGGAGAAGACGAAACGCTCCGAGATCGGAGAGAAGCAAGACACGGAACCCCAGGAAAAAGAAAGCAGCAGTGACTTTAAAGGTGATGGAGAAAGCCTTTGCACTCTGGGCAACAAGGACTTTGAGTTGGAGAGGTCTTCTCACAGCAAGACCAGAGGAAAGGCCGGGAAACATTCCCCAGTGAGAAGAACAGGAAGTGCAGAGAGGAGACCCGAGGAGAGCCGCAGAAGACGCTCTGAGGACAAGAGCAAGGGAAGTGATTCCGAGAGGTCAGGGAAGCAACTGGTGAGGCAAGGCAGTTTCACTATCGAGAAGCCCAGTGGTCTCGTGCCTTTGGAGCTGATCCCTCGCATTAACAGACAGAACGGCGGACGGGAGCGGAGCGACTCTGTCAGCAGCATGGACACGGCCACTCTCCTCAAAGACACCGAAGCCGTCATGGCGTTTTTGGAAGCCAAGCTGCGGGATGAGAAAAAACTCGACTCTGAACTGCCGCTCATCGGCGCCCCCGTGTGTCCTCTTTCCCCAGAGTCCGACATTGACACCGCGAGCACCATCAGTCAGGCGGCGGCTGAGGCCGATCGCAAGGCCGCTCAGAAGCGTCGTTCTCTCAGCAGCATTTACAGAGAGAAAAGCAACGCGAGCAGCACATCCAAGACCCAGGCCAGCGCGAGGGAGCGTCTGGAGAGGAAGACCAAACCCAAAACCAGCGAAGGTCGCTCTGATGCACGGCGTTCCACACAAGCATCCTCACGTGGCCGCCAGCCGTCCCAGGATCTCACCGACGATGACCAGACGTCCTCATTCGCCATCTCCGACATCCTGTCTTCTGACCAGGAGACCTACTCCACACACTCGCACGGCAAAACTAAGTTCGCCTCCACCGATGACCTGTCACATTCCAAACTCGATTTTAGCAAAAGATCCAAGTCGCCAAAATCCAGCAAGACGCTGCAGGTGAACTCCGCCCTGGCCAAGCAGGCCGCTCTGCCCCAGCCACGCCCCACCCGGGCATCCCTCCTGCGCCGCGCTCGTCTGGGAGACACCTCTGACACGGACCTGGCCGATGCCGATAGGGTTTCTGTGGCGTCTGAGGTGTCCACCACCAGCTCCACCTCCAGACCGCCATCAGGACGGAAGGCGCAGTCACGCATCGACATGCTGGCGCAGCCCCGACGCACCAGGCTGGGCTCCATCTCAGCACGAAGCGACTCGGAAGCCACTGTCAGTCGAACCACAGCTACTCGCATGTCGGCGGAGACGGCGATTCGTCTGGGAATGAGGAGCCCGAATCAGCAGGTCACCGACAGCAAGCTAACTGCACGGATGAGGGCCAACAGTGTCTCCAAACTCACCGAGCCCAAGCCAAGGGTCCCCGCCATCAGCAGCGCTCCGTTAGGTAATGACCTCACAGCACTCACATTCACCGCTAAAATCAGCCAGAAGGCAGAAGTTTTACATTTGTTACAATAATTCCAATATTTTTAGATTATACTTTTATTTAGAAGTCATGCTAGTCTTAGGTTTAAATTTAACTTGTTCTTTGTTACTTGTACTTTTTTGGTTATAGTCTCTGTAAAATAAGTGTAAAATAAGCTTGTGTGTGAATGTACAATTAAATGTACAAACGTTAGTTTATATACCGTAATTAGCCTGCACAAAAAAACTTGCCACTTTACATGTCGATTGTATTATTTATGTTTAAATGAAAAATTTTTAAAAATTGCAGATTAATTTAATGGTGTATAGATGGTATAAGAACAAACTTTTTCATTAGTAACATGTATCCACAAAACTCTGTTTTTACCCAAATATTTATATTTCAGTGCATCACTTCAAATTCACCAATTATTAATCACATTTATAAAATTGGTAACTTTGTAATCAAGTTCTAGTTCAAAATGTTATTTTCAGCGGGATCTAAGTTGACTTGGAGCGTTACTGTATATGCAGAACTTTGGTTATGAATTAAATTCCACAATGTTTCAGTAGCGCACGAGCCTTGCAACTCCAAGAATGTGATTCCGATCTAATGAACCTGTCTAATGAACCACACATTAACTGGGATGCTCCATCAGTTTCAAAAACAAAACCATTTTCCAAATGTACTGTTTATTATGTAAACTCGCTAAGCTTTTTTAGAGTCAATGTTTTTTTGCAGTACTTTTTTTTTTTTGGTTATTATAAATTAACTGGTTTTGCACAGAAACCAAGCTTGAGGCTGAAAGTGTTTACTCCGAGGACGAGTACTTGGGTATGGTGCTATTTTTCTGGTTGTGCGTGTGTGTTGGCAATTGCAAAAAAAAACCCCATATCTATTTAATTTTACAAGAACTATGAAAAGTACGCAAAAGGAGGCATGTAACAACTTTTCATGCATGAAGTGATGGAAAAAGGTCATTAGTGAGAAAGACTCAGTCATTGAAGCTTTAAGCATTAAATGATTCCTTTATTGAAGTCTAAGTGATAAGCATCATTGCTATTTTTAATTACTATTTTGTTTTTGTTGACATTGTGACAGAATTACGTAATAGTAAGTGCAACGTGTCTCTTTGCTGATGCAAGCGCTGCGCAATAATAAAGCGCGTGGTGCACATGCGCCCCCTGGTGGTACGAAGATTTTTTCCTTTATTGATCTTTAATAATCTGTCGCAATAGAAGGCTTTTTGATCACTTGTTCACTTAATCATAACAGCCTTGGCACTTGCTTAATCTTTTAAACAAAAATGTTTGCATTTTAAAAAATACATTATTTTTTTGGTGATATTTTAACCGTAAATAATTAAACATATTCATGTTTAATCATCCTTACCAATCCATGAGGCTTTAATTTTGTTGTTGGAATATATTTTTTCATGTTTAATCTTGTACCTTTCTGCTCCCCTCTAGCCAACAACCGATGGAGACGTCTGCCTCCCGAATATGCCTCCACCTCGGAGGATGAGTTCGGCTCCAACCGCAACTCTCCCAAGCACATTCGCCTGCGGCCGGGCACCAGTCTCCGCTCCGGCCGGCCGGGGGTCCCAGCTCCGCTCACCAGCAGCCCCGGTGGTCTTGTTATTAAAAACAGAATGAAAGAACAAGAGGAGTATATTCGAGACTGGACTGCCCACAGTGAGGAGATTGCCAGGTACTCATCAGCTCTGCGGTCCTTTTTAGACATACACTAGATCTCGTTTTTTTTGGAAAAACTTTTTTGTAAAACGTTTACTTCATCTCTTTCTCAGAATAATACAGAGTATCTTGGAAGTTGCTAAAGTGAATTAGTTGTTTGCCTTTTTTTTCCCTTTTTTTACTCTAACGTTCAAATACGGAATAAATTTGATTATTTTAGTACAAACATTAATTGTGTGTACGTACGGTATATTGTGCTTCAAAAGTGGTTTTACAGGATAAAAAAAAAAAACTACTACCAAAGACTGGATGGAGTAGTTTTTTGTTCCATAAGAGATTTTACATTTGTGTTCTGATCCTTACTTAAACTTACTTTTTTCATGGTGATGAATTGGTACATTACAGTATTAGTGAAATCGTCTCTCTTGTGATGTGACGTGATTACAAATATTTGGGATATATTGCCACCTCGTGGTCATTTTTCATAACCATCTCACAACCAGTCCAAGTTTAAACTAAATAATTGTTTTTCCTCTCACATGATACTGTAAAACTGTTGTTGTTGTTTTGTATAAACATTGCACTACAGTAGACCTGGGTTTATCACAATGTATGTTTCAAAGCATTCCAAAAATCTATTTTATAAAGTTTCCCCAAAATATCTTTGAAAAATGAAGTATTGAATGAAGCATTTTCCCACCATCTTTTAAAACACTAACAAACTAATTTAATAGTAATTTCACCGCATGCAAGAAGATTTCAAAACATAAAGCAGTTACAATTAAATGTAAAAATCTCCAAATGTAAATTAAAACGGCAAAATCAAGTCAACCTGTGATAAAATGGTGGTCTACTGTTTAATTGTGCCATTGTGAAGTGTGTCTTTGTGCGTTCCTCATTTCAAGACGCCCATCTGAAATATTATAGGTTATTTCCCTGTGTCCGCAGGATCAGCCAGGACCTCGCCAAGGACCTGGCCATCCTGGCACGAGAGATCCATGACGTGGCCGGTGAGATCGACTCGGTCAGTTCCTCCGGCACCGCGCCCAGCACAACGGTCAGCACGGCCGCCACCACGCCGGGCTCCGCCATCGACACCAAGGAGGAGGTACGTCACACTTTTATATTTGGTTAACCGTTTAATACTGAAGTTGTATTAATATAAAAAAATATTATTAACAAAATTTACTGTTAACATGCCGTTTTGAGCCTTCACTATAAAAAAGTTTGAGCAATTCTTGTGGGAAAAAACACCTTTAGAAACACGTTTAAAGATTCACATGAATTTTTCTGTGTCGTTTTTTTTTACAGCTGGTGGAGAGAGTTTTTGATGAAAGTCTAAACTTCAGAAAGATTCCACCTATAGTCCACTCCAAACCCGCAGAGACTAATGGCCGACCAGTAGAGCTCCGTCCCCGGGCCCCGGACAGCTTGGATCCACAGACAGCCCTGCGGAGACGCACATGGAACCGAGAAGAGGTCCGACCGGTAGGAACCTTTAACAGTCTTCTTCTCTACCAAGATTACGAATGTGTACCAGTGAGGTTTTTTTTTTTTATCAAGACAAACAATACTTTTTTTTCCTTTGACATTTTGTCTAGTCTAGTAAACTATTTTATTAAAAAAACGTACATCGGTGTTTCATTAGACATATGTTCAAATAAGACACTTTTCAAATGTCTATTTTTAAAGATTATGTTGGAAACATTGTCTGAAAGCTAAACATAGTAACTTGAATTATTACATTTTGATAAAAGTGAATCAAAGTTTTCAACTAGAAAATTGTGGTTTTATTTGTGACATTTTGATCAGCAACATTGTGACGTGAGTCCGTCAGATTAAATCTGTTTATGGACATACGCAATCACGAGGACAGGAAGTTCATGTTCTTCACAGACCGTCAGTCAATGAACCATGTGTGTATGTGTAATATGATGTTGGGTAATAAAGGTTTAATATTGCTGTATTTTATGAACATGTTGTTACACTGAGATTCTGATGGATTGATAAATGTGTTTGTTCTTTTGCAGGCCGTTCTAGACAGTTTATTGCTGACATCGGTTTCTCAGCTGTCTTCTAAAATCCGACAGTCCATAGATAAAACTGCAGGCAAAATCAGGTCAGTCGTGGCATCTTATGTTTTACAAATCTTTAGGATCTAGTTTGTATTTTCAGATATTTGAAGATTTCTGACTGAGGTAAAACTTCTGGTCCTTTAAACCCTCATATAAATGTAGAGTAAAGCTAGTAAAGTAAGCAAAGCTTCTCGTTTTGAAAGTCATCAATTTGGAATACATTTGTCAAATGTTTCATGCAGATTTAATAAACGGGAAATATGGAAATATAAATTATTTTTAAAAAATATATTTCCATAAATAATGTGTTCAATATTAGTGGCACATTTTACGCCATAACACAGCGGAAGCCTGTGTTAGTTTTCATCTTGTTCTTATTGTTTTCATAGGATTTTGTTCAAGGATAAAGATAGAAAGTGGGATGATATTGAAACTAAGCTCAGTTTAGAAAATGAAGTTCCCCTTCCCAAGACCACAAACAAGGTGAGTTCTCCAACACCAGTGGTGTAAAGTACTCGAGTATGGACTTTGAATTGAATTGAAAAAGCCTTAAATTGTCCCACAGTGGGGAAATTTAACGTAGTTAAATTTAACGTAGTAATTTTAACAGTAGTAACAAAACAACGCAATGATCATAACACACCGCACACATCACAATAAACAAACAAACACAAACCATAAATAAAAATGTTTGTTACTTGACTTATTTTTAACATTACTTTTAGTATTTTTGCTACTTTGTACATGCACCGCGTGTAAAAAATATAAGCAACTTTTACTCTCTACTTGACAACATTTTTGATTGAGTGTCTGTACTGTTTACTCCACTACATTCCATTGGACACTTACACCTACTTTTACTGTAAAGGTACTCTTTATACCTCTGTCCAACACAGTTTGTCTCCTCAGACTCACCTTTCTCAAAATTGTCTTGGGCTTGACCTATTACTCAACCTATTATTGTTATTCTGTGTTCAGGACATTTCATCAATCCTTTCAGAGCTGAAGAGGGTAGAGAAGCAGCTTCAAGGTAAGAAACATCTTCTCAACATACGCATAAATATAACACGTTCTTCTCTGCAGTTATCAATGTCATGGTGGATCCGGACGGCACCCTGGACGCCCTGACCAGCCTCGGCCTCACCAGTCCCACTACTCCAAAAGCCAAAACCAGCTCAGACTCTCAGAACCTGTGGGGGCCTTTGCCCAGTAACGGAGGCCCTGAACCCACCAGAACCAGCAAAATGCCAGAGAAGCCCATCCCAGGACTGAACTTTAACCACGCGGGAGGAGAGAGCGCCATTGCTAGCAAATAAACATTACTCCTCATCCGCTGCGACTTAGTAAACGAGACTAATAATGTGACATTATAGTCCCATGTGTTGTTGTTATTTTCTGAATGAAATTTTCTTTGTAGCTAAGCTATGCTACAAACACGCTCAGAGTAAACATGTAGAAGTGTTGGGAGTCAAACCAACCACCAGAAACGTCTGACGTGAATGACAAACAAATCCAGTGCCTGTCTGCTCATCTGAGCTTACAACTTTACGTTGGTACAGTTTACATAAAACACACAATTATGAAAATGCAACTGTATTTTTTCACTTTCCTTTTCTAAGCGTTACCCAGCCAATAATGTTCATAACAGAGTTTTGTCCACTCTTTTATTTAGGATTACGTACTCGTTTTTGGCAATGTAAAGATTGTAGCGTAATATTTCAATTGTGGGAACTTAAGAGGGAACTGCCAGACGTGGGATGAAAAGACTGGTGCAAAAATTCATCCTTAAAATAAAACGTTTACCGTTTGTTGTCAGCACGGTGGACTGCTTTTTAGGGATGTGTTTACTAACACTGTGCATGAATGCTTAGACAGACATGCCTTCACTGCGCTCTATCTGATAGCGTTGTTTTCACAAAAATGCCCAGATAGCCGAAGCACCTGAGCCAGATGTGGGTCCACATCTGGGTCAGAGGCCATTTGCTATTTATGGGTTGAGTTTTTCTTCTCTGCTGCTTGTCTGCATCATTTAGTATGAAGAACTAAACCTGAACTACTTTTAGGCTTTTCTATAGTATTTCTAATAGCGTAACTGTAGGCTAATGCTAGGAGATAGCGGACAGAAAACTTTCAATAAGCTTATCAACTTTTACAAATGTAGGATGCCACCAAGTGCCCAGTTTCTGAGTTCAGTCTCTTTTTTTTAAATAGTTGATTTACTCTCACGTATCATTTTGCACAAAAAAGGTGTAATGTGAATTTTGATGTAATATCAGGTGATAGGGTTCAATTACTACTCCAAGTTTATTCACTAAAACCCATCATTTTTTATGTGAAGGTACATAAATTTTACCTGTGTAAACGTTGTGTATCATTTTTATTATTATTTTAGTTTTTTTATTGTTTCAAAAAAAAAGGCTGATTTATTTATTTTATTTCAAATCAAGTTGTTATGGCACTTTTTAATTTTTTTTTTTACATATTCTCAATAAAGGCGGAAACCTTTTACCCAGTTGTATGGGCTTGGATTCATTTGACATAAAATGTTATAAAAAAAAAAAAACTTTGATGAGGATTTTGTAATTTAATTATAATTTTCTCAAAATCAAATTAATTTTTTGGTCCATAAAACTAGTTGCATACTTTTTCTTTTCTTTTTGAAGGTGTTTTTGAAAACCAAAAACTTTTTAGTTTACAACTCGTTTAGTTTTATGTAATTTGTACAAAAATATATTTTGATAACAACTGAAATAATGTTTCTTTTGTGTTATCAACTATTTTTTTTTTAAATAGAAATATGAGACAGTTAAAACTGTGAAAAGCGCCCTACAAATACTCATATTACTATTATTTTTATATGTACAGAACATTTTTTGTTTTACAATTCCGCACCGGAGCGATTTAGGTTCCAAATCCAAGTTTTTTAAAAAACCTATGGATCCAAAGCCAGACTCTTCCAGGACTTTGCCTGCTCCCTTTTGTATTGATCCAGTTCCTTTAAAAAAAAGAGACAGTATTACTCCACTATGCTACAAGGGACTTTATAACAGTGTTAGGTTTTACTCATTTCAAATACATTTTTGACAAAAATTTAACAAAAAAGTAAACAGACATCTGAGCGTGATATATCCAGTTAAGGTTACTTTAGGTCAGCAAATAGTTAAAGAGCAGTAAAGCTTAATATAAATATTGCTTTATACCAGCTAATTGAGTCGCTTTACTGCCATGTAATAAAAGCCATGACAAACAGAGGTTACGATGGAACATTAACTTCAGGTTAAGGGTTTGACATGCACATGGCTCTCGTACCTGGTCCTTCTGGGCTCTGATGGAGTTTATAAGGGCTTCACTGTACTGGGGGTCTTTGGCCGGATCTTTCAGCTCTTTACTTTCATTAGTGTTCTGCAGCGAAATGATTTCAAAAGTTTCATAGATATGTAATACCTTTTTTTCATTCTTTGAATAGGAAAATCTACCTCTGGTAGACAAACTCTTGCCATGACCTTTTGCCAAAGGTCAAATGGGTTTTTTGCATGTAAAGATCCGATATCCACGTCAGCGATTACAGGGTGACCTTGAGAATATATCATCTTAATTTAATTTCATACTGTAATAGTTGTAAATTATTAAATGTATTTGTTAATAATTACCAATCTGACTGAGAGAGTCCAAACCTGCAGGGATAACTAGAGGTTTGCTGGGGTCTGTTGAAATGGACTTCCTGTAAAATGAACAGAAAACTGGATGTTGTTTTCCATTATAAGACGAAAATGTATATCCAAAAATGTAAAAGTTCTTACGGCCTTTCAGTCCCAAAAGCCAGTTGGTTAATAAAACTTTTGACTTTGGACATTGAGGTTTCTGATTTGCTGCTGGTGAACTGTAGGTACACAGAGATATCAAAGCAAGAGATTAAGGAAAAAGTTTCAAATCCATTTTTAAAATAGCTTACAATTAATAGTCTTACAATTAACGAAGCTCCGTAAAAGTGTGCAATAAAGCGTAGTGTCTTGCAAATAATCTTCTTCTTCTCCGAATCAAAGTCCTAGTTGAGACAATTCATTATTAAAAAATATCACTTAAAATGAACAAGAATATGAAATAATGATCTGCTGTAAAATGACAATAGCTTAACAAATTGGTCTAGAATACCTGAAAGGTGTCAAACTTGCTCCCGATTATTAGAAGAGGAACAGGAAACGGGTTGATGAGCTCACGGTCCTGTTAAAGAGTGACTATTTAATGTCAAACAAGCAAGTCTTTTGCAAAATACTTCCTTTTGGTAGACATGTTAACTCATACTGGATAGTCTTTGTGGAGGACTCGTGGGTTTTGTAGCTTTCCGGTTTTGGACCCTCCAGACTTTGACGATAAGACGCTTTCCACTTGCCGTCTAGCTGAGCCCAGCAACCGTTCCATAGTGTCCCAAAGAGCTCCGGGTCTGGACAGATCCAGGATGAGAACCACTGACAAAGAACTGTGAAGAAAAAGGCAGTGTTTTAGAGTTTATGCCTAATCGTGACACGTGAATAAAATGATTAAAATGAAAAGAACAGCTGACATCACACCTGATATTGTCTGTTGTGATGGGAATCTGAACTAGGTCAGATAAAAAAACTCCACCACCAAGTTCCCACAGATGTGCAATGTCTTTAGGCTGCAGAGCCAGGAGAACAGCCGGTCAAATCTGTCCAATCATTTACTGATAACAACCAGAACATGAGGACAACGTGCCAACATACCGTATTATGGCCTCTCGCCCGTCTACCAAAAGTGTATTCCAGTGCAAGAGTGGGTTTGGCGGTCTCATCTCTGGAATAACACACACACACACACACACACACACACACACAGGATTTAGAAAAGCCCCCCAGAAGCTCCTTAATTCATTGCAAACCTCGTCCTTACCGGTCAAGAAAGCGCAGTAATATTGTTGTTTTGCCCTGAAACACAAACCACACTTTTTTTAACCGTGTGCTTTGTTTTGTTTTGTTTTAAACTGGGGTAAATTTAAAGATGTTTTTGGTTTGACCGTGCAATTTTATAAAACCACAGATTCATATAAAGAAATGCAAATAAAAAGCAGCACACTGATCTTTATCTTGTGCTTTTGAATACTGTATGAATAACTAAACATTAAAATTAATTGATGTCAAAGAAAGACCAAAAAGACATGAAACGTCATACCCCTGCTTTACTGCCCAAGAAGAAAACGGTTCTCTCGGTGCAAAAATGTGAATCTTCCTCTGCCTCTTCGTTGCTTCCGTTCTCCCTCTGCACTTCTGCTGCAGCGATCTCCCACAAGGTGTCCGAGCTACGAGATAATGCATGTCCATCTTCATTGTCATTCAACTACATGTACAGGCCACTTTTCACAGTCCTGTTAGCTTGTTGGCTAATTTAAATAAAGATTAGAGTACGGTAGAAATGTAGACATTTCGAAAGATAACTTACTTTATTTTGGGCATTTTAGCTGGAGGTTGTCTTCATCTACGCTACATCAAACGTCGAAGTACTTCAGATTTAGTTAATTGCACTGCAACTGGACGAACGCTTGGATGCTGTTGCGAGGGGTAACGACGCAGTTAGATGACGTCACCTGACGAGAGTACGCATGCTGGGAAATGGCGTTTAAAGTGCAGTCGCTTGCTACGTTTAAAGTAGATTTTTTTTCGTGAAAAAAATATGATTGTCTGTTAAATTAGTCTATTTACAGAAATACATTGCATTATACGGGTAAAAAAAATTATTAAAGTAATTTTTAGAAAATTCAAAAGTCTTACCAACAATAATGCTTCACTTTAAACGACCCAATTCACGTTTTATGTAATACCATTAACAGCACATCAAACTAGAAAAAGATCATCGACTACAATCCATTTCACAAACAAATGTCCATCATTTTCATCTGAACGTTTATTTACATTGGTCAAACTGTAAATTTAAAATACAACTTATGTACAAATAAAACGTTTAAAAAACAAATAAAAGAAAGGTATTTTTAACAAGCACATTCGCACACAGAAACATAAAAAAATTAGCGTCTGATAAGATAGTCTCGCATTTTAAAGCTGATGACACCCATTATGACAAGCGCAGGCAGAAAGGCATAAAGCAGGAGGAAGTCAAGCGTGTAACGTGACAGCGCCCCAGGATAACCTTCATCGATGATCAGATTGCCACTGTTTACTAGACAAGATCCTGGCAAACCAGCTAATGGTGCTGATAAACAGAAGAGAGACAGAAAAACAGTTAGCTTAACCTTAAATATAATAATACAAACTTTTCAAACTATACTGTACAACATGTAATAGAAGTTTTAAATCTCAGCTTTTGTCAAAAAATATATAGATGTAAGCATTAAATGTAATAAATGTAACGAATTCTTTAAAAGACACTTGTGTAAAACAGATTTCATAAATATCTTACTACAGGTGAAGTTCAGCCCATGGAACTCCGTGACAATCAAGAGCTCACAGCCGTACTTCTGAAAGGTAAGGTAGCTCAACCACTGGAACACCACAGGCATCTGCTTGAAACCCCTGATGGGAAGAAAAACAAGGCCTTGCATTGACACTGATGTCTTGTGATGAATAAAAACAGATTTTTTATATGTAATTATATAAAGATTTTAATCTGTAATGGGAAAGTCACCTTAGAAATCCAGAGCCCACCATGATCCCAGCTACATTCAGCAGAGCCACTCCACTGTTGACCATGTTGGGGTCTTGAACAACACCCAGCAAAACCAGTGTTAAGAGTTCACCTACAATGTGAGGCACCATGACCACTGCTGAAAAACACAGGAACCGCATGGGGTCTGGGTTCATGCCGATAGTCCTGAAAGTTCAAAGCAGAGACACAGAACACGTAAAGGCCAAAAAAACTGAGCTGTCTTTCAAAAAGACCATGGGCCTGCCGGTGGGCCGGGCAGAACTTTTTCTAAAAGAACGAATTTGTTTGTTTAGGATAATTGTTAGGGGTGGGACGAGACACTTTTCCCACGAGACGAGACGAGACACTAGGCTCACGAGATCGAGACGAGATTTAGATTTTTTTTTAAATAAAAATAAATCTTTGACAAATAATATAAGGAGAGCAAGATTTTATCTGTATTTTATTTAACTAAAATGTTCAAAACTGTTGATGCATTTCACTTTCTATGTTCATCAATTGCATGCAGTGATAACCAAATAACCAGCATAATATTGATCATACAAAATATGATGCCATAAATTGCCAGTCAAGTAATTTCACAAAAAATGTTTAACTGTCAATAGTATAAAAACCCATTAAGCGCAGTCATTAAACACTATTTATAGACAAATACAAGTCTTCCAGTAACTTGCAAAGAATGGTAGAATCATTTTGGCATCAAGTTCAACTCAACATCAATGTACCTCATTATGATTAAATTCACTGTGTTCATTTTAGCTCTAAAGACCCCACATTTTGCATTACATGTTGCAATGCAGCATATTATGCAATGCATAACATAACATGTAGAATAAAAAACATATTTATTGAAAGTGTCCAATCAATTACTGACTAAAACAACGGGTCTTGTTCATGACGTGAGGTTCTTTCCCTTCACGATGTCGCTGGTGAGACTCACATCATCTGAATGAGTTTTACTGCAGTAATCAGCTGCTTTACTCTCATATTTCTGCTCTACTGCAGAGTGAATCGTTTGGATAGTAATGTAATACACGTGTATTAGACACATTAGATTAAACTCAAATGTGCAACTAATGACTGTTTGAAATAATCGGTTTATTTTACAAACACACTTTATTAAAGTTCATTCACAAACGATCTAGTAGTGAGTCTGACCTGTCGCGGGGGCGGGGCAATGGCGGAGATCCGCGCTCTCTCAGGGGGAGGAGTTACTCAGTTACTCAGTTACTCAGTCCGCGGTTTTTTGAGCCACAGTATATTGAAACGCGAGCGCAAAGATCCGCGCATGCCGGCGCGAACATCGGGACGCTCGTGCACGAATCCTTTAACAATGTTTGATTCCACACACTGTCAAAAAAAACGGCGGCAAATTCTCGCGATATCACGAGATCCAATCGCATCTCGCGAGAAGCCACGAGATCTCGTCACACCCCTAATAATTGTGCTAATCTATGCATGTAATTCTGTACTTTGCTAAACTTTAAGATTAAGACCCAGTAAAGAATTTTAGGATTCAAGTAAGAATGAAATCATATGAAATTAATGAAATCACTACATTTACTTCAAAATTTTGGTTACATGGAAGCTACCATGGTTTGCGCCCAAAAGTCTTACCACAGTGTAGAATCCTGATTTTTAAGTGTCGTTGCATCTAAATATACAGTATTTAGCAAAAAAAAAAAATCCCATTTCATCAGGTTTTACCACACAATGTTAATGTCTTATAGCAGGGGTCTCAGACTCACGGCCCGCTGGCCCCCACCTTCTTATTAAAGTTTAATGTTAGTGCGGCCCCCTCATCAAAAAAAAAAAAAAAAAAACAGTCTATATTTAACTATAAAGAATAACACACAAATAAAATACAGAATAAATATGTTCATTGTCTTGAATCAAACTACAGAACCTTAAAAAAAACAAAAACTAAAATCTGACTTTTCTGGCCTTCCTTGATGGATAAGATTATTCCTGTGTACATCCTTAATAAAGTAGTGATGCGTTGAAGCCCCGCCCCTCACAGACTTAGTTTAGCCTGGGCGGGGCGGGGCTGCTCCCTTCTTGAGAGACACACACTCACACGTATTGCCTTTTGCGCTCTTCCTCTCCCTCCGTTTTTACTTTTTTCGTTTTCTGCGCACGACACACAAACGGGTCGCCGTCACAAACAAATTGATACTGACGTATCTGACGTACTGACGTATATTGCGGAAATGACGTTCTCTGTGCGTCGGCTAAACACTTGATTGGAAACTTCAACGCGACAGTGACATCAAGTAGAATCAAAAATACTACAGCCCCAAACATGTCTTTTTCAAAGACTGCAGTGAAGAGGAAGGTTGGTGATGAGTACAGACAATTTCAAGAAAAGTGGGAAATACAATATTTCTTTGTTGAGCACAGGGGCAGCTCGACTTGTCTTATTTGCACAAAGAAAGTTGCGGTGCACATGGAATACAATTTGAAAGGTCATTACACAACTTATAATAATTATTATAATTATAATTATTATTATTATTTTATTTACTTATTACTGATTGATTGATTGATTGATTGATTGATTTTCTTATTAATTTCTTATTTATTTTCTTCTAATTTGTTTATTTATTTTTTTTCATATTGTTTTGTGTTAAAAATAAAAAATAAAGACATTTGAGAAGATTAAAATTATTTAAAGGTTTTTCTTGTGGAAACCTGATGCGGCCCAGCCTCACCCCGACTCAGCCCCCAAGTAAATTGAGTTTGAGACACCTGTCTTATAGTATTAAAATAATTTAAACATTTTAGGTGGAAATTTTTATATATCTTTTTTTAAACTAGAACTAATCTTTTTAATGACACCAAACTCTTACAATTTTAAGTATAGTACTTACCAGTACAAAAAGGAGGTGAAGATGAATACACTGATTATACTGAAGGGCAGGATGTGAATGATGTAGGCCAAAAACATTTGCCATTTCTGGTACAACCCATCTTTACTCTCCTGGTCAGCAATGGCCCTTAAAGCAGGAACTGTATAAAAAAAAACTATGAAAATCATCTATAAACCTCCATGAGCAAAAACTTCATTTACAATTTGTCCAATGTGTTCAACTGTTGTTAAAATCAATCCAAAGGTTGCAATTTTGTACTTCAGGTTCAAGGCCAAGCAATATCTCTCACAATTCTGTGGCAATCAACCTTCTCGCTCACTATCACTTATCTGCTGACATCCACTGAAAATCAATCTCGTATCAGCAATTAATTGATTTACAGTTTAGAGATTATACATTAAAGCTGGCAAAGCATTACCCAGCTGAATCTTGTAGTTCCAATACACTTGGTGAATTGGAGCCACTGATTTTTCAGATTTATATTACTGCAGTCTTTAAGCCAGACTGTTGAAATTTTAATTTCTTATGCACAGTACTGGAATTTACAGTGGTGGACGTCCGAGGCACTTACATAAAGCCACTGCGTTCAGCATGCCCGTATAGGGTGATGCGCCCATGGCTTGATAGATTACACCAATTCGGTCTTGCACGGCACCTTTGGTTACGTCCTTATCCAACTTCATGAGGAAAAAAGCAATGAAGAGGCCGTAGATGAGATTCTGAGAGAGACGCATGAGAATCCCCATCCTGTCACGAGACACGTTCCTCATAGTTCTCCTACACAAACCAAAACATTTCATGACATTTTATCTTTCCACAATTGATTTTATCTTATCATATATCCTCTGAATTATGTTCTTGATGTTCTACAATCAATTAAAGCTGCTAAAATTCAATTCACAATTTATTAAAAAACAAAATTGAAAGATATTTGAGTGAATTGTCGGGCATTTGTAGCCCTTTCATGTGTATTTCTGTAGATTTCCTGTATAAGAACAAATCAAATCGACTGAATAATAGTCGATTTAATGCGGAAAAAAAACTCTGATAAACTGATACGGACATAAAAATCAAGCTGTATTTTCAGTGACGTGTATGTGGGTAAGTTTGTTATATTTTGAAAGAGAAGATGGAATGCATCCCCACCTAATGAGCACGTGCAGTTTGGAGAGGCAGTTTGGAGACTCCTTGCTTTTAAAGGGGACTGTGGGTTTGTCTGTTCGCTGACAGCTTTGCTCAATCCTGCCCAGCATGTTCTGATAGATGTGGGACTTCTGGTAGGCTGACGTGACGTCATGCATGCGGCTGTAAGTGGCAGCTTCTCGCTCGCTGCTGCGCGTGTCCACTGAAGTCAGATCCACTGTCACACGAAGAGAACGTTTCAATCAGTAACAGCACTGAACATTCTTCATCTCAGAGGTCACTCCACTGCTTGTCTCTTTGCACTGGCTACCAATTGTTGCCAGAATCAAGTTTAAAGCTTTATCGTTAACTTTCAACGATATATTCTCCCTCACGTCGTCAACGTCATCTAAGAACGAACGCCGCATACTGTAGTAGATCTTCTGGAACGAGGGATGAAATCGAGAACCTTCTCTTGTTCTAAGGCTATTTAGTGGAACAATTTTAAAAAGCACTAAAACTGATCTCTTTTGCCAGCACTTTGACAATGAACAATTAAAAAAAAGACCCTGACTAATGCTTTTCTGTCTAGTGAGTTCACTGACTATGCTGTTCTGTCTAGTCTAGTGAGTTTCTTCATATAGATTTGTGTAAACATCTACTGTCTCATTTTTAGACAACTTTCTTAATTTGCTCCACTTTTTGTAAGTTGATGTGGATAAAAGCTCCTACCAATTTACTGTAACGTAAGGGAAGGTCTTACCGTAAATATCAAAGGGGTTGCAATACTCCGGACACTCGTAACCACAGCTGCTGAAGAACTCCACCATCTCCTCTGGCTGTCCACAGAACACCATTTCTCCTCGGCTCATGATTGCAATTCTGTTGAAAATCTGTAGGTTGAAGTCAGTGATGTGGCTTTGTACAAACAGACTGTTCAAAATCTTTGAATATATTTACTTGCTTATTTTATTGAATATGCTGAATATAAAGTTTACATGCTTTTATGAATGCAATATTTTTTCAAACATGTATTGTGAATGGTTGCATTTGCAGGAGTTCAAGAAATCAATAACATTACAAAAAGCCTCTCTTCTGTAACAGCGGGTAAAAAGATTACAATAATGCAATAAAGATAAAAAAATAAATCATAATCATATTTCTAACACACTGGACCAAAGCTGTGGCTTAATAGTTAGGTCGCCATGAGCAGCAATAAAAATTGTGGGTTCGATTCTCTAAGAAGCATTCAGTTGACTAAATATAAAATGTACTTGGGCTGTGGGATAAATGCAAAGGTGTCTTTCGTTAGTTTTCTGCAAACGTTTCTACTCACTCTGAAAAGCTCGGAGCGCGGCTGATGGATGGTCACGATTACGATGCGATCCCGTCTGGCCAGTTCAGCCAGCAGCATCACTATCTGATTTGCGGTCATGCTGTCCAGTCCAGTGGTGGGCTCGTCCAAGAGAATCACCTCTGCAATGCCATCAAACCAAAAGCAGCACCATAAATCAGAAACTTTTTGAATAAGCACTTCTACAAAACGTCCTCCGAGAGTCAAGTTTGAGTGTCTCTGTAATTAAAGCAATTAATAGATTTTCCTTTGTCTACAGTTAAAGCCAAATTAATTGGTTGATTAATTCATTTACTGCTTGATTGGAGTCGCGAGCAGATGAAAGTAAGTTCTAATTAATGGATTGAGTTCACTTTGTAGCAGTCTTAACTAATCCGTATTTCAGAACCCCTGGAGACCCTTCAGGTCCAAAGTGGCAGATAAAGGCAGCAGAGTGGCTCCTCGACTTAATATAAAAGTACGATAACCCCTCTGCTACTTTTAGCATTCTGCTTTGGTCTATTTTACTCATTTCTATATCAATAATCCTCCGAGGGGCTTTACTGGGTTGACTGCTCTGTATTAAAGTAAGACTCCATTTAAAGTCTTTCCTATTAGCTTTACGTATGCGGTTTTGTTTGGAGCATAATCTAAAAATATTATAAACATAAAGGCCAGTCATTGTAAGCGTCACAGCACGAACAGCACAAGCCCTTACTTGGGTCTTGAAGCAGCTGGCTTGCGATCGAGACTCTTCTCCTCTCTCCGCCTGAAATGCCTGGGAAAATCCGGCCTCCTATCACGCTGTGTGCAACATGTCCCAAGCTTAGCTCGGCCATTACTGCAGTTACCTGAAACAGGTCAAACAGGGTATTGCCAAAAGCTTCCCAAAGCAATAGTCAGGTTTAATTATTTGTATATCTCTTTCTTTATCAAATATCTGTGTGGAAGACCTTCTTGTGTATGGAGTCGGCAGAGCGGTGTCTCAAGGCAAGGTGGGCCGTGTATGTCAGCGTCTCCTCCACAGTCAGGTAGCTTAAAAGGTTGTCACTCTAAGAAAGAAAGCAATAGCATTGCATTTATGGTGCGTTTATTACGGCATCTGGGCAAGTTTGAGCCACAACTGGGACAGATGTTGAATTTTTCACATAAGTAGATGATTTGGAAAGAATGATTTCCCAAGCAAAGATTATTAAACAAGTGGAAAAACTGCAGATGAATAATTTGTACATTTTGCTTAGCTGGCATAATGCGGGCATAAAGCTGCTGACTGGCTTCTGATCTTTCAACGTTGTATCTCTATCAGTTCATTAAGGTCCTTAATACACCCTATTCTTCTTTTATTAATTAAAAAGCCAGTTTTTGTTGGAACTTTAGTGAGCTGAAAATTGGACCAATTGATACAGTAATTGTCCAGAAGAGGCTTTTATAAATCTATTACTAGTTAATGTCTCAAGCTTTTTGCTCACTAGACACTTTGATTCACAAGAAATGATGCACGGTTCAAAAATCAATTACTTTTTTATTTTAGTTGATGTCTTGCATTAAAACAGTCTGTCAAATCATTTTTAAGATTTTTAATGAACATAACCCAAAACATGAAATCATGAAACTCAGCGGCTGACAGTCTTAAAGTACAGTTGTCAGCTTCTACTTTGTACGGTTTAAAGTTCAACTACAATTAGCCACAGAAACACACAACAGTACATACATTATTTTCTATCATCTGAACTAAATTGTTGTTTATACAGTTCAGCATTTTCACCGTCACAAATAATATGAACATAACAATACTCACCACTACATTAACAAATATTGATACCTTCACACTATAAATAATGACAGAAATATAATGTTTCTGCAGTAGACAATGGGTCAATGTGAGGCAAAAGTCTTCAGGAGACAATGGGTCAATGTGTGGCAATTATCTTTGAAAATACTTCAAAAATTAAAGTCACTTGACCTGTCATCAGACAGAATTGATTATATAATAGCTTCTCACCTGCAGAACGTAGGAAAAACAGTCTTGAAATTGCTCAGTTTTGAGCTTTCTTCCATTTAAAAACACTTCTCCCAGAAGAGTCTTAGTACTTCCAATTCGTCCTGCAATGGCATCTAACAGGGTGGTTTTGCCAGAACCTGCAAAGAGGCGTCAAAGGTTCACCAATACTGAAAACCATAGAGTGAACAGACTGGTCGACTTGCCTGAGTTCCCCAAAATGCCCATTATATCTCCACTGTCTACGTGAAAGGACACATCATTTAGTATTTGTCTCGTCCATTTCTTTCTGAAAGATGGAAGGTCCCACCAAGGTCCCACACGTTCACTGAACCATTGAAAAAATGTGTAATTGTTATTAAAATAATAACAAAAAATAATTATATACGTTACATTGTTATTTCCTATTACTTTACCAATTTGCTACTTTGGGACAGTCTACTGGGAAAAGCGCTTTACGAATAAAATGGAACTTGAACTTATAATAAGTTATAATATAAAGTTTAGCTGGTCCTGTATAATAGACAGATATCTTTGATCAAAAATGTAAAAATGTGAAAAAACAATTGACTATATATTATTTTGTGATAATCTGAGATAAACTGTCAGTAGGATAATGCAATAAGGCCACTCAAACACACACTCTAGCATCATCAAACTTCAAATAATAAAGTTAAATAATACAATTAAATAATATATTTTTATAATTCAATCATGAATGTCAAATGCATATCAAGAAATGCTTCTTTATGCTAAACAAAACTATAAAGCATTATTCATATCATGTATACCCTCTTACCTTATAGTATAAGAGACATTTTTGACACTGAGACAGCACGACGGATCTGGGTCCAGGTTTGCCTGTGCTGTCTTTAGCTTCGACTCCTCCATAAAAGATTCTTTCTTCTTAAAAACGTCCTGCAAGGAATAAGAGCTGCTCATTGTTATTTGAATTAAATCTTTGATGAGGATTCGTATGCGACAGTCGAATCAAAACAGTCTTCAATAATCTGAACACTCCAGCTTGAATTGTGGAAATGAAACGAGAGCCATAAACAGCAACTCTTATCAGTAGAACTTTGCTCCATTCGCTATATAGACTACGATCACCCAGCCAGATTTTTTTTCAGTGAATCCAGGACAACAACAAGACCTGCACTTCCCTACCAAGCAGAGGGGCAAAGACCCCATTTGAAGCCCACCACCATGTCAGAGCAAGATGTTTTTCATTCAGGACTAAGTTTCGGTTCCTCAGAAGACAAACAGAAAGTGGTGAGTCCATGATGAACTATCTTTTGAGTAGCTGCCTTTGGTTTACTCTATAAAAACTGTATAAACGTGGTTTGTGTTTGTGTTTGCGATAGCAGTATAACATTTAATTGAATTTGATACACACACACAAAATACAGCAAATGTACAGAAATGGACCCTGGACTGCAGACAAGCTCTCTTATCTGTTGAAATGTAATTGATCTAACATGTAATAGGCATAAATTGTTGAAAAAAAGAAAGAAAAAAAAACTTTAAAACTTTGAAAATTCCAAAAGGGCCTTGCTATATTTTTAACGTGTAGATTATTGTTGGATTGTTACACAGGGTCGAGACATCAAGCTCTTCTCGTCTGCAGAGGAGGACAGCAGTCTGTATTTCACTTACAGTGGAGGTTGTAATAAGCTGGAGGTTCGCAATCTCAACTATGAGGTTAGACATCTGAATGCATCATCGTTTTTTAATCCATGCACAGAAATACACATGTTATTGTTTATCGGTACTTTTTACAGTAAAATTCATTGTCATGTAATTCAAACCTTTTTGTAATCATCAACTGTCTCAAAGTATTTACCGATGCACACATTAGGCCACTAAAGAGTACAATTCCATTTTGGAGGTGTAAACTACAAAATCACGTGTGACTTTAGGTGGACACAGCAGCTCAGATTCCCTGGTACGAAAGACTGTCCGAGTTCAAGATGCCCTGGGAGGTGCACAGCAACAAACAAACGGTGATAAAAGAGCTGAACCTGCGGGTCCACAGCGGCCAGATGCTCGCCGTTATTGGAAGCTCAGGTACCGCAAACACGACATGCACAGCGCACGTCATCTCCTGTCATTCCAACCATTCAAAAGACTGAAACGTTGCCTCAGGCTGCGGCAAAACCTCGTTGCTGGACATCATCACGTGTCGAGATGAAGGTGGCTCCATGACATCTGGGGAGATTCTTATCAACGGAAAAGCGTGCACGCGCTCGCTCGTGAAGAAAAGCATCGCGCACGTGCGTCAGGACGACCGGCTGTTGCCTCACCTCACAGTCAGAGAGACGCTCGCTTTTGTGGCCCAACTGCGGCTGCCGTCGCACTTCTCCAACGAGCAGAGAGATCAACGGGTAAGTAAGTGAGAGGCTTTCGGCTTTTACACGTACAAGTTAAAGGTTTTTTTGTTTGTTTTACCGCTCAGTATCTCGCTCATCAGCAGCACCAGCTGGCGGCTGGTTACGTTTTACTCAAGTTGTCGAAGCGGTCAGTGTCTTACTTACTTAAGCACACGTCAATGTGGTACTAGATCGGCCCAGGATTCGATCCTGTGACCTAGGTATTGCAAGTCCAATTCCAAGCAAGCAAACTGTGTGATGTATATTAGATCTTTCTTTATATTCTTTCCATATTCTTTTCCTTCAATTGAGACGTGTCATATGACTAAAATCATCTGACATTGTATTTACAAAGTTAAACCTCGTAAAATAGTAATAAAACAGTTGAAAGTCGGCAGATCAGGAAAACCCTTTACTCTTAAAGTAAATTTCACATACCGAAACAAATACTTGGACCTGATGGAAATGTTTTCGGGTAAAATGTGCACCTTTAAAAAAAAAGTGTAGGTAATGCCGTCAAATGCAAAGTTTTACCTCCTTTGGGGAGGAAAAAAAAAAACAGTGACGGTAGGTAAGTTATTAGTTACGAACAGTTATCTTACTCACTACTGTCCTTATGTTTGTTTGGCCTTCCCAGGTGGACGATGTGATTGCAGAGCTGCGATTGAGGCAGTGTGCCCACACAAGGGTGGGAAACGAGTACGTGAGGGGGGTGTCAGGTGGCGAGAGGAGAAGGGTCAGCATTGCTGTTCAGCTACTCTGGAATCCTGGTACGTTGGTCTGCAGCTGCTGCCTGGCAATAATTGACAATATTAATGATGTATTTCTTTCACGTTTTTTTAATTGCAAATTGTTTTGCAACTGCAGATTGTGCTCTGCGTTTAACTATCCCGATAATGTTACACACAGTAACACTGTGCAGTTACACAGTAGCGTAAACATACACAAACCCTGAGCAGTGGGCAGCCTTTTATTCACTTCTTTTTGTTTGACTATTTCAGCAATCATCCATCAACTGTGTCCTCTATTCAAACATACAAAAAATATTTTTTTTTGCGTTTTTGTTCAGAATTGTATATGCTTTGCCATCCTAGGAATCCTCATTCTGGACGAGCCAACATCTGGACTGGACAGTTTCACCGCCCATAATTTGGTCATCACATTATACCGTCTGGCTCGAGGAAACCGGCTGGTCTTGCTGTCCGTCCATCAGCCTCGCTCTGATATCTTCCAGCTCTTTGACCTGGTGGTGCTTCTGTCTTCCGGTTCAGCCGTGTACTGCGGACAGGCCAAAGACATGGTCCCTTACTTCACAGCGCTCGGACATCCCTGTCCGCGATACTGCAACCCCTCGGATTACTATGGTAATTACAGTAGAAAAGCTTGTGTACAGTTACAATCTGTGTTTACGCTCTTCTGAATTGTGATGTTTTTTTTTTTTACAGTGGATCTGATCAGCATTGATCGAAGGAGTCCTGAAAAAGAGGCCGAATGTTTAGAAAAAGCACATATTTTAGCTGCACAGTTTATAGAGAAGGTGAAAAACACAGAAGATTTCATGTGGAAGTCTGAGAATTCTGCACTGGAGGTTTCACAGAGGTAGAACTGTCTCACTGTTAGTAATGTTGTGTTTCTTTGAAACAGATTTAATAACCTTCCAACTGCTTTTTGCACACCAGCATCTTTCCCGTCCCATCACAATGGGAATCCAGTATTACAGTGTCTAAACATAAAGACCATCTTCCTGGCAGACTGCACCAGTTTACTGTCCTGATAAGGTCAAACTCTGATCAATCAGATAGATAAATTGCCATTTATTCAAGAAGTTGAATGCCCACTTCTTGTGATATTCTTTCAGACGGCAGGTTTTTAATGACTTCCGGGACTTGGTGACTCTGGTGGTTCACGGTTTAGAGGCCTTGCTCATGTCACTCCTCATTGGGTTTCTTTACTTTGGGGCCGGAGCGGAAGGTCTTTCGGTTCAAGATACAGTGGCTTTGCTTTATATGATTGGAGCTCTTACTCCCTTTGCCGTGGTGCTGGACGTCATAGCAAAATGTAAGCAAACCTTTTGTGTAAATAATATTACTGTTGGTATTTGAACTGTGTAATTTGTTTTTTTTTTTTTTTTTTTATCAGGTCATTCCGAGAGAGCCATGCTTTATCATGAACTTGAAGATGGCATGTACTCAGTCACTCCATATTTTTTTGCCAAGGTTAAATATCAATTTCTTTTCCAAATATTAACAATGTATGCTTGGACTTGGATCAAAAATATCTGTCTTTCTGGTTGTCTGCCCATCTTGTCAGTTTGTCCATCTATCCGTCTGTCTATTGATCTATCCATTTGTATGTCCATGTATGTATTAGACATGGTTTACTTGGGCATTCGCAATGTCAATTGTTGTGATTTGATTCAATGACTAACTAAAACTTACAAAACTTACAAGTTTAAAAATTAAGTTAATATGATTTAATCAAAGGGGCGGCACTGTGGCGCAGTGGTTAGCGCTGTCGCCTCACAGCAAGATGGTTCCGTTTGACACTTGAGGTGTGAGTTCAAGGCCGGCCGGGGCCGTTCTGTGTGGAGTTTGCATGTTCTCCCCGTGCTTGCGTGGGTTTCCTCCGGGTTCTCCGGTTTCCTCCCACAGTCCAAAAACATGCGCTTCAGGCTAATTGGAATTGGAAAATTGACCACATAGGTATGAGTGAGTGTGTGAATGTGTTTGTCTGTGTGTCCCGCTCTGCGAATGGTTGGCCACCAATCCAGAGTGTGTATCCTGCCTCTGGCCCTAAGACGCTGAGATAGGCGCCAGCTCCCCGCAACCCTGTAAAGGATGAAGCGGTAGAAGATGACTGACTGACTGATTTAATCAATGCTTCTTTAATGTCCTATATTGTGTGTGTTAGAGGTGTAATAAGGTACCAGAAAACCATAATTGAGTTAAAGTTACTTTACCTTACTGTAAATATCACTTCATCATAAGTTACAAGTCGATCACCGGTTCCAAGAAGACCATCTTAAAGTAAAAGTCATAAAGTATCCCATTTTAAAAGAACTTTTTACTCACACTGAATTTGGCCCTAAAAAACACCACGAAATGTGAAAAACAATAAACTTTTTATGACTAAACTTTTATGACTTTTAATCTAAAATAGAAATGAAATTTAACACCTCAATGTTTCAAAATGGCACACTAAAAAGAACTAAACGTGAGTCTAGGTCAAACTCAAATGTGCCAAAAAAAAAAAGGGCAACCGCCACTGTTGGACTTTGTTGGTCTTATTGTCTGACCCCAGACTGATTGATTTCTCCGTCAGGTTCTTGGTGAGCTGCCAGAGCACTGTGCTTTTACTCTGGTGTACGGCGTGCCCATCTACTGGCTGGCAGGCCTCAACAGCGCTCCTGATCGCTTTATCCTCAACTTCCTGATGGTGTGGCTGATGGTGTACTGCAGCCGCTGCATGGCGCTGTTTGTGGCCGCCGCTCTCCCAACACTGCAGACCTCCTCATTCATGGGAAATGCTCTGTTTACCGTCTTTTACCTGACTGCTGGCTTTGTCATCAGTCTAGAAAACATGTGGCTGGGTAAGAACACAGCTGGCTTCAGTTTGCATGAGGCCAGATGCAGAATTTTAATCGGAAAATCAGAATGTTCAAAAATAAAATGTTAAAAAAATTCACATCTAAAAAAAAAACAGTTTTCAAAATTTCCCGTTATTAAAAATTAATTGTTCAAAAAATGTAACACGGTAA
>CM051500.1:16505114-16521957 GCA_028031935.1 Paedocypris micromegethes
GTTCAAAAAGTCCCATTTATAAAAATGAAATGAAAATACCTTTAGTTGTCCCACAGCGGGGAAATTGCATTTAACATCAGCAAAGCAGAGAAAGAATATAAATAAGCACACATCCATAAATAAAACAAACATAAAATAACAGTAACTTTGAACATATGACTTTTCAGTGTGTACTAAGTTTTCAAAGAGTCATATTTTCAAAAAATTCAATTAAAATAAGTTGTTTCGTTTTTGGACGTCTATGATCGTTCAAATTCAGGTCGAGAACTAGCAGGACTGTTAGACTGTAATGATCTATATATTCTGTTCATTTCAGTGGCATCCTGGTTTTCCTACATTTCCTTCATGCGCTGGGGTTTTGAGGGAATGCTGCAGATTCAGTTCCGTGGGACCAAAATTCCCATCTCCTTTGCAAACCAGACTATAGAAATGGACGGTATTAGGGTGAGTGACACTCAAAGCCCCGTGAATATTTTCACACAAGTGGTTTGAACACAAAACAATTGTACGTTTGACCTTCAGGTTGTGGAGATGATGAAAATGAACCAGTACCCACTGTTTTCCTGCTACCTGGTGCTCATCGCCGTTGCAGTGGTTTTCGTCTTGCTGTATTACCTGTCTCTCAGATTCATCAAGCAGAAGTCCAGTCAGGACTGGTGAAGAGGAAACCATCAGGAGCTTAATCCAGGCTACTGTGCTTGTAAAACATATGCACTGAATTATCTGACAGTTGACTCGTGTCAACTCGGTTTCTTCCTTTCCATAGATTTTTCTACCGACATATGCAATAATTAGAAGAGTTGAAAACAATTTAAAAAACTAGGATTATAGAAAAACATTAACATGTTATCGATACAAAAATGAACTGATTTCAAAGCGTAGCTTTTTTTTTATATTGAAAATTGCAACACTTCTCTCTGCCGCTGGGTGGCAGCCATGTACTTTTTAAAAACTCGTTCATTTTTAGTTGTGGGCATTAACCCCAAATATTTCCTCTTGTTTAAATACGTTTTCTTTACAGTTGTACAGTTGTTCGTGAGTAATGTTTTGTTGTTTGATTTGAATATTGTATGCAATTTATTCAGTGTAATTGGGGAAAAAAAGCTTCCTTAAATATGCTGGTCCATTTGGTGGACCAAAAGCTGCAGACAAGACAAACATTAATAATGCTGAGAAATAAAGCAATGCACAATAATCTGGTCCGACTCGTACATCATATTGAGTGAAAGAAAATCTGTATTCGTCTGCACAAAGACCTCTCCAACAGCCTGGCACAGACTTTACCTGGAGCAATTTTTAGAAAGATTAATCACAGTTTGCGATTTAAATCCAAGGGAACTCGAAGTGATGTCACTTCTCCACAGTCACTGGAGCATCTGGAGGCTTGGGCATCCGGTTCGGATGCCTTGAAAAGGTTCCAAGAATGTCCCACAGGGATGGGACCCAGACATAACCACAAAATCATAAACTAGTGCACATTAGGCAACTGACACAAAATATGAGATATTAAATTGAAGGAGAGAGAAATTGGTTTATTTGTACTGGATAATCCCGAGAAAAATCTTCCGCTGACGGCCACTGGAGGGCAGCAATGTTCCTTGCCCGAGGATCAAGCCGCAAAAAAGTATAGAGGACTTTTATTAGTATTCTAATTGCATATCGCTTTACATTAGTATTAACAGCTTGTTAAATTGTGCATTGATTGCATTATATGCTAAATATTTTTTTGCATACGACACCACAAGGGTAATTGGTGAATAAAGCAAGGAAGTGTGTGAAAGCCATGTTCTAACAAACTTGCATTTACTTGCAGTAGTCCTGCATTTACTTGCATACTTTTGCAAATATGTTAGTGTGTAAATAGTTTACTACCCAGGCAATCTTGGGGAAAACAGTGTTTATTGCTTAGCACAAGCACTGAAAGATGACAAGGACGGACAACACCATTTATGTGCATAAATATATATGTACACAACATCACGTCAGCTCATTATTAGCATGTTTTTATTAGGAATTCACAATCAAGCCAAAACTCTGAACATCTGACGTGTATAAAAAAAAGGTTTAAATGACAGACGGGAATGAGGAAGCTGTTTTACTCCTCGACGGGCCTTTCGGATTCAAGCCGCTGCTGCTTCAATTTCTCTGCGTAGAAGCGGAAAGATTCCTGAAGGATCGAGAAGAAATCGTATTATTCATTTGAACGGCACTTAAATCAGAGCGCGCTCCTACAGTACGGCACGTGTGCAGTGTTTCCAGCGCTTTCTGCATTTCCTGCCCTCCGGGCCAAACTAATAACCGCACGGTTGAAACGCTCTCTCCTTCCCCTTCATCTTACAATCCGTATTAGTTCACAAACAACACATTTGCTCGCTGACGTCGGCCTAATGGAGCGGCTGTAAACAGCTCCGCTTAGAAGGTGAGTGCTTTTAGAAGATTACCATTTCTCTAACAATGTTTCTGCCTTATTAATAAGCTAATTAAAGTTGATAAATAACGGCGGCGGCACGGGGACGTGAACGCCACCTCACATCTCTTCTTATCGGCCTCTTCCGGGACTTCCTGTAGTTGGGTAATAACCGGATGGAAAAGGATTGGGAAGGAGTGGGACTTCAGATTACAGAAAAATGGAAGTGGTGGTAAAAGTCGAAGTGTATGTGTGTGTGTGTGTGTGTGTGTTGCGTGCGTGCGTGCGTGCGTGTGTGTGTGTGTGTGTGTGTGTGTGTGTGTGTGTGTGTGCGTGTGCGTGTGTGTGAATTTGTTTATTACACACAAACACAAAAACCACAGAAAGAAATTAAACTAAACTGTAGGGCACATGTGTCCAACTCAAGGCCCGGTGGCCAGATGTGGCCCGCAAGAGCTTAAACGTTTTTGAGTGTCTAAAAATAATAAAAATTAATTAAGAGCGTGCATTGACCAAAAACTACATTTCCGAAAAAAGTCTTTCGACTGCGGTAGCTGACATCAAACTGTCCAAGTGAATGAAGTTGTGTGTGTTTTCATACGCTGATTTATGTTAGAGATTAATGTTAGCAACAAGCAAACTTATGTCACTTGATTATATTAAAATAATTAAAAAAGGAGTTATTTAGCATTAAGGAGTAGTTACATTACATACGTAATATTTAGTTACATTTATAAGTTAAATCCGGCCTTTTGAGGACAGCCATTATGCTGATGTGGCCCCTTGGTGAAAATGAGTTTGACACCCCTGCTGTAGGGTATATAAACGTATCTGCATGCGTGTCATATCTGTATATAAAAAAATGATGTATAAACTGTGTAAACTAGAAGAACATAAAAAAAAGTAAATAAAAATAATTTTAAAATGTGCAAGAATGTTTGTAATACATACATGTACATCTATACACACAAGTGTGGTGTGTGCGTGTATAAAATATATACTATATATATACAATACATATATATTATTTGTGTGTGTGTGTGATTTGTATATGTAAATATATATACACGCGCGTAAATTTACACTATATGTAACAGACGTGTTTTAGTATTTGAGGTATGAAGGAACTGGATTGGCAAAATCATATTTCATATGTACAATGACAATATGTTCCATCAGTGCAGTTAAACGTTGAAGAGTGATTACCGGCGGCTCCTGGAAGGGAACGCTCTCTCCAGCTTCCCTGTACATCATCGCCAGTCTCTTCAGGGTCAGTTCGTCCGCTTGAAGACCCTCGGCCTGCATCTGCTCGTACAGCGTCTTGGCTGAGGCCAGGTCTTTATCCAGACCTGCAGAAGCAGCCGGCGTGTTAAACATCTCATCCTTCATTCTGCTCTCATCTTGACCATCAGCCAGGTGACTGGGGCCTTATGAAATAGTGATGACGCGGAGGTCCGTAAGTAGTGAAGTGTGTCGGCGTTCTCACGGTACGCTGGCTAAAGCGTCGGCTCATTAGGGAACACGTGTTTTTATTATCAAACCCGCCTCGGGGGACTTGCTCAATGCGTGCGGCTTGATGCATTTTTAATTAGCTGCGCTATTAAGTGACCTGCTCTGCAACGTGCCAACGCTAAAGCGGAGACCTAAAGCCATTGTTGGCCAGCTTTTACCGCTGCTCACGGCCAACAAGACCTTCTAATCACTCAACAACAGCCAAACAACACTTGATCCACAAAGTAATGCAATTACAATCAGCTTTGCTCCGGTTCTAACAGCTAGTGCTGGCAACACCAAGGATGTGGGTTCGGTTCCCTGGGAAAGCTGCTTCAGCGTAGAACTGACGACATGAAGCTCTCTGAATAGAAATGCTGATTTTAAAAAATAAAAATAGAAAGATCTACTGTAAGAGTCAAAGTGAGTTTCTGAACATCAGAAACAGTTATTGAAACATCAGAAATTGACAGATGTAATATCAGTTTTTTTATATTATTATATTACATATAATCATTATATTATTGTGTAAATGTATAATGTAAAAAGAAAGTTTATACATAGTCAACAGTTTATATATATATATATATATATATATATATATATATATATATATATATATATATATATATATATTTATATATATAATAAATGTGAATGTTATTTTTTTGCGACAGAAACTCTAAACAATTTAACTTTACAGTTAGTCAACATTTAGTTGCACATAAATCGAAATCAAAGTGTGTCTTTGGTCAAAACTCTTACCATGGCATTTCATCAGGTATGAAAACACAGTCTCCTTCTCTGCAAAGTCAGGAACAAGCTCGGATAGAGTCTTGATTTTATCCGACTGTACCAGAACAAAAAATAGATCAAACACTGAATCAGAATTAAAATGATTTATAGATATAATATTATAAAACAATAATGGTGAGGCTGCTTCACCTGTCCTGGATGCTGAGCTGATCGCAGCATGTACAGAAATAACATGCTCTTCTGCTCGCTGACCGCCGCACACCGCTAAGACACGGGGAGAAACGTTAATCCTCACACTCACTACATTTGCTTTAAAATGTTTTTAGAGCCTTTAAGCGAGCCGAACCCCAGCCCGAAGGTTCCCACAAACTCGCAGGTCGTTATTGTTTACTTCACAAGAAAAATCCCATTAGACTTATGTCCCACCAATTTTTGCCAATACGTGGCCTGGAAATGGCCAATGTAAATTGCATAATGTGTCCGTGTAACCTGATCTGGGTTGTGTATTCAGTATCGACGATGCGTAGGTTAGCAAGGGAGCGTGTTTATCTTCTGGCCTTCTGCATGTTTCCATCTTCCATTACATCCTTTAGCACTCAGTGCGCTGCTCTATAGTTGAGGGTTAATTATACAGATAATAAGGGTGTCAGGCAAATAACCACTTATTTCTTCATGAAAATTAAAATGTACAGAGTCCACCCAATTTAAAGTACAATTATCTACACTTAGCCATATAAAGGCTCTGAATGGCATGGACGTGCTCCTGAGCTTTCAAGCATTGCTGTGCAATTTTCTCTCTCTTTAATCAGGACAATGCGACACAAGTAAATGAAGACATTTGGGAAGGGCAAACTGTGCAATATAGAAACTGTACGACTAAATGAGGTTTCGTTTAATAAGGTGTGTCAGTGCTGTTATTCCCGGCGCTCGGTAATGAAAAGCAAGAATGGACGGAAAATATTCTTCATTCTTAATTGACATTAATCATTGACATGTTGAATCTTTAATGTGAATAAAAGTCTTATTGCACTAAATGATAAAATTGTTAACACACTAAATCGATCCAGTTTTAAAAGGTCATTAAAAATGTATTTAATCAAGAGCATTGTAGCTCTTGACACTTAATTGTGACTTACAAGTTTCAAAATAAGAATTATGTATATATTATATATTATTATATTATTTATATAAGTATACATATTTTCACTACATTTTTTACTATATTTTATCCCATTTTATTATTTTATTATATACAGTATGTCAATCTGAAGTGTGAAACTTCAATATTTAGCATTCTGTCTCGGAGAGGTGACTGGAATACTATGAAGAAAAAGGCCAGGCTCTTTTGATTTCTCGAAGATTTCACACTACAGGACTTCAGTAGAACTTAAAAATAATAATAATAATTAATTTAACTTATTTGGCGCCTCCTTAGACCCCCAAGGTACCTTACAGAATCCAACATGCACACGCACACCAATTGCCCGGCAGAACTTAATGCAGACATTTGGTTCCTGCTCTGATTAAAGTGCTTTGGGGAGAAAGAATCTCACGTACAAGCAATAATGAACGAATGCCTAAAAAATAATACTGCTTGAGATGAAAATACAGCAGAAACGTTTGAGATTATACAACAATCCAATAGCAACTCATTTTTTATGCATTGAAATTTTTTACGAATTGAAATTTTAGTCAAGACAATTTATGAAACATCTGATTTGTAACACACGTCACCTGCAGAAGAGACTTGGCTTCCTCTTTCCGGCCATTGTCCAAGTACATGAGGAAGAGGTCTGTGGCAGCTGTGTATGAGCCAAAATGGTTGCACAGTCTCTCTGCCATCGCACTCACTGGATGCATAAAAAGGAGAAAAAAGAAGAAAATCAGTGAAAAGGCTTGTCAAAGTTTCTCTGAAGAAAAGACTCTGTGGTATTAGAAAATTTCAGAAAATTATGGCATTTGTCTCTTACATTTATCCAGGGCAGCATCATCGTTGGCTTCGAGAACTTTGCGGAAGACGAAGGAACTACTGGCGTTATGATTTTCTGTGTTTGAGATGTAAACAGACTCCAACACTTCCACAGCGCTGTCAAGATCGGCACTGCAGAGAGAGAGCAAGGACAGAGCTCGTCATTCGGAGTGCTCACTTTGTACATAAATGTTCACCAAAAAACATCCTTAAGACTCAAACTTACAAACTTACTATGTTTTTAATTAATTTGTGCGTTTGTCAGATATAATAAATAAAAGTAACTAATTTTTATTTTAATATGAAATGTATGGTATGCATGTATATACATGTTGTATGAGAATATTTGAACGATATATATATACAATTAAATTATATATTCATTTATAATTTGTTTTGATATAATTTGTTTTTTTTTTTATGTAGAACTAAGTTTAACAATTCTATAAAACAATTATGGACGAGTTACTTTAATCTCTACTTGTTCTCCATCGCCTGACCTTCACATCAGAACAAAGTGTATAAAACTTTCATTAGCCACATTAATATTCCGGAAAGGCTGTGATTGTCATTCTTTGGCTTTTCTAAATTCACGCGACAGCATAGGACAGCAGAAGAGCAGAGCGTTCATTACGGCTGGGTGGGCAGCTCGCAGTTCACACAACCACATCCAGCCGGATGAACTCTGACCCCCGCGGGCGGAAGCGAGCAGCAGTGACACGTGTGCCGCACACGGCCTGAGCCAAACTGACTGGTTAAGAGGCAAGACGGGGCACCGGAAACCAGCCACTACATTAGTGCAGCCAATGCTGAATTATTTACACTACATGGTCATGGCCATCACTGCAGATCTGAAGCTTCGGTAGTAATAACTGTAATAAAAATGGGTATGGAGGAAAAATATAAAGGAAAAGAATAGGAACCCTAATCATATTTGGAAAAAAGGGAAATTTGATGGGTTTTATGGATCAGGAATGAAATCAATCAGTTTTTTTAAATAATAATAATTCTTACTATTATCTTTGTTATTATTATAAATAACCACACATACCGATTGACACACAACCTCTATGTCTAACCTAATTTTTTTGATAAACCTGCTTGCTATAGAACATCTAATTCGAGATGATAATTATTTTCTATAAATTATATTTTATGAAAAAAAAAAATTGGTGATTGACGCTGTTATGGGTATTTGATTTCTAGTCAAATAAATATTATGATAAAGGCATGTCACGTACTTTTTAATATGAGACAGGGCGGTGTTATTGACGAAGAGCATGCTGGACAACTTGACAAGGCCTAAGGTCTTCACCACAGCCTCCACATCCAGGATGCCCTGTGTGTTTCCCTGGATAGCAAGACCCTGGACCACTCGAGTAATGGCTAGTGGACTGGGCACCTGGTTGGCCCGACACATTCCCTTAAGACTTTCTAGAGCATCTGTAAATAAGAAAACAAAAGTTGTATCTGACAGATCGCATCATGTATTGGTGAAACGTGAGATGAGAAACAATTAGAGGCTTGAACGCACTCACCATCCATATGGTTCTTCTTGACCTGAGTGAGGATGAGGAGATTGTTGGCCAAGTCGCTTAAACTGAATCCAGCTACACGCTCAGTTGCACTGAAAAGACCACAAGAATAGATTATAAAAACCGAAACATGATAAGTTTTCACGGGAATTTAACATTGACGACTAAAATGTTTTGCAGAGATCCTACAGTTCACTCATTGGATCCTTGGAGAAGCTCGTGGCCTTTCCTTTTCCTGACACTTAAACCTCAATCGACGTCATCTTTATTTTCCATTATGCTTGGTGGCGAGATTAATCCGGCCATCCAATTGAGCATCAACTGCTTCTCCTTATCTCCACTGTGACCAGCCAACAGCAGCTCATACGGCAGATTGGCTCAGAGACAGAGTTACTCTTATCAATGCTAAGAAAATCCTTATGTCCTTCTCTTTGGTCTCATCTAGTCCTCTAAGTGCTGGACAATCCCATCCACAGCTTCTCTTCTTCATTCCCAATCCCCTTAATCTGGGTTTAAAATCCTTGCCAGCCAAGACCAGCATCTTACCAGGCATCTGCCGAAATTGCACCACGCAAACACCTTACATGCAATGCAACAATGTCATATTGCGATAATATAAGTCAAATTTGGGACAAAATGTCAGTTTTGGGACTAAACGTTACTTATTGGAAAATACATGTACTGGGTCCTAATTAAGATGTAATATGAATTATTTACCTAAAAACATAAATCCATTTTATGCAATGACTAGAAACGTAAGTGGATGTTAAATGAAGTTTATTATATTTGCAAATTGCAAGTAATTTACTATAGCAAAGTGAATTAAATAAATAAATAAATGAAAGCAGAAGTTCATCTTAATGGTGTTTTTTTATCTCAACATTTCATGCAACCAAAACTGGAAGATTTAGACTGGATTTCTATAATCATTTCTGGAAAGAAACTGGAGCATGAATTTCTTTTTGTTATTAATAATCCATTATATTTTGCTTTTATTTTATTTACCAGTTTAAGAATACCCAACAAACTGATGCTCAAAATGCTTAAAATGTACACCTTTCTATCGAAAACTCTTGGGTTATGCATTTAAATAAACACCAATTGCAATGCAAATAACGGTACATCCCTAAATCTGTAATTTCAAAAATATGTTAAAAAAGTTTTGGAAAAAAAAAGCTTGTTTTTTTACTCATGTTTCTGCGCAGTAGTCAAATTCAAGATGTGCTTGTAAACCAAGCAAAACCCAGAAGCGAACAACCTCTTTGTACTGTGGCTGAGAACAGAGGCAATCTGAACAAAGATTATGGGGGTGATGACTCTTTCATGAGGACATCAGATGGATAATGACCCACAGGGCTTTATGGAGGAAGCAAAGATCACCCATGCAACCACTAATACAAAGATCTCTTACTAATCTGCAATGGACTGTCATTTGAGCATCTTTCCAAGCTCTTCTGAGAAACTAGAGATTATATGACAATGCTGAAAGGGTTTAAAACATAAGACTGCCCACTTTGCATGTCTACACACTAGAAAGAGCTTAATGGCATTACTGGTTTCTGTTAGAAGTTTTATGACCATGCACAAAAGAACAGCGACTTAGAGCTATAAGCCTAAAATATGAAACCTGAGACTTACATCTTCTTAACAGCCATGGCATCTTCCATGCTGCCTGTGGACAGAAGGACTTTAATGAGGGCATCATATGAAGTGGGTCCGAGCAGCATTTTCCTGAGGTCCGCTTCCTTGAAGACTTCATAGGCCTCTGAAAACACAAACCAAACCAATACGTAAATGAGAATTAAATCTATCAAAGCGAACCTTAAATCGAGGTGCAATTACAACTCACCTTGAGCTTTGCCCTTCTTGCACAGAGACAGAACTTGTAATCTGTAGTCCTCTACGGTGGTTTCTTTACTTCTATTTGACACTGGACTGGATTTCACCTCATGTTCCAAGGCCAAATCAGATTGACTTTTGACATCCTCGAACCAGATCTAAACAAATCAAGTGACATTTCTTTACATTGTGTAGATTTTTCACTTTTTCTTTTTTAAGGATCTAGATTTTGCTTTTCTGCTAGAATCAACATTGTTGATTTATATATTATATATAACCAACATATTACCTTGTTTTAATAATGTCATATATATAAATCAGCACTCTTGACCCACCATAAAGGCACAATTTACAATACAACTTTTATACAAACTACACAAAACAGCGATTTAGTGAAAAATCAGTAGTGTACTATTTACAGAAGACACCACATGTGTGATTTTATTAAGCGTTTTATGTTTCTTTTACCTCAGGAACCTCAAAAGGCACCACCTGATTATTGGTTTTGAGTATGTCAGCAAGCAAACGTAGAGTTCTCTCTCTGGGAATTAAATTCTCTTCTTGCATTTTAGTCCAGGCTGCCTCAGCCTTTCCCCAGTCATTGGTCTCCTCTGATGAAAAGGAGGATAAAAAAAAAAAATCAGTTTGAAGTCGATACATTCATCCACCGTTTGCAACCTGGGCTACACACACAGGACTTACTGCAGAGGCGGAACAAATAGTGGTACATATCATCTCTGTCACACTCGAACAACTTGACAGTCATGTCCACCATGTTCTCCAGGGGCTCCATCTGGGGAAAGAAAGATTCAAACCGTGATACACTCGCTATTGATCTACAACAAATCAGTTTCTCAGAGACACACTTACCTGCTGGGCTGCAATACATTTTTCTGCAAACCACTGAAGACGGTTGGGCCGTGCCCTTAGACCGGGGGTCTGCACATGAAAAACAATCAAACCAAAAAGTATATTAGTCCCCCACAAACCAAACACAGAAAAGAATAAAACAATAATTAAAAGTAATGGAATTTGGCATTCCCATATTACTGTATGTGATTTCAACAAACTAATTGCAACTGAAGTTTGAAGTGTTTAAAAATCCTCCTCTCATGTTTAGGTCTCGTTCTGCACGTTTTGCTTACGGTTTTCAAGTTCAGCAAAATTATAGATTCTAAAGTAAAGCATTAAACAATATACATAACTTGACGTCAATGCAAACAAAAAAACAAGTGAAAGGTATAACAATATATTTCTATTGCGTTTCAAAAAGCACAGCGCACCAGCTCATCAGAACAGACTTAAACCACTACAACCAGCCTCTAAGGCAAAGTTCAACATCATCCTCGCATTGCCTTAAGTCTAATCCTCTTAGTAAATAAAGCCAAATTTGAACCGCTTTACTGTGATGGTCTGGTTTGTTTTCACTCTAAATGCAAGCGCTGCCCCTGGCTCTAATGCATAAGCCCACTGGGGAAAATCTTTCCTTAAGTAAATCCAGGGTGAACATTCCCATCCTCAAATTGTCCTATTTAGTAAAGATAACTACCGTATTTTCTGGACTATGAGCCGCACCTGTATATAAGCCGCATCCACTCTATTAAAAAACGTTCCCTTTAAAGTTGTTCACTCACACTATGGATGGGGACTAGTGTCTTGTCATGTATGTTTGCTACTATCGCGGATTCACGGCTTCGCAGATTTTTTTTCTTTATTAGGTATGTTCGCGGATTCAGAGGCTTCGCGGATTTTTTTATTACATATACATAAATTATAAAAGAAATATCAAAATAATCGTGCGCGACCGCGCGGTCCGCTGATGTCGATTCTTGAGCCTTACCCCCGCCCGCTTCTCGCGCGCAAACGACAGGGCATATCTCGGCGGAGGATGCTTGTAGCGGCTCGAGAAGGGCATCGGCGGACGCTTCTCAGCGTAGAGATGCGAATTGCTATGTCAGGCGTCCCTCCCGCGAATTCCGCACGAGCCCCAGCGGTGGGAAACGGCGCGCTCGCGCCTGATATTCCCCCATTCAAACACTTTGAAAATTAATATCTCCACGGCAACGTGTGCTAGGTGTATTATATATGAATATTTCGTTCCATTACTGTACGCATAACAATTTTTCGTTTTGACGTGGTTCAATTATTTTCGTTTTTTCGTGGTCTGTGATTATTTGCTTGCATTTGTTCCGTTAAATACTGTGAAATTTTATAGTACGTGGTAGCATGATAATTTTTTTTGTTTTTTTTACATGGTGCATAAAACAATTAAACACTTACTGTTTTATTGCTTGACATTCATTCCATTCGTTCAAATTTTTAGTATATACTGCTTAACAAGCTTGTGCACTTACTGTTTTATTACTTGACATCTATTCCTGTGATTTTTGTACTGAGATGTTTGATAACATTACTTTATTAAAGAATACTACATGAAAAAAAGTGTTAAATAAATACGTAAAATGTATTGCCTCTACTTCGGATTTTCACCTATCGCTATCGGGCTTGGAACGTATCTAGCCATAAACGAGGATTCATTGTACTACAGGACCTTTACTACAGGAACAGAACAATTTTGAATTGTAAATGTCAAAGTCAAAGAAGTTTTATTGTCATTTCAACTACATATTGCAGAGCGATACACAGTGAAACGAGACAACGTTTCTTCAGGACCCTGGTGCTACACAGAACAGATCACAGTCCACACAGAACAGAGAGACCTATACAACAAGGGGAGGGGCACGCAAAATAAATAGGGGTACACAAGTGCAACGACAGAACAGGACACGGAGACAGGACAGACTGATGAGACGAGGTGCACCCGACTAGTGCACAGAGAGAGAAGGCATGTATGTAACTAAATAGATCCTTTCCTAACCTGTATTTTAACATGGCAGCAACTTTGAAAAATTATATCTGCTTAGAGCGGCCCTAGCGGTGGAAAAAAATCCGCAGAATAGCGCACCCTTGTATAATAATAATACTAAAATAATAATAATAATAATAATAAATAATAATAAGCCGCATGATTCAAAACCTATGAAAAAAGTAGCGGCTTATAGTCCGGAAAATACGGTACTCCTCTCAGTCCCACAATCCAAACACAATTTTGCCAAAAAAAACGAGAAATGATGCAGTAATGCAGCACTACAAAGATCCAATTTTATCACGACCGCTGGTGATTATTCATTACATTGCCTGTTGAAAGGTACATTGAAAAACCTCCAAACTCTTCGGTCGTTTAAAGCAAACATCCATCATCTCACTAAAGACGTCATCAGTCTCTTAAACGCGGGTCACACACTCAGGAACACTTACACCACAGAGTCTGACAGCCATTTTAATTACACCAAAACCTTAACCAGCATTTCACTTAATTACCCACCATTATTAATAATCTGACAATTATAGACAGCACCTGACCAGCTCTCCATCACTGCACTTAAAGTTTCTATTAGAGAGCAGAACCGAGCCCCTCACGTCTGCTGACGCTACTTAGATATCAGTGCTTTTAATTATCCGGAGCTAGATGGAAGAAAGCATAGAAATGCTCAGCAGAATGAGAGAGGCTTTTGACCTGTCTGTCAAACACAAGGATGTTCAACAAGCCACCATTAAACACCAACTTTTAGAGTTATGACGGAAAGACTTAAAAAGCTACAAAAGTACTGTATTAATCACATGCCCAATGCAGGCATGTTGTCCAATTGGCAAAATGAAACTAACCATTTAATAACGGCCTTGAACTGCATCAACTGACTTCAACAGCAGAGACTCACAAGCAAGGTCAAGATTACTTCTCAATTACTGTGATAAAACAGATTTGTGAGTTTTTGCAGTAACGTCGGCTTCAGGTGGGTATTTACAAAAACTGTAGATTTCCTGCAGAGCTGATGTCCACAGCACCAAGATCATGGGTTTCATTTCTAGAGGAAGAACATTACTACAATCCATAGAAGGCCGCTATGAGTAATGAAGGTTTTGAGTAATTCCTCAAATGAATGAATAATAAATTAATATTTATGTCGTTTAAAAAGTCATGATTTTTGATCAAGCCATGACACCAATGAGGTCTTCAAGTCACTTTTGAGGGGGCTTCAACCAGATCCCCAGTGAGGAGTGAGTACAATTTGACTACATTTTCACCCACCATTGCCAATGGGGCTGTTGGCACAATGTCTCTGGTGCTTGTTGTAGTGGTAAACCCCAAACCCAATTTTACTCTTCAGACTTCCTGATAAAGTCTATGGTGCAAGAGTGAGAGAATAGGCTAATAGTGGAACATCAATTGACAAATGCATTTGTCCCGGTTGTAGAACATCGAACTGGCCCTAAACCATCATATGGGGGCATGCCATGAGAGTTAGTCAATACAATCTATATGTGATTTTTATGGCGTCGAGAAGGTGTTTAAGTGAAGCCCTCTTAGAATCCTTTGGGGGGTTACTTTGGACGCATGGAGTTTGGGTCTCTGGGATAAGTGCCAACTATTCAATGCTCACATTGTCAGCAATAATTTAAACCTGGGCTTCGGTTTTGTAGCCCAATAACAGTTCAACAGTCAAGGACAAGGCTTTGGATACAAGATGCCAAAATTAGTTTTATTCCTATTGAGTGGGGACCTCCATTTCCAGACAAGTCTAATCGGAAGGCCTCAAGACAGTCCAGGGAAAGCTCCTGAGAGGCAGAAGAGACAGAGGGAAGTCTGGGTATCAAAACTCATGCTGTTGCATCCACAATTCAGCCCTGGATAGGCGGAATAAAATAAATGAATTGTTGCCTAAATGCCTTGCTCAAAACATGGCTTTTTGTGCTATTTGTGCATGATTGTGTTCCTATTTTGTTGCTTCATTTTTTAATTTTTGTTTCTGGTTGGAAAAGTGAAAGCGTTATGACTTTAATGACAACATGGTAATGTTAGAGACCGTTTAAGAAAATGGAATGCTTGAATTTGTATGACACCAGAGAATCCCATTATTTAAAACTACCGCTTCCTGGTATAAAGAAGAAAGGGGAAACTGACTAAAATACTTCATCTAAATGATCCAAATACTTTAAGAAGGATTGGCTTTAGATCTCAAATTAACCTCTTAAAAATGGTTGAAACTACTGTATCCTGAAGTGACCATTGATAGCTCATCAGATAAAGCTTTTCCTTGGAGGGATCACCATGATCTGGTAGATAAATGAAATAAATGGAAGCAAATGGCATGTAGAAGAGCACTTTTTATAAGCATTGTCTAGAGAAGCGACATTTACTTAGTAAAAAGCTTTTGAATGATGGAGTTTTCCCCATCTAAGCTCCAGATTAAAGCTCATACATACATGCAATGATACATGGCAGAATTGGCAAAGATGAGAGTTTGCAGGAAAAGACACAAGGATAAAAAGAATAAGGTTTACGAGGAAAACGATAGAAAAGCAACGACTTAAAATCTAAATGACAAAGATTATGGATGATAAAGCAGGAAGAAGTCCTGACATTCCTCCATCCTCCCACATGCCAGCAGCGAGGGAGTTGAGTGATGTTGTATTAGAGCGCTTGGCTAATTGAATGTCTAAATGGATTTGTCAAAGCAGGTTTGCAGTGGAAGCGGAGACACTTGAGACTATGTCTTCTAAAAAGAACAAGACAGAACGGACTGAAGACATTCCCTGTAGGCCCATTCTGTACAAAGCGTTCAAAACACATCAAGCGTCTCTAAATCAGTTATGTCTTTAACAGAAGGGCTGCTTAAAAGCCGGACACAAAATGCACAGGTTTAGAGTCTCCAGACGTTTAAAACATCCTAACAAGCATTGGAAATCCATCTGCAATGTTCAAGGGATGATAAGTTTGTTGGGTTCTGAAGGAACTTATTTCAACCGTTCAACAGTTGAACTTGCCAATATTTCATTAAAGATAAATTATTATGTCAGAGTTGTCCAATATTAAAAATAATTTTTAAAATATATTTGAAACTATGTGAAAATACAAATACTCTGCTCATTGTTGTTGTTGAATTAAAAAAAAAAAAAATTACAATAATGTAATTAATGAAAGATTACAATAATGTCTTGAGAAATGAGAAACACATCAGATTCTTTTTTTCTTCAATCCGCATTTTTGCTTACATTTTTAGAAGTTTTATTACCAAAGCAAGTATAAATGTCAAAGGCATTGGATTTTTTTCTATTCTTTGGCAAAGTATGCAACAACTCCATTAACAACGTAATTTCAAAACTTGCCCAGTTATGCCAGTTATTTATATATACACATCGCCATAAAATTAGTGTATTTTACACGTTGCTTTTCCTGAAAATTATATTTTACTATAAAAGGAAAATTAGTACTTAATTGGAATTTTACCATGCAAGCGCTCGATTAATTGCGGTGGACAATTTTATTTCTCTCAACTTTATCAAGGATACAAGATTTAGAACAGCCTGCACATGTATGATTATTGAAAATTATGCATAAATCACCTCAATGATTTTGCGAGCCTCCTTGTAGCGGCCGGTTTGCAGAAAAGCGAAATATAGATCGTACAGCATCATCATTTCACCCCTCTCCTGGCTCAGGAACTCCATGACTATTCAATGAAACAAGAAGCCAAGTCAAGAACTAAATAAATGTTAAGATAAATAAACATTTTCATGGCACCTGAAGTTCATTACCAGTTAATAAAAAAATCTTCAATACATTACTAATACATTGCAAACATATGAAAAAACAATAAAATGATTTTAGTCTGATAGGTGTGACAAATTCCTTAACAATTCTACAGCAACTCAAAAAACATTAACAAAAACAATTAATTTGATTGTCAGATTTATCCGAGCTGCTTCAAGATAATATTAAAAATA
>CM051500.1:16521972-16563429 GCA_028031935.1 Paedocypris micromegethes
AAAAAAAAAAAAAAAAAAAAAACACCCAACCACTGTTCATTAATCATTCAATTTTCAAGTACAGTAGTCTGTCTTTTGGTGGGACTATGTAGTATATTTCACACCTCTCTGTAAAAGTTCAGCGTCTCCTTTCTCCACCAGGCCACAGATAAGGTCGTGCATTTTAGGCATCTGGTTATATAGTTTGAAGCACTCCATAACGGCATCAAAAGCTCCAGCATAGTCACCACTGCAAGAAATCACAGAAAATCAAAATCAATCCAAGCAAGAATGACCATCAAGACAAAAACTCCAAATCTTTCATTTAAAGTAGCTCATGATACAGTTTTATGTGGCTTTCATGATTGATCAAATTTGTATAATTTTTAATACAGTTTGGGTACTTATTTATTCAATAAATGTACGTGAGAGGACTCATCACAACATCCTGGGATACACTATAGCTTAATGCAGATATAGTATAATAAAGACTTATTCCACAATGACAAGTTCATTAATTACACTTGTTTATATGAACTTATCAAGCACACACACTTAAGCAAGCATGTGTAAAAAATGTCGTCAGCTTCTTGTGGCTCCGGCGTTCACTTGCATCCAACTGGGTTGCTTGGCACAATTTGGCAACACAATTAGATCTGCATTCTTGCCTCAATCACAATCCTCCATTTCTCTCATAAAAGCTCAGGGCTTAGACTCTGAGAGAACTAAAGGAGTGAACAGACGAGAAAAATACCACTGCTATCACTCTATTGTGACTGCAGTGGCAGCCATGGAGTGATTGGGTAATTACCATGCCAATCACACTGAGGTCAAAGCAGAAAGGGCAGAGGAAGAAGAGGTGGGTGAGGAGGGAAAGTAAACCGGTGAGATTCAACGGGTGTCATTTCAGAGGCGTTTCAACCCCAGAGATTATACAGTCAGGGATGGGATATGCGCTTGAGCGAAGGGTGACCTTGCAAGGAAGGGAGATGGACACACAACAGGCAGCGTTTGAGCTGAGCGCGATGCCGGCTCTTAGGCAATCACACTTAATTGAAATGAAGAGCGACAATATTATTCATCAAGCGGGAGTCAAGAGCCAATTCACAATGGTGGATGATTGCGCAATGCACTTGAAGGAGGGGGCGTATTGTGGACATATTGGATTCTAATTAATTAGGACAAGATACCGAGATGTTTGTCAGTCAACAGAATGTTTCCCAGTTGAATAGGAGCAATAAACTAAACTTGCACTTTTCAGAGTCAGTTATTGAGTTACAACTGCTATAAGGGTTATGACGCAAGACATAAAAAGATACAGTCGGTACAGCATATTTGATATCTAACACATACTGTATATAATACCATACATTCAAATATCATAATATATATGCTTATGACGGGCAGGTTCATTTATGGTCTGTGTTTGTTTGTTTGTCTATTATGATGTGTGCAGTGCGTTATGGTGATGTTTGTTTATTTATTTGCTTGGATTTGTTTTTGCTGTTGTGACGTGAAATTTCCCCGCTGTGGGACTAATAAAGGATTTTTCAATTCAATTTCAATTCAATTCAATAATAAAATATCACAATAGTTTAATGTTTATTAATAATAATAATCTAATGAGGAATTTTCTCTTTTTAGTTTAAGTTGTTCTAGTACAATTCTAGGCCCGTTTAAACAAAATCCATTAATGTCAGCCAATTTCATGCGCATTGAGACAGTTCTAACTGTGAAAAGCGCTTTACAAATGCACTGAACTTGAACTTGATTTAAACAAATGTCTTATTTTGTTTAATGCAAAAATTCAATGGCTCAGAAAAGCCATTCGAGATATCCATAAAGCAATTATAGGCTACCTTTTCAGTATTTCGAGCCACAGCTGATCACCAAACACACATCGGTTCTAAAAACAGGATTAGGCTTGGCAAGCAAACTTATCTTTCAAACGGTTTACGCTGTTTGTGCCCTAGACATGCCATTTAAAAAATGACATTCCTCGTAAACTCACCACCCCCAAACTCAAACCAGAGGCTTTTTAACCATACCCATCAAGATGAAATGAGTCACCCACAATGGCAATTACTCCACCCCTCACAAACCAACCCCACCATCGCCTCCTGCCATTCCCATCTAACTAACCTTCCCAAAAAAGAATTAACCATGTTGAAGGCTTCATAATTTCCTCAGATACAATTTAGCTGTCAGTGGCGTTCAGGCTTACTGCAACATCTTCCTCTTAATGTCACTAACTTTGCATGTCAAGCACTTTCCAGCCAATTAAGTTGAAGGAGAATAAAAAAGCAAGTGTGAGTGCTTTGAGCGAGGAACCTGAAGGATTAGACAAGAAAGCTAATTTCATCCATCCATCTATGAAAACCCTTATTCCAGTGACACTCTACAGACACTCTATGACTTCCATTGCCTTTGTTACAAAGACTGGAATCCCTGCCATATTTCTTAAATTTTATTGCTAAATCAAATAAATGCTTTGTGTGCGTGTGTAGGATTATATTAGTCATCATTGGTGACGATGAAAATACCATATTCACTTCACTTTTTGACACATGAACAAGAACATTAGGGTAAAATGTAAGTTTTGTGCAGTGAAGAAACTAAATTGCTGCTGTCAAGTGACAAAGTGGCGATCAATTCTGAGTGACCCATGTATCTTTTCCAAGCAGTCGAATCTTAATTTTACATTGGCCAGAAAGTAGTAGTATTATTTACGCACGCATGCACGCACGCACGCACGCACGCACACACGCACACACGCACACACGCGCACACGCGCGCACACACACACACACACACACACACACACACACACAATGAAGCAATTGCAATATTTGTTTCTACTACTAAAAGATTAATTAATTTTTATGGTTTTAAGAGTAATTGGGTCAGTTACTCAGCATAACACTTTTCAAACAGTTTTTAGAAGTGTAACATTTAATTAGTAATTAGTTGGGTTTCTTTAAAGATTTCAATTTACAAAACACCACCTACAACTACCATTAAAATCCCTTCATAGATGTAGTTGTATCCCATGAAAAGCATCATCTGGCAGTTTTCTATTCTGTCCTGAAAAGTTGATTGTTCGGATCATTTGAGAATGAGGATGGGATCGGAAGCAGCGACTTGTGTTGTCGTGGCTACGGCTTCCGTCTGTCAGAGTTAATCCCACAGAGAAGTGTTCATTAAGTCATTACAGTTGACAGGATGACGAGACACTGACACACACCACTTTGTCCTTTATCTGCGCAACCCAGACCAAAGAAGAGACGGTGAAGAGAGATGGACGGGTTGGAGCCAGTGTAATCAATTGTTCCAAATCCACTCAGAATGCAACACTTGTAGAGATATTGCATATTTATTGTAGACTTGAATATTTTAACAATACAACATTTGACTAGTTAAAATATCACTAATGATTAAAAGATTTACCATCAAACTTAAAATCACATTGGAGGAAGATTATGAGGCAATAAACAGGTTTTATTTATTTAAAGTGTTAGTGAAAAATTCTGTATCATTTAAATTGCCCATGCTCATTCTTGCTGTTCATCTTTTTCACACCACAATCAGAAAAACCCCGACTTTACATTGTTAAAATGTAAGTTTTGCCCATAGTGGCCATTTCCAGAAGCCTGTAGATTGTGCGGAGAATTTGCTTGTGTGGCGGCCAGTCTGTGTGTGTGTGTGTGTGTGTGTGTGAGGTTGTGCTGGTGGTTTATCAGAATCTCCACCGAGAGACGCTCTGATCTCTCCATATCTGCTCCTTAATGAACCTGAGCTAAATTGGAAACCTTATCGCGCACGAGGCAGCAATTAAAGCCTGTGTGTTTGAGGCACTCGAGTGACAGGGAAACAAACAGTCTCTGGAGGGGGGGGGCACACGGTGTGCGGAGTAATGCTCTCAGTGAAGGTATATTGCCCACCTCAATATCCCACAGCAGGGAGGGGGAACGGCACTTACGAGGTGCGACGCATGGCCAGGATAAATCCAGCAATTAGCACAGGGTGCATAATTAACATGCAAATTAGTTGATCTGCTTAAAAGCAGCTTCTACAAATTGACAAAAACAAATGAGGGTGAGATTTAGGGGCCCAGGGAAACTTAATTTCTCTCCCACTTTTATTGAATTTAGTCACAGGAAATGGCAGATTTTTCACTTTGACCCAAAGGGAAACAACTGAAACTGTGCATACGCACACAAACACAAAAGCCGCATTTGTAAAATGCTGTTCTTTAATGTACTGGGCCAAATGTATGTTTTAGCGTTAAAATATTCGAAAATTAATTTTTTTGTTTATATAGGATTTTACTGTCTAGACTCTAATTTCTATTGATCAGTATTGTATATTTTTATAATCTGTGTAAATCACTTAACTAATGCCTAAAATCAGTCATAGTCATGCCTAAAACTCATTCCGTTTTGTTTCAGAAATGTGTTTATCCCAAAAAATATTAATAAATATTTAAATATTAAATATTTAAAATTGCCAAAAAACACAATTGAAAACAAATAGAGAAATTTTCATGTCAAATTTTGACATGAACACATTAAAATGTATCACCTCACCTTTCCAGATAGCAAGTCATGAGTGGTGAGCAGAGTATGTTGGATGGTTTAGCCAGGCCTAATGTGAAGATGGTCTCCTGGAGGCGTCGAATAGTGCTCGCATCCCCTTTCGCAGCAGCTGCGTTTAACGCGAGCGAAATCAAGTAGATGTTGGTGTCTCTTAATACCACATCCTTTTCCTTCATCTCCTTTAGAACGTTCACTGCCTCTGCATGAAAGCAAGGGGAAACATCAGTGATGCAGTCAAAATACAAACAGTCACAAATATTAATTGAATGTAAAAATGTTATTAGAAGCCACAATTAAAACTAGAAAAAAATTTTTTTTTAACCATTTAAACTGGTTTTCTGAAAAACATTCACCCACTTATCATAAGAACAATACAAAACTCAAAAGAGTGTGACTCTGAACGCTAACGCTTATCGGAACGCTAAGATGTCCCCCAATGGGCCGGTGCCAGTTGAGAGTGTGTGAGAGAGGGGAAGAGGTGATAAAAGCCCCCTTAGATAATTTCATGTGGGGAAAACAAACCGCTATTAAAACAACATTTTACACCCAGCGGGGATGCAAATGCAGCCGTATAATGCCAATTCGCCGCTAATTGCTACTTGCATTTCTAAACGAGACTACAATTACAGAGGCCCCCACAATAGTCAGCTATTTTTTTCACGGCTCCCTGCGAAATCATGGCGGGAAATTATAGGTGTGCGGCGAGTGCCCGGCGCGAACTCGACGGGCTCCGGTCTCGGATACGCCACAGCTCCGCAGCCGTAATGGAGGCTTTTTACTGGGCGATGCTCCCATCTGGCAGAGGGGAGAAGGTTCACCTCCACAGCTGCTCTGTCACCAAGCCAGATAATTAAGATGTGTTTACGCGCTGTTTAGAGGCTAGCTAATGGGCTGATACCGATAGGGTCTGTTTGCTCCGCCGATACTAATCATCTAGAACCGAGGAAAAGTGAAAGTGAGTAGAAATGAAGATATTATCCTCACAGCTGCGCCCATGTCAGCCATTGCTGCCGACTCCAAAAAAAAACCAAATCTCCTTGATTTGTTCAATACTCTGGAAAATTTCCATTTAAGGTTGGAAATACAAGAACATTGACTGGTAGATATTGAGAGTTACTTTTGGGGCTCTGGGTGAGCATTGAAATGTACAATTTAGTTCAAGGTAAATGTAATGGAAAATGTACAGTAATACCACAAATTCTACTCTTAACAAAGGCAAGGAAATGCATACATTATCAATAAACTCCTGTTACAGAGAACTGTCTTATAACAGCACATATGTAATACCAAAGTGGCAAAAAAAAAAAAAAAAAAAAAAAAAAAAAAAAAAAAAAAAAAAAAAAAAAAAAAAAAAAATCAGTCAAAAATCTTGGAAACAGCAAAAATAAAATAAAATCAGCTATGCAACTGTGCATCTTTAGGAACCGCCATTAACACATTAGAATGATCTCAAAATCTGAATGTGGAAAAAAAATTACTAGAGATAGAATAAACCTGCTAATAACAACCGCCATGCTATAAGACAAGCTACAATTCGCCATTAGTAAAATAAGCGAGGCACAATTTATATTGAGCTTGCCATTATGGACATTCAAAAATCATCAGTGGATTTATAAAATTTTGCTTATAACAAAACAAAAACAATTGACAACTGTCAATCAATCTGCAACAATGGATTTCTTGTGTCTTTCATTCGTGCTAAACTGCTGCATTAAATAAAACAAACACCATTTGTCTCTCTATTTTTTGTTAGAGGCAGGAACCACTTCAGACACAGCACAACCATTTTCCTAAACTATATAAATACGTCCTTTTTAGTTTATAACAAAATATTACAGTATAATGAACAAAAAGTGAAAAATCACGACTTATGCTGCCTTCACTTCAGTGTCTGCACGATGAAAGACAGTCTGCTTGTTTTAGCCCACTAATTCCAATCTGTCACTTCATCACCCTGCAATTTCGGTCCTGTTGTTATGCAAATGAAGCGCAGTGCTCCGTACTGTCAGGGAAAGTGATGAGCCAAAAGCAACAGTGAAGCGGGAAACAGAGGGTTCAGCGGGGTCATGCTGAGTTTATGAGAGGCTGCTTTTGTATGATAAAGCTCTGTTCACTTATCTATACTGTCATGCTGTTATTCCAGCACAGATCTCATCCTTTACTGCTATTTTTTTTTTATTTTGAGGATTGTTTTATCAAGATCCCAGCAGTCAGCCCATTTAAATAGAGGCTTGTCATTTAAGAAGCTCTCTTGTCTGAAAAGTGCCACATGTTATGTGTTAACAGCTGGATATGAATTGAAGCAATGGAGGTTAAGTGGATCGCCGGAGGGCGTCCTGACAGCGATACCCACGAGGGGATCAGAACTAACAACCTCTTGATTCTTAGGCCATCGTTCCAGGCACTCAGCCATGCACTTCCCTCACAACCTCGGGCTTTAAAAGCATTGTTCTACAGCATCACAATGATGTAGGGCAATGTTTAAGCCATGTTCCAAAGCTGGATCAAAGTCGTGCGGCGGTTAGAGCTCTAATGCAACTCACAAACTTCTACACAAAAACTTGACAACTAAAAAACTGAAGCTTGCTTTGGTATTTTCTTTCACAAATATATGAATACATGCAGAAAATGTAATTAAATGTGTTTGCAAGATTGAGACACACTTTACAAAGATCTAGATGCAGCTCAATCTGTAGAGTGGTGATGGTAAAGTCAACGTCAAGGTTCAACTTTAAGGTGATGAAAAAGTAAAAAAAAAAAAAAAAAAAAAAAACTAAAACTGCAACAGAACTACTTGTATCAGAAAGTTGAACCAATGATCAAACTCAATCCGCATTTAGGGATTTATTGATCCACAGATCCATCCACAGTCTTTTCGCTACACGACTTAATACACAACTAATAAAAAAAAAGAAACTGAGAAAAGTAGAAAAAAAACAGCTCAGAAAAACAACATTGGGCAATTGATGACATGAACTTCAGAAGGTTGTGACGGCAATGACGGGCGCTTAGTGGCTTGGTGACAGAGGTGAGTAAATCTGAACAACAAGCGGCGGGCACGTACTGAAGACCAATAGTCGACGGTTCCTTCTCTGATGGACACACGCACATATATGCACAATTCCCTCGTCGCCTGAATTCACATGCAAATGTGCGTGTGTGTGAATTACTGTAGCACTTTCCCCGACATGATATGCCATTAGTATCAGGACGGATTTCGGTAATTCCGTTAAAGTGCCTGCGGTCCTGTAATTTTCCTTCGCTCGGTGACAGGATGAGTCCGACCGAGAACAAGGAGGATGCGCAAGAGTGACACGCATCGTGAAAAGAGAGATGGAGCGTGTATTTTCACCATCACGGTATGAACGGAGCAAAAAAAAGTAACACTTTTATTGTAATTGTGTCTTATTTAAGCGTGGAGAAATCCACCATGGAATTCAGATAATGGCTGATTAATGTCACTACCGGGATGAAGCGGCGTCCCAGATGACACTCTCACGTGTGCATGCATACATGCGCTTTCGCATTGGATTCTAAATGCAGCCTTTAAAAAAAAACAATTAAGAAAGAGGCTAGTCTTGAATAACAGTGCGATAAATAATGCAAAAACCTTACTGGCACCTTAATGTCCTAAATGGTTTACAATGGCAAAAATGTCAGGCTGTTATATTTTTTTTGAAATGCTACATTATTTAATTCTTCCATGAGGGTGAAAATGTGGCTCTATCTAATTCTTTGTGGAGAGTGAACACACACAAAGCACATGAGGACTGGCACACTCACCTTCCAGCATGTCATGTTTGGTCAGTACTCGGACCAAGGCCGCATACTTCTGTGCATCCAGTGCAACCTGAGAGTCCTTGCGAGCCCTGAGCAACAAACACGATTCAAACCAGCAGCATTTTTGCTAAAACAACTAATTATTAAGACTGAAGACGAGTCAATAACAATTTATAATCAACACAAAAATGATTGATTAACACTTTGAAATTGGTTTCTAAAAACTAAACTTTTTTCTTAAAACTAAACTTTTCCTCACAGCCTTCTAAGCTGCAGGTTTGATGCTAGAACAGAAAGCAACCAAACAGTTATTTTCAAAACACATTGGCAATCATTGATATGCAGTATGTATTCTGTAATATGTGATAATATCAGATTCTCATTCATATTGTAAAGCTTAGAATTAGGAAGGCTAATATAATAACAAGTACTCACAATTCCCTCTTGAGGTTAAGAGCTTCCTCTGCGTTATCATGGCGGCAACATAGATTGATGAGCATGGCGTATGATGCAGGAGTCATATCACTCTCGTACTGCAGTTTGAACTCCAAAGCCTGATCAAGTTTCTACAGGGGACGCCAGACATAAAAGATCGTATATATAAAAAAAAATATTTTTAGAAATTAATCACACACATGACTTTGTGTATGTACTAATGTGCATACATGCATGTTTATTTACAAAGAAGAAAATAAATGTAGAAAAAGACTGACAGTGAGCACATTAGAGACACAGGAACATTTAACATTAAATATTACAATATTAAAATATTTAAAATAAAAAGTTACCATATTTTAGAGATTTACAATTACCCAATATTTACTTTTATAGAAAGTCATAGTTTATTTATTATAGAAAGCAGATGTTTACATGTATAAATACTGAACAAACAACAATAGCACTAAATTGGAAACATGGTTGTTTTCTGTTTTCTTGTGGAAAACTTACTTCTTCAGCACACAACATAGCAATTATTCTTTTGAGCGCTAAATCGATGGGTTTTGCTTCGGCTTTCAATTCTTCTAAATTCTTCTCTAGGAAGTGAAGTCTGCCTTCTGATTTCTAAAAACAGAGTCGTCTCAATGTTAAAGCTCTTCTGAAGTGTTCTGAAGTGTAAAACACTTACTCTTATCAGTGAAGCATCGTGCACCATCACACCTTCTTTTCCATCCACAAGAGCAAGAACGTCCTGAATGAAGAATATACATTATGGTAGATAAGGAAAATTCAGGGTTTCAAAGACTCCAATGTATTTTACTTTAAAGGCTAACTGTTAGGACGTAATAAAATCCTTGCTAAACTGAATTGTTTCTGAATAATACTATGACGAGTACAAACATGACTAACGTGAATATACAATCAGTGATCATTCTACATTCTGCAGTTTTACAAAATCATTTTACAAAACATTTCTCTTAGTAAACCCTAAAATCTGCTTTTCAGTGTGTTAAGCGGTTGAAATCGTGTTTGCGACATCAAAGGTTTTGGGTTCAATTCATATAGACTGTTTTTATAAATGCAAGTTTGTTTCAACAGAAAACAATCTGAAATACACTGCAAGATCATTTAACAAGCTGTGGACCAAATGAAAAAAAAAATGCGTTAAAGAAACCTTGATAAGTTCTGGAACATGGTAGGACTCCAGAATGTTCCGGATCCCTCTAAAGATATTCAAAGAAATGTTGACATTCTGGAAAGAAAAAAAACAGTTTATTTGCCATTAAATTATACGTTTGTGTAGTCATTTTAAAAGGGTGCAGTTCACAAACATACCATGTTTTTGAGCAGACTGAAGAACTCCCTGAGCTTCTCTTCCTTGGACTGCACTTCTTTCTCACTCATACCATCAATCAGGTTGTACAGGAGATAAGCCACATTTTCTACATAACAAAATAGACATGTTCAGTTCACATAAAGTCCTAAAACAGCTTTTCTAAGACAACTGAGGTTCTGCAGTCCTGCAAATAAGCTCATTCTGTGTGTGTGTGTGTGTGTGTGTGTGTGTGTGTGTGTGTGTGTGTGTGTGTGTGTGTGTGTGTGTGTGTGTGTGAAGCTGACATAAGCATCTCTACCCCAGACTGGACTGAAGTATATTTTAACATGAGGCTGGCAGCTGACAGCCTCGCGCACACATCTGTGTAGTGGCTGCTGATGGGATGAGACAGAGAGACCTCCATCTCCATCGCTCCCACCTGCTCGGACACCAGCACAGAGGCCTGTTACACCGCAGCCAGACGACAAACACTCACTGAATCTCTGTTAACTCAGCGCAACGTCAGCAACTAGAGAGCACTCGTGCTCCACACACACACGCTTAATGCAAACCTCAGTTGTCAGGATAAGCTTCATCACATTCTTACAGATCAGTGCCTGCTTCCACATACACCGTCATGAAGCTGCGCAACTGAAACGGCATCAGACAACATAGCTGCGGTTCTAATGCGGAGTTCCTGACCTTTCTGCTCTGAAACCAAACAGAACTGCATCCTGCAGTCAGTTAGCTGGTGTTTGGAACATTAAAGTTCGTGTTTCGTTTAGGAAATAGAATAATGAGACAATTAATGATGTGCCTTAAATCTATCATTTAGCTCCAAAAATAATTAACAACAAAAGAAAAAAAAACGGAAAAAATTAATAAAACATACCTGATGTTTCAGGTTGAACTCGATTAAAGCGAGTGTCTTTATAAAGAATCTCTGTGATCTGTAAAAGGAAAAAATGGTTCACAAATTTTAGCAAATACAAGGTTCAATAATCATTTTTTTTGAGGTTCATGGTTACGCTGCTTCAACATCTCACTTACCTTTGCCATTAGCTCCACATCAGAAAACCTGTAGGGGGCAGTAAATCATCAGAGATGATTCACATGCAAAAAACAAAACAAAAAAAAAACAGCAATTGTAATAATATTAGTAAAAATTAATTAATAACGGTAACCAATATTAATTAAATGCAACCAGCACACATATTGCTGATGACAATCACTAGTAAAACAGCATACTGCTCATTATCAAGACTTGCTTCCGTTTCATTTACATTAAAAAAGCACCAACATTAAATTCGTAAATAACACAAAAATGAAGTGCGGAGTACTTTTTTTTGTTCAAGTACAACATCTAGAATCGTAACAGCTTCAAACACGTTTAGACGTTGAGGGAATGGTGGATGCTGATCGGAGTTGCCGATTGCTAAGGAAAAGATTGGACATTGTGTAATGATTAAATTATCTCCTGACCTTGACTTCTACAAGAGCAGGTTGCTACAGAGTGATGCCCCAACAGCCCCCTCTACCCTGCTGACAACCCCAATTACCAACCTGACATCCATCGCTGCTGGCAACCTCCCTGCTCCGCTTCCTCATCTAAATGCTTTTGCTAAATACAGAGAACAGCAGCATCTGCTGCCCTACGGCCTTGGCGCTTGAATTAGTTAAAAACCGAGCTTGTTCTTTAGCTACAGTGCATGATGGGATTGATTTTAGATCAGTGACAGAAAGCACTCAGTGATATGATACAAAAGTGATGCGGTAAAACAAAACGATGCGGGAGAGAAGCAAGCCACAAGGCCGCCATCTGTGGGAACCAGCTTAAAAAAAATAAATAAAATAAAATAAAATCACACGTCAGTCAGAGGAATAATAGTTAGTAGTCTTTCAGCATCCATCGGACCCAAAGAAACAAAAAGGACACGCTTTATCTGCATTCTTCCCATGCAGTAATTGGTCTACAGATGCGTCCATATGCATGAGGTTGAGAATGAGTGGCTGTCTAGCCAAAAGGCAGAAAATTGCACACACACACACACAGCGTTGAGTGCTTCACTTACCCTCTGAATCCAATGAGGAGACTGGCGCGGAAAGCACTGAGGTCAATGGCTGGGAGAGCAGGTGAACTCACTGTCGAAGCCAAAGGAATACATGTAAAGGTCATGACAAAGCATTTAATCTAAAGAATATAGATAACTTTATAGGAGTATATATGTAGATACATTTCTCCAAAAAAAGTATAAACGCACATCTGTGTGTGGTGTGTGTGTGTGTGTGTGTGCTGAAGTTGCTTGGAATTGTTCTTGAAATTGTCCTTGCAATCGCAGACGTTACATGTTCTTGTAAATAAGTTGAAAACATACCAACAGTTTGAAAGTCACACTGGACTAGTAGTCAGTCAAGCTGTGTGTGTTTGATCAGATATCGGCCAATTAGTCTCCAAGTAATTATTATAATCACAGAGTAGAACATCTTTCTGAGCTGAACAATTTCTGAAAAAGAACATGAGATTGCAGACGTGGCCCATTTTCACAGACATTAAAGCTTACTCAGAGAGTACACCCCGGCGAGGTTTCCATGTGACGCTTCAGCTCGTAGCTCCGCCGCAATCCAGCTATGGTTGTCCACGTCAAAGCCGGCTTCCTGCAATTATCAACCCAGGTTAGAGGGCGTTTTAGCCATGGACAGACTGACAAAACACAGGTAGAAAGCAATTACCTTAAGAGATGTACGAGCACTGTCTACCGATGGAAAGCATGGCAGGATATAAGTAGTGAAACTATCAACATCTGTTGGGACATCCAGCTCTTGCATGCCTCTCAGTGCTTCCAGTACGCCTGAAACAAAGCACAACATCAACTTCAATTTATAGTAAATAATGGTATGGAATTGATGATGCTGTTGCAAAAACAATAACCAGTACATTGATTTTTTTGTTTAAAAAAAAATAATTTTGCTAAAAGAAATTGTTAACTAACATTTCATTTATTTTCTTTTGTGTATGAACACCTTGCTTGATCTACTGGCTGTCTTTAAAAAACAAAGTATGTTGTGTCTCCAGTATTTAGAAAGTTACTCCGTGATTTTCTGACTACAATCAAAAATGAGATCTCAGTAGCAACGAGGAAGGACATCACCCAATTATTAATATTCTAATACACATAAGAGTCTAAACTTAGTCGGACAAAAGATCAACTGTGTGAATCAAAATTCAAATCTCTGCAAGAAAAATGATGACAATTATTACTTTTGAAAACAAATGTGGAGGGGGGGGGGTAGAGTTTAGAAAGAGTTGTTGACGTTGAGTTTTTTTTTTTGCAATAGATTGTTTCCAAAGTATTTTGATTCCTGAAAATTGCTCATTTGCACAAATCTGATTTCATACAATGACAGCAACTTATAAAAGGTAGAACGGGTGCAGAAAAAAAAAAAAAACCCAAATCAAAATCTAATTTGACTTTCATTAGGTGTGTTCCAATGAGAAAGCCTTAAAGGAAAACACTCTGAGGCCTGCGCCTGGTTCTCCAAGTGGAGCCTTCTACTGCCTAAAGCACCACATGCATATGGAAAAGGATCTGTCAAAACAGCTGAGCAAATGCCTGTCTCCCTCAGTGTGTGTGCGTGTGCAATAATGTTGGGGAACACGTGAACCAGTGGTTTGTGTTCTGTTTACTCTTCACCTTGATCCTTAGCACTCTGTATCGCAATGCTCAGGGGACACCTACACACCTGAATAAAAGATAAGAGCAGCTTTTATCTGCCATTAAAACCTGCATCTGGTGCCAGAGGCTGCAGGCAACCAGTGTGTGAGCATTAGCCAGGTAAAGCACCTGGAGGCCGCATCCATTCGTTCATCCATCCATCTCTCCACGGTGCATCTTCGGCCATTCATGCCTTCTTGCAACTCAGTAGTCATTTGCTTTCAACCAAGAAAGAGCCACTCTTCTCAATGGAGCCCGAGGGCTGTCTGTCTCTTCATTCTTTTATTTTTATGAGATGACACACCTTTCACTGCTAAATAATACATTGATCCATTTGTCAGCCATAAAAGTAGGAAACCATGGTGCAGGCTAGTATGAATGGGCATGAAGAACAGATATCCAGTCAAAACATGCACTGATTCAGACTTTTTTTTTTCTCTGCTCTTCGCGATTCAACATTTTTTTTCCCAAAGAGCTTTTATGGAACAAATTGGGTTCAATGAATTCTCAGGTGACCTTCGGATCTCTGTTTGCTACATCACTGGGTTTGATGATAAAACAGTAAGTGCAGGAAGTAACCAAGACTGCAGTCTCTTTTACTAGAGGGGCAGCAAAAGGGTCAAGGGTCAAACTGTAAATAGAAGCTTCATTTCCAAACAAGAAAATTAAAACGTAAAGGGAATTTAATATGTTATGGGTTATATTACTAACAGGAAATGTATAGAATAAGGGTATTGCAGTAAAATTTGAAACTGAAAACAAAAAAAAAACTGATTTTACCACTAACAATTATCTTGTGATCAGATTTTTTTTAAATGAATGAATGAAGTAGACAAGATCCGCACTTGAGTCGTGTACAGACGCAATTGATCAAATATCAACCATCCAATCACAAGCCCAAATCACTGACTTTTAGGACACAACATCCACAACTCAATCTACTGACTGAAATTCTATTACAAAACTAAAATAAATGTTCTGCTTAAATGTAAAAGGTTGCCTGTGACTCATTGATCCAAAAAAATAAATAAATGCAACTTTTCAGACCTATTGCTGTAGCGTAAAATGTATTCATTTGTGGAGACAAAGAAACTTTTTTGGGAAACTGACTTTCTTGAATAGATTCTTGAAATGTTTAACAAAGCCTAAAACTAATTAGGAAAGTTTAGGGGAAAAAAGATCTGAAGAAGCCAGGTTACTTCTTAAAAGCATTTTTAAAGATGTCTTACTCTCTGACGGATGTGGAAGTTGATGAAACCCTTAAAGTGGATTTCTGTGGTTACTATGACTGAAATGAATTCACTGGGAAAAAAGACTCATGCGAAAAAGTGTGTGTGGGGGGAGTAACAGGGCTCACTAGAGATTTTCAGAAATGTTGCACAGAGTGTTTAAAATTCAGATGTAAAAGCTTGTTGCAAGATACGCGAGAGGCTGAGGCAATCTTCTCGCCCCGTGTCACAAGCAATGAGCTGCATTGCTTCTTGAAACTGACAAGCACTACAGCTTGCGGCTGAGGAGACAAAGCTAGCATATGCTTTTACAAACTCGCCTGCCCAAATCCACACCTCATCAAAATGCAAACTTTTCCCCCTTTCCGCACTTGTGAACACGTGGTTGGAAAACCGGTGGGAGGAAAGGGGGAAGGGTGTCTGCCCGCTGGTGACACCTGTGGACAGAATGTGACATGGCGCTAAATATTTCATGGCCGTGCACAGTGGCGCACGTAATTGAAAGTGAATTCCCTCAGAGCGCTCGAATTTACATGAAACCCAGTCACTACAAATTCTGTCATGTAACCAATGCAGACATCAACTTTTAAAGTAAAAAAAAAAAAGTATAACCGCGCTTCCTGAAAATATTGATTCTCAGTTGTAGTATTTATTGATTAGCAGTTATTGATTATTTTGAATACAAGAGATTATTTTGTTGGTATATATTTGCTATTCTATTGGTTGGTATATATAATGTATTTCACCCATTACTTAAGTAAAAATCAATAAAACAAAATAAATAACTGCCAGCCTAAAAAAAAATACAAAATGAACCAATTGCAAAGTACCTTTTAAAAAAAAAAAAACTCAAAATACATTAGTGTTTATATGCATCATTTAATACTGTATTAGCAAAAAAAGAAAGAAAAGTGTCAAATACTCTTTAAAACGTCTTAAAACAACCAAGTTCAATCTTTTTTGTTTTTGAAAGTTTATGAATGCATTTAACCAAAAATTAACAAAAAAAAAATCTATCTTGCTGAATCGTATCGTAAAGAAGTGCAAGAAAAAAGGAACTTTGAAACCCAAAAAGATAATAATAATAAAAAAAAGATAACAGCAAGTACACTCACCAAGAATGTTCTTGTCCTTCAAATGATGAGTAAATAATGGCCAGAAGTAGTGAGATCTGACAGGATATCCTTCTTCCTTCATCCTCTTCATAATCTCAATAGCCATTCCTACAAATAACACCATTTTTATAATCAAACTCCACAAAATAATCAACCTTTTAATAATCTAATAATCCTAATAATCTACTTTTTCATTTAGAAAATGAAAAAGTAGGGTCTTTTACAACCAAGTTTCAAAATTAAATTTAAAATAATGTTTAAAATATACACTAAGCTAAACATATGTGTGGCCAATAAGCTGCTTTTTGAGAGAATAAATGGCAGAGAAACTTGATGTAAAAATTTTAAGTTTGAACTCACCAGCCTTCTTGGCTTCCAGGGCACATTGCAGTATAAACTGCAGTGGTGAAGAGTGCAGGGCAGAATCCTTCAGCTCTTTACAAAACCCAACCATCTTCTCAACAGTCTGCAGGTAGAGAAACTCAAGTAATACAGTGTCGTTTATTTGTTTGATTTTTTTACGCCATCTTAGCTTCAATGGCTATATTAAATGGCAATAGGGTGTTCGACAATTTTACATGTTAGAAAGCAAAACATCTCTATCACAGCTGTTAAATAGCAATAAAATACACAACTTTTGAAAATGACTTCAACAAATTAGATACACTAATTCATGTTGATTTCTATTAACAATTGTAAAATCTTTTGTGGTAACTTAGGGTTAAACTTTCTTAAAAACATCTGTTAAAACATTTTCTGAACAAAACCGTTGTCTAATATCACACAATCGATCACAGTCAATTAAAATATGCTTTACAGTCAAAATATTCCCGCATCGATCACAACGTGGTTTTTCTTCATAATAAATATGAATGAGTGAGCCTGGACTCTGGAGTGTCCTATTCTACATCTGATAAAAACAACTTGATCCTTTCTGTTATCAAAACCACAGTTTAATCTTTTGCTTGGGTTTAATCAATTGGGTTCGCTTCAAAAAGCTTGTTATTTCTGCATTCATTCCATTCGCACTGCCATCTATCTTTTTTATATATTTATTTCTGACTTGATATCCGATACCGGAATCTGGCACTCTGTAATTTCCATGTGATGAGCGTTCTTTGCTGCTCTGTCTGCTATTTCGTTACCGTAAAGTCCAGTGTGGCCAGGTACCCAGCAGAAAACAATGTCATATTTAGCCATTTTTAATTCGTCAATTTTCACCAGTAAAGCAGTGATAGCTAGATGTTGCATTTTTAAAAATTCCAGTGCTGGCAGGCTGGACAGAGAGTCTGTACAGATTAAGTAATGACGTTGCACTCTCCTTTCTATGAGTTCTAGTGCAAACAGTAGTGCATTTGCTTCTGCTGTGAAGACTGAACATTGTCCAGATATTCTTTTTGCAAAATGTTCTGTGTTGATCACTACTGCAGCAGATACTCGTCCGTCTGCTTTGGATCCATCTGTATATACTGGTAAGTGATGTGGAAATTTGGTTCTTATGGCCAGATATTCTCCAAGGAAAATATTAGGATGAATGTCTTTTTTCTTATGTTGAGCCAAACTCATTACAATAACTGGCTTTGTGTTATCCCAAGGTGGTAATAGGGCAGTAGATTGTTGTTGTCAGCATATCCAATCTTATGTTTAGTTCTTCCAAATGTGATTGTATTCACAGTCCAAAGGATCTGATGAATGTTGCTCTCGCTTCAAATAAATGAGAGTATTCGGGGTGAAAGATTGGAGAGTATGCTGGATTATTCTGATTGGATTTCAGCTTTACTGCATAGTTCAAAGATAATTTCAGTCTTCTGTTATATAGGAATGGTTCATTTGCTTCCTCATACAAACTTTGAACTGGTGATGTTCTGAACGCTCCTAGGGCGAGTCTCAGGCCAGTGTGATGTATAATGTCCAACATTTTTATGTAGGATTTTCTGGCTGATCTATAAACTATGCATCCATAGTTCAGTTTAGATCGTACAAGTGTTTGGTAGAGTCTTAGTAACACTTCGCAATGCGCACCCCATTTGATCTTTGATAGAACTTTTAGAACATTCATAGCTCTGAAGTATCTCTTTCGCAGCTCTTTTAGATGTGAGATAAACAATAGTTTGTTATCAATAACAATTCCTAAAAACTTTGTCTCTTTTACAATTTGTATGGGCCCCTCTGTCCAGTACAAGTTCTGGAGCCAAGTGCATAGAACGTAGACGGCAGAAATAGATACATGTGGTCTTTGATTTAGAAAATGCAAAACCATTGTGTACTGACCAGTCGTACATCTTGTTAATACATATTTGTAGCTGTCTCTAAATTGTGTTTATATACCTTCCTTTATAACAAATGCATACATCGTCTACATAAATGCTGCAGAAAACGTTGGGTCCAATGACATTAACCCTTTTTAATATTAAAATAAATAGTATTGTGACTGACAGTATACTCCCTTGGGGCACTCCTGACTCTTGTAAGTGTAAATCAGTACATTTCTCACGCAAACTCTAAAAACTCTGTTGGATAGAAAATTGGAAATAAAAACTGGTAGAAGTCCTCTAAAACCCATGTCATATAAATCTTTTAAAAAGCCGTACCTCCAGGTAGTATCGTAAGCTTTTTCTAAATAAAAAACACAGCTACTGCATGTTCTTTTTTTATAAAAGCATATCTTACAAAACTTTCTAATCTTATGAGTTGATCGATTGTGCTTTTCCCTCTTCTGAATACACACTTATATTTACTAATCTTTTGCTCTTTTTCCAGTATCCATACCAGTCGATCATTGATCATTCTTTCCATTGTTTTGCAGATACAGCTGTTTAGGGCTATTGGACGATAGTTATTGGGGTCTGTGTGGTCTTTTCCTGGTTTGGGAACTGGTATGAATGTAGCTTCTTTCCAATGAGCTGGGATTTCTCCTGATGTCCAAATATTGTTATAGATTTCCAACAAATTTTGAAGTACATGATTAGGAAGATGTTTTAAAAATTGGTAGTGGATTTTGTCGGGTCCAACTGTGGTATCAATTGATTTTTGTATTGATTTTAACAGTTCTGCCATTGTAAAGATCCGGTTGTATGGTTCTGTATTATTTGAAGAAAAGTTTATTTTTGTTTGCTCTTGTTTCCTTTTCACTTCTTTGAATCCAGGAAGAACGTTTTCAGTTGATGAAATTCTCTCAAAAGGTGTCCTGTGTCAAGGATCAATGTCCTGCTTTGATGTTAAGACTTTGTCCTGGATTTTCAAATGACGTATTTGTAATCCGCCTTCTTGATTTCTCATCTTCCTTATCATATTCCAATTTTTTTTTTTGCTAGAAGTCTGTGAGGTTGAACTTGATGTATAGTCCTTCCAACTCTGCCTCTTAGTTTCATTAATAATTCTTTGTGAAAATCTCCAGGAGAATGTCAGTGAATTTCTTCATAGGATCTTGATTTTTCCAGTCAATCTTGAATTTCTCATAGCACAGTGTTTGGAAAATATACCAGTTTGCTTTCTTTAGTTGCCATCTTGTGATATCTTGTTGGGCTTCTTCTTCATTTGTTGTTATTAATAGTGAATAATGATCACTTCCAGAGGTCCTTCCACACATGCCATGAGAAGTAAATTATTAGTTTTGGTTGACATATTGTAAGGTCAATAGCGGAGTATGTTCCATGTCCTGGATGCAGGTATGTACTTGACCCATAAATCATTATCATGTATAAACTCTTCCATTTTTCTGCCTCTTGAATTTACATATTTCCCTCCCACAATGTATTATGACTGTTAAAACCACCCATCAACATGTATGGTGGTGGTAGTTGTTCGACCACTTTGTTCAATTCTTGAGTTGATACTGGAGTGCTGGGCGGGATGTAGATAGAACATAGCGTTATAGCTTTCTGAAGAGTTACTCGCACAGCCACTACTTGCAAGTTTGTTTTTGTTATTAAGAGGCTATGAATAATATCACACCTTACTACTATTGCTGATCCCCCAGATGGACGATGTAGATTTGGACCAGGGGAGTTATATATACTGTATTTTTTTAATGTTAAAGTATTGTTTTCTGTTATATGGGTTTCTGGTAGGCAGAAAGCAATTGGATTGAGTTCCAAGTCCACTGCATTTCCACTGAATTATGTGGTTTTTCATCGTCAAGTAGGCAAGACATGTATCTGCCGTTTATTTTTGCATTTTGGGTATGAGCTTCGACTACTGGTACGTATCTCTTTCATTTCAACATCATTATTATTTGATTCCTCTGTTTTCTGAGTTTTCTTTTCTTGATATAATCTTTCTTGGGTTTTGGTTTTGGTGCTTGTTTGATTCTTTTTAGCTTTTAAGTTAATTTAAGATTTTTTCATTCATTTTGTTGATTGTAGTGATGGTTGTTTTGCTCTGTGTTTTTTTATTCTTCTTTTTAGAAGGAGTTCTTAGATGGATATTTTGTGGTTTTTCGCCCTGTATCCACGTCAAGTCAGTCTGACAGTCAGTGGATTTCATGGCAGGTTTCACCACTGCAGCATATGTTTTCTCCATAGTGAAAAAGGGAGATTGTTCAACTCGTTTTCGAGCTTAAAAAATGATTAGTTCTACACATTTAACTCTTTGAATTTCTTCTTCTTTTGTCCAAACAGGACACTTCTTTGATGAGGCTGGGTGATTCGCTGAACAGTTTATGCATTTTGAGGATCTTGAGCATCCGGACTCATGTCCATCTTCTCCACAATTGCAACATATCGACAATCTTTTGCAGTATGCAGAGCCGTGGCCAAATCTCTGGCAGTTGTAACATCTCAGTGGGTTTGGAATTAATAAATCAATAGGTACGCTGATGTAACCAATCTGGATCTTCTTTGGTGGTAGGGGTTTATTGAAGGTCAAGATGTAGGTACCTGTCTTAATGATTTGTTCTTGTCTTTTGATTGTTATTCTTCTTGCATTTGTTACTCCTTGCTGGCTTAATTCTGATATTTCAGTCTTGTCCACGTCATGAAGCTCTCTGGTACGTATGATGTCTCTGCTACCATTTAATGTTGGGTCTTTATTGGGACGTTAGCTAGCATTGTTGCGCACATAATGTTATCAGCATGGCTTTTCTTGGAGCATTCGATTAAAATTTGTCCAGATCTTAGCTTTTAAACATCTTTTACTGTTCCAGCTATGCTTGCAAGGCCTTTTTGAAGTTTGAAGTTTGGAGACTTTCAAATGGAGATAGTTTTGTCAAAGGAGTATCCGTTGTTTGCGATTCCATCAATATAAATCTATGCCATTGTTCATTTTTTGAGATAAAACACATCCAGTGTCCGAGTCATCTGACTGGTCGATCATGCGTCGTTTAGGGCTTTTTTTTTTGGTTGCCATATTTGTAGGTTTAAAGTTTCATCACTCCTGCTCCCCACCCACCTCGGAGCCCAACAAGGGCATGAACAGAGCCGCGGTAATCCCGCAGATATTCATCAGGGATACAGGGATGATATACTTGAGCAAAAAGAACAAAAAATTCTGTTCACTCAATTGACCCTAAGCCAATGACCTAAAAGGTACTACTTGACTGGCCGATTGGTTAGACCGTGTCGTTCCAACCTCCTGTGAATTCAAAGCCAAAATAAAGTACTAATACCAGGATCTTGTCCTCACCAGAGACTGGTCACAACTTACGGAAAAGTCGTTGCCCCATTTGTCGCCTCTTACGAACAGTAAAGGGGTGCTAAGGACCTATTCTATCCTGGGTCCCCACGGGAATATACAGTGTCAAAACAAAAATCTATGACAATTGATAGACAATTGATAGATTTAGAAAATGTATTACAAACACATTGGTATACGGTGAATTGTTCGGTTTGTGACTCGAGTGTAGTTTGAGGCCGTCTGGGGCCTTTTTGCATTGAGCTTGCATGTTCCCCCTGTGCTTGCGTGGGTTTCCTCTGGGTCTCCGGTTTTCTCCCACAGTCCAAAAACATTGGCAACACGTGTGATTGTGTATGAAGTTGATACTCCGCTGTGAGGGGACGTTGGCGCTATTGGTGGTCTTTGTTCTGCCGGGCAATTGGTACTTGTCTGTTTGTTTATGTGTGTACATTGTTATGTGTGTGTGTGTGTGTGTGTGTGTGTGTGTGTGTGTGTGTGGTTTTTTACTGCAAGTCAAACTTGAGGGCATCTTATACATGAAATTATTAATTATGATAATTATTAATAAACACACAACTGCTTACTTTGTCCATATTGACGCAATGGCGCAGGAAGAAGTTTCCTAGGTCTGGAGAATCACTATTCTGTGACTCAATCTGCAGGCCAGAGAAACTCTTCAGAATGGAGAAAGCAGTGTCCTCGTGTCCCTGTGTGACCAAGCTCAAACACAGGTTCATGGCATCTGAAAGTTGATGAAGAAAAAAAAAAAAGAAAAAGACTTTAGACTTGTAACATCACTATGCTTTGCTTCAGAAATGTCTTTCGTATGTAGACAAAGAAAAGTTGGAAGAAAAAAAAAGGAAAAAAAAAAAAACGTTAACACACTTACAATACATGTTTATCTATTTCATGATTTTTTTTCATGAATCTTTAACCAGACTGATACAACAGAGAATCGCAATCTAAACAAACTCAGATGTTTTAGTTCTACATCTCAATGACTCTGTGAACAAATATTCTCCATTTGCAAAAGTGTTATTTCTTCAGTCTTGGGTCAATTAAAATACTGTCAGATTGGCGCTTGGTGTAGACCTCCAGTTCAATCATAGGCCCTTCATTTTGGATTGTTGGGTTGGTTGGTCAAATCAGGTAATTAAGGACCGGTTTTGGCATTTGATATTATGCTCTGAATTTTTCAGAGCTTAGGATAAAGAGCTTAATAAAGACTGAACATTTCTGTTCAGTTTCACACCTGGTACATATCCTCTCTCATGACGCATGCGTTCCACAATCTCAGGCACATGCTGCTGCTGGCCGGCCTTGGTGAGGCTGAACACCACCTGCATCAAATCCCTGTCCATCAGATAGATGTCAGCTTTCTCCACAGTTTCTAATGTCTGCACAGGAGACAAAACATCATATAAATAATATATATATGGATATAATTAATAATACCCCCAATTAACAAATATTCGATTTTCACAGATATAGCAAAGTATATCTGGGAAGTAAAATGATTTTTGCCATTACCAAAAGAAAAAATAATTATTGCATGGAAAATATAATAATTAACACACACACACATATATAAATACAACAAACTGTAAAAGAAATATAAAAGATGAACGGATACATTTATGAAAATACATAAAAAAATTTCATTTCTTAAACTTAATTTCATCACAGACCTGATTAATTTTGGTAATATCGCCTTTCTCAGCATATGCACGAAGCAGAGACATGTAGGTGTCTGGGCCCGGCTCAATCCCTGCTCCTCTCATGACTGACAAAATACTCTCAGCGCTCTCCATGTCTCTGCACAGAACACAAATAAGTGGTAAACGAACCGATGGTTCTGTAGGAAGAAACGTTCTGCACTCACCCGGCCCGTGCATGACCAGTCACCAGAGCGTTAAAGACGGTCTCTGTAATGGGCAGTTCTTTGCTCTTCATAAAGCCCAGAATTGTCCTGCAAGAGGGAGAGAGAGATTGCAATACAAATCTCTTAACTAAAAGGTTAGATTATATAAACCGTAATGTTTAAATGCAGGCAAACAAAACACACCTTGCCCCTTCAATATCCCCATCTTGGCAAAATACTGCAATAAGTCTCTGATAGGTCACCTAGACAGAAAATTAAACAAATATATGAAATAAATCACAATAACAGTAATGATGTTTTTTTAGTATTAGTAGTTTATATTTAATTTATTTATAAATAATAAATTATATACATTATGTATATATTTAGAATTGTATATAAACTGTGTGTGTGTATAAACTAAATTATGATTATATTATTCATTCATCACATTGACATGTTTGCACATGAAGGCACTCAGTTTTCATAAGTGTGATAAAAATCACATTAGCATTTCTTAGCAAACAATGAAAAACTAATCATCAATTTTTTACTTAATTTGCTGAAAAACATTTACAATTTAACTTAAATTTGTGCCTCACATGGCTGCTTAGTTGCAAATTTGTTAAAAAAAAAACTCACCCGGTTTGGCAAGACATTAGCTGCTTCCATTTTGGCAAGGAAGTCAGTCGGGGAGAAACGGAATTCATTTTGCAGGTAAGTCTTGAGCAGGGCATTGTAATGGCTCACGTCATAGATGACACCTACAATCGCAACAAGCAGTTTGTCAAGTCGGCATTATGTTTGCACGTGTGGTTGCATGTACTGTATGAAAATAGTCAGAGACAGACAATCAGTTGGACACACAAACGTTAGTCTGATTGACAGACATGCAGACATATGTACAGTCAGACAGAGACAATTAAAAAAAATGAAACAGACATGTAGACTGATAAACAAAAAAACTCAAGACATGCATAAGTAATATTCAAATATTAAAGTAATGTCAAATACATTTTTTTATTTCAGTTGTACAATGTTGAAACTACCACTTAAATGCAAAGTATATGCTTTTCACACTGACAAAATATTCTATACATTTATTAAAACGTGGTCATTCATTCACACTTAAGGTGCTTTCACACCAATTGTTTGGTTCATTTGGTGCAGACAAAGGGCACCAAAGACCAAAGACCAAGACCAAATGATACATTGTTGCATTTTTCTTATTTTGGTTCATGTTCACATCACACTCTTTGCTCTCATCCGAACCGAACCAAAATGCAGTCATGTGACAACATCTACATTAGAGATGTCAATGTAGTATTTCCTAAACTGCAATTCGAGAAGTCAGAATTCCGGGAAAATTCAAATGGAACTCCTGGATGAAAATAAAGCAGACAGACAAATACCTAGCCATCATTTAGTGTGGAGGAGAGACTGCGCAGTCTTATTGTATGCCTAATCATCATATACGTACTACCATATAAAGTTTGTATTGAATGCTTGAGACAAACATTTAAATAAATATCGCAAACACACAAGTGAAATGCGAGTGAAATGCGCATACGTAAAGCACACACTGCACACGGCAAAGGTAGCATCGCAGTTCACTTTAGGAGGCATAAATCAATGTTGAGGAAGTGTGACACAGAAATCTTCCGGAGACATAGCACAGCACAGCTCACTATGGCAGCTGAATTTCATCAAAAGGCGCAGGAGTTTTTGCATTCGGTACGAGAGTACTAGAGATTGGGGTTAGTATTAACTAGAGTTTAGTGCGGACCCGAGTTCACTTTAGTCATTTATTTTGTAAAACAGTACGATAAAGTGTGTTCATTGACTATAAGAGCTGAATTCCAATCTTTCAATCTCATACCAAGTTCCTGAAGCTTGTCCCAGACCCGCTGTGCCAGCTCTGTGCGCTCCACCAAAGGAACCTCAGGAAGCAGCGAGCCACAGCTTCTCAGCAGGAGCAGAGCTTGGTTTCCACTGGGATATCCTATAGAAAGTCAATTCAAAAATTTGAATCGGACAGAATTAGCCTAAATGGCCAAGTTTGCACGGACAACAAGGAACTATATGTGGCCTGACTTTGTCTCGGTTCCCTTTTAACTCTCCTATTATGTTTGTTTCAGAGAAACATTGATAACGTTCGCGGGTCATTTTGACCAGGTGGCCTTTTAATATGCACATAAGTGTTAGAAACCAAAACGTTGTGTATACAGATAGAAAGAAAACAAACTATTTACGGTTTAATTATAATTAGTTACATAAATATTTAAATAATAATAAACTGTGGCTCGCTATGAAACTTGTACAATGGGTTTTGCACATAATGGCTATGAGATTCAGAGCAAAAGGCAGCTTTAGTCAGGTTCGTCATTCAAAGAGAAACGTACCTGTTCTGCAAACATCATGGAAGATTCGCAACAGTAGTGTTCTGGTGACCCGGCCAGTTCTTCGGACTGAGCTGTCTAGTTTGGCCAGAGCCCAGTCAAACTGCTGGGACTGTTTGGAACGGACTGCCACATTGGGCTCATCCTGTCCACTCTGTTCTAGGGCTGCTCCATACTGACGGAAGCTTGAGCATGGCAAAGACAACCTGCAGGGAAACAGACCAAAATGAATCATATCTGATGCAACAAAAATGTAAATCTTGCCCTTTTTTTGGCCACTGCAATCTGTTATCAGCAATCCCCAATAATTCCAAGATAGTTTACCTTTTCAATGTAATGGAGTACATTTTTGGCTAATGATCTATTGCATGACATAAATCAGCGTTATAAACTAGACTAGAGTGTACTGTGGGAAGGCCTAAAACAAAATTAACCTCTGACTTCAAATACCATTTGTTGTTCTAAATTGCAATTTGTTAAAAATAAAATCACAAAATGAACCAATATGGACAAAACAATCACATTTTAGAATTATCTATTTTTTTTCCCAAAACAACACTTACACGTTCATATTATTGTTTAAGTTTAAATATGTTCAAAGGTAAATACTCTTCTGTGCATTTAAACGTATTGCTATACACATACAAATACCTTATGATCTCTTATGATGAGTCATAATGCTAAAATTAAGTAAGTTAGCCAAAATGTTGTTGACGACTGGTTATATAATGTAACTCGGAAACATAATTGAATAGTTTTAAATCATATTGGAGCTGCTGTAATAACACAGAAGGGTTAGATAGGGAATCACCTCTCAATGACAAGCGCTCGATCCAAACACACATGGTAAGAGCACACACACACTTATACCTGTTCACCATCAACCGCCCGGAGACTGTGTGACGAGGAAAAAACCTTCCACGTGCAGCTCCGACAGCGCCGCTGTAAAGACGAGCAGCAGCCGGTGCATTTCTGCTGCTTGCTGTTAGCTGCAGCACTGCAGTTGGTGAGTTTTTGAGCAGCCGGGCTGATCTTAAGAGCGCAGCCATGTTTAACCTGAAGAGAGAGGAGCGAAGGACATCCGCACCACGTGACAGCGCAGAGGTCACGGGGCGATACCACTGTCTGCTTACATAGGGGGTCGGTGCACTGACTTTTCTCGCACAGAATGAATTTAAAAGGCGAGCGGCCTGTATATATAACACAACAGACTTTAACCAGCCATTGTAAAGATAATTAGAAATTATGAAATACAATTGTGTACTGTATTTAGGTAACGCATGAACTCAAACTGCATTGGTTATATATGGAGGTTTTTAGAACCTTCAATATACTGTATAAGCTGTGCTGGATCCGTCTGTTCATGCTAAAAGCTAGAATGCTGATTGAAGTTTTACAAAAAAGTTGAATACTTAACTTGTTAAGACCCGTTAAATATATATTTCTTGTACAGTGATGTGGAGTAGATAATCAACTATCATAACAACCCTGCATAAGGACAACAATATGAAGGAAAGTGGTTGAAATATTGGAGTTTGTGATCTGACATTTTAAATACACAGAGGTTAACACACACCCACACACACACACAGCCGGAGCAGTGGGCAGCTAACAACAGATCCCGGGGAGCAGTCTTGCTTATCCACGGTTATTTTGGTCACTATTTAAACTTCCTTGCCACCCCCAAAAATGAAGTAAACTTAAAACACTGTTTTCAGTGCTTGATGTTAAGAAAGAACTAAACATTTTACAGAATTGAGTTTATCCCTCCACAATATTTTTATTGTTGCATGTGGAATCCTGGGAAAATAAATTGTAACCCAGATAAAATGTAACTACCGGTAAGGTGTTACTCATACTTTAAACTTTGACCAAATACACATACATTTTATACTAATTTTCTTTTTTTTTTTAAATATATATACACAATTTACTTTATTAAACACACACAAAACTGATGAGAATATGGTGTATATTTTTAAGTTTAAATGTAGTTAATGTATTGAGGATATACATAGATGCTAATTAAATACAATATATGTAAAATGTTAGTCAACTAATTTCTTAGTATTTAAGATTTCAAATGAATTTAAATTACAAGTAAAACAAAAATTCGTCCATCCATTTTTTAACACTTCCTTTCTGGGTCATAGGGTCTTGAGATGGAATACACACTGTGGATTGGTGGTCAACAATTCACAGAGCAGGACACACAGACTCCTCATACATTTAATTTCAATTTCAATTTAAATTGACCACATCTTGTTACCTTGTGAATATGTTTCTGACCGGTCAAGTCATACACAGGTATATTGCCAAATTGTATGTGTACTTTTTAGTTTGTTGTCTATTTGTTCTGCGACATTTATATTTAGTTGTGCACAGGACAATATAGTTTTTTGGTGTTATACTTGCTGACGCTTTCTTATAAATTTTAATGGTTTAAAAAAGCAGGCAATTCTTCAGAGAATCTTTATGGCGGTTGTCAGGTTGCCCAACAAGGCGGGGCACCAGCTTCTTGTCAGTTTGTGTTTGTTCTGCAGGCAGTTTGCATTTAGTTTGAGTAACGGACACATTGTTTGAAGGCACACTGAAGCTGGGAGCTGAGTGGTGGCAGCTTGAGGTCAGCTTTGGTAAAGGTCAACTAGGTGGGGTGTTGTCAAGCACAGACGTATGCCCACTGGGGCACTCTGTCTCGTGCCGGGCATCAGGGGCCAGGGGGCCCCAATTTGTCAGACGTGTGCCATGCCAAACTCATTTCCATTGATGACACACACTGCAAGCCACCCGCACAGCAGTGCACAAGACACAGCTGACAGGTGACAGTGAACAGGCATTGCCTGCCAGGCATGTTGTTTCTCTTGTTTGAGGGTCTATCCCTGCCTGGATCTTTCTCTTCAACCCTTGTTTGCCGGACCAACACAGTGGGGTGATGCTGGGCGCTCTGAGGATGATGACCTGCTCTGGCATGGCATGGTGAGCTGCACAAAAGCAGCAATGTGCTTGAACAACCAATGCAGAGTGCTTGGACAAACAACGCTGTGAATTTTATATAAAAAGTTACTGGAAAAGAAGCCAGACGATCGACTTCCAGCTTTCCATCGCTGAATGATGCTCTTAAAAGCTCAACCATCAAAAAGTTTGTCTCACTAAAATAAGAGTGAATCTTCATCCCTCACCTGCGATATCGGTAAACACGTGCAGGAGACCTGTGCTGCCAGTTTACCTCTTATTCCAAAGGGAGCCTTTGCTTTTTGTTGAGAGAGCTAAAAGTGGTGAGCTCGGGGGAAGAAATATCTCAAGGTCACTAAATTATGGAGGAGGAGAGAAGAGGTGAGCTGAGAGGAAAGGAAAGGCTCACTGCTTCCTCTTTCTGTTTGCTGAATGAACTCAAGAAGGGTCTGTTCTATTTGTCGGGAGCATGAATGCATGTGTTAGTGATTCATTATTCATTGGAAACATAAATGATTAAATTATTATTTTTGCTCTTTTACAAAAGATTTTTTGCTGATCTTTCTTCTTTCCGCCACTGTATGAAAACAACAGCCATCTTGTTTGCTTTTCTACGTGTGTGTTCTATTTTCTATTTTAGCACATTTTAACGGTTTAAAAATAAAAGTGGATGCTTATTTACAGAGTCAAGTGTTTTTATGACTCACTGCCAGTCAGACCAACAAAGCAAGTGACAGCTTCTTGTCACCAGTAGATTACACCTGGCCTCTGCTGGTCCATATTTTTGATAAGTTTGAAACAGAGCACGAAGAAAAGTACACTAACTAAGTAAAGTACACATGCTATCACAAAGGTTTACTGCGGGAAGAATATAGCATGTTTTATAGTTCTGTTGGAGTAGATTGACCAAGTTCAAGCGCCTGGTCAGGGCCTTTCAGTGTAGAGGTGTTTGCACAGGTACAGGGTACACACAGGGTAAAATGTGTACCCTATGCAAACACGCTTTGTACTTTTCCAGAGCACTCATATATAGTGATGAAGTCTGTGGTGTAAAGTACTTGAGTAAATGGATTTTGTTACTTTACTTACTTTTTGGCTACCTTGTACTTGTACTATCAAAAACTAAACAACTCTTACTCTCTACTTGACTACATTTTTGATTGAATGTCTGTACTCTTTACGCCATTACCAATTAATGGACACTTATCGTCTCTCGTTTCATTGTGATTGTACGCAACAAGTCGGCATCTTTTTCTACCGCGCTTAATGTATTGGACCGAGGAGGCGGTATCGCCAACCGCAGGGTGCTGAAGGTACTGGATGCTATTTAAGAGCAAAATAGTGTGAACGGAAATTAGCGGTGATACTTTTTTGCATGTTTGAGTTTGACTGAGACTGACTCTTTTTGTTCCTTTTTTGAAACATGGTATTCAGGTACTCTGTACGCCATTGGATAAAGTATGTCCTGCACTGTGAATGGATGGCCAAAGTCTTTTCCCATTGTCATTTCCTATTGTAGTTTATATTTTAAACCAGGAAAGGCTAAGATTGACTCTAGTTCGCGTGACCCAGAAACAGAACAAGCAACTTGGAGGATGGATGGATTTGACTGGATGCAAAAAAATTGATTTTTCTGGTAACCCAGGTTGATTATCTACTACTGTAGTATCCAATAATTTTCATACTCTTGTTGCCAGTTTCTGTGTCACAATGAGCTGGACTGATGTATATATTTTTATGTATTTCCCAGGATGAAGTCATGAAACACATTGGACTGACGGTTTGGATAAATGTATAGTCACTTACTGTGATTTCACAGTCAATTAGAAATCACAGTAAGCATCACAAACACGGAGTTTGCACAAGCCTCACAGAACTAAGAAAACTGTATTGTGTATACAGAAATAAACAGGTTGTCCCTGAAGATTTGTCCATTTCTGTGAGGATCAGAGAGCGTGAATGTGATGGCAGGTTCCAGCTCTCTAGTGTGAAGAGTGCTGTTTCTCTGAGATGCTTGTGAATTGTGAAATGTCACTCCGGAGAACTGAAAGCAGAACCGCAGATGGAAAATGACACTGTAAACATGTGGAACTCTCCAGAGCCTGAGATGTAGCAGGACCGGTTTTCTCACCTGCTAAAGTCTGACCCAAAACCGAGATTATACAATTTAAAGCATATTGTTTTGATTTTTTTGTAATTCAGGCCTATATCCATCCATATTTTTTAATTGTGTTTTGTATGAAAATAAATTCAATAAAATTAACAACTGCATATATCTACGGTATATATTTTTTAGCATACACCCACCTATTTTTTTTTTCCAGAATTTCATGCATTTTCATTTCTCATTAAATTGCTGTATGACTCCATACAAAACAGTAATAGTTATCTAACTGATTGCTAGATGGCTTCATCCATGTAGCATTGCTTCTATCATTATGTTGTTACTGTCATCCAGAACCTTTCATGCATCATCACTTCCTTTTCCGTGGCTCTCCGTGGCTCCAGTCCTTTCCGATTCCATCTCCGTTTCAGCAAGCGCCATCCCTGCGCTGGCCTGTTCAAGCGTGACAGTAAAGGAGAAATCATATATCTGCACACTCTCACATGAGACTGCCTAGCTGATCTTATGACAGGCCAGTATCCTGTGACTTTGGTGTGGAAGTGCTGTGTCTGAGCCAGGCAGGAATAATGCGCTGCACTACTGTAATGATGTCCTGGGCTGAAAGTAATCACCTGAGAATTATACATGCCTCCATGATCAGTGACAGAACTGATTCCGCTGCACTTTTTGTGTTTTTTTTTTTGTGTTAAAGCATCGACCAAGCAGAGGTCTTGAAAGAACATAACGCATACAGGGTTTTATCCTCATCGTATGAGGTGCACTGAAGTGTACATGCCTTTTTGCAGGCTGTCACCTTAAGTGAGATTCTCATGGCTGGGAAAAGTAAACTTTATGATAATAATGAGCCTTGTTGCATTATTTTTCGTGTATTTCTGTTTGTTTTAGGAAAAAAGAAAAAACAACAGCAGCACTGTGTCTGCATTTGTTCTAACTCACAGTGACTAAAAAGGTTAAAAAACAAACCCTAAAAACACTTTTTTGTAAGAATTTTAAATTTTGTTATAAAATAATTCTGTACAGTATAAGCTGTAGTTTTATTAGTTAGATAGTTTCATACACTTCATAAAACATTACCATACAATTTCCATAATGGACTTTTCATAATCACATTTCTTTACCAGTGTTATTTAATGCCAGTTTTAGGTCAAATTTCTTCCCTTTAACAAACAGCTCAGTCACATCCCACAGCTCTTCCCCTAAGCACCTTCCTTTTAAACCCTGCATTAACATAATACTGTAATGGAGTTGATTAGCAAGAAGCAATTAAGATCAAGGCATCAGAGAAAGCGCGTATACTCATTCAAGCATACACATTTCACAGTCTGGAGACCCCAAGAGAAAAAGAAAACCCCTACACGGCCTCTTTCAGCTCTGGCTTTTCCGGGGTCTACATAAAATTGTCACAACATCTTTACTGTTATCTTCACATTCTATAATTATTTCTTTAAAGTTTTATGAATTTTCCATTATTCTTTTTTCAAAAACGATTTAATCACATTTGAATATACGCACTAAAAATAAAAAATTCAGATAGATAAAAAAAAAATTATAATAATACCAATATAGAATAGAAGAAAAATATACCAACACATAAATATGATATATATGATAAATATAAAACATATCAAAAGTAAAAAAATAAATAAATAAATAAAAATAAATGACATATAATGACAATTAAAAAACAATGTTAAAATCCTGACTATATTACTGGCTATATAGTAGGTTTAAACCATCTCATATTTAACAATAGTCTGATAACAGCACAGGATTTATAGTGACTAGTTGGTTGAACCCTGATGAATGGAATGTGGCTCTTGGCAGCATTAGACATACACACTGGTGGCACACTGGTGCCAAAGACTGGGCAGCAGGTGACAACCAAGACAGATGTTCTGACCTTCTTCTTTCGACTATGTGGTCTTCATCACCTTTGCTTGTTTCCTTGTTCTCTCCGTCAAAGCCAGTTCCCAAGAGGTTTAGTCCAACTCTTCCGCCTTTTGACCTGAGCAGCCTTAAGCCACATGACATTTTGGAAATGTCTGTTTGTATTTCCTCTGTGATTTTTTTTTTCAGTTAGCACTGTGTTTGGAAGAGTTGAAAATCTGTCTTGGCTCCATCTTAGTAATGACAACACCAAGAGTAGGTGCAGAGTTTTCGATCTGACCTTTTCCTTGCTACTTTGCAGCCTGAAGCAAGGCATCTTCTGTCCTCAATCATTACCAATGATGCCCTTTTCAATTCCATCACTCTGGGCCTTTTCATTCATTGTCCATGTCTGTCATGAGATAAATAGTGTTGCAGCGCAGTATGTTTTTATTTATTATTATTATTATTATTATCATCATCATAGAGTCAACACAGCTGACATTTTTACAAAAGTGAACTACATGTGTGTATATACTGCATATACGTTGTGAAATATGGTGTTATATATCGTATATTGTGTTTCTCTCTCCGGAAAGTGACTGAGTTTACAGCCCAAGAAGAGCCATTCTGATATGGCCAGGTGCTCAGCTGCCCAACAAGTGAAAGCTGCTCAGAATGGTACCTGGGCGCGCGCGCACGCACGCACGCACGCACACACACACACACACACACACAATATAAATATATACTTTATGTTTATATAGTATATATACACCGTATAAACTGTGAACTTCATCATCGAAATGATTTTGGCTGAATAACAGAAATGTCTTTATTTTCAATAAGGCAGGGACAAGGATTTTTGGCGTAAAACAAACAATCTTTTCTTCTTTCAGGCTTTCCTTCTTCAACTGTCCTCCAATTGTAGACATACACCATAAAGTCAGGCAGGTTCAAGTATTTACTCACAGGACCTGAACTTCAGGCTTCTGCAGGCAGACATTCTTACTTTCCTCTCTCTGGCTCGATTTCCCCTCTTTTATACAGGGCAGATTTCTTGAGAAGCCTGCAGCACCTTTGCTGCTCACACCTGTGGCCAAGTGCTGTCCATGGTCCTGTAGCCTTAGATGCCGCTGTCCCTAGTCCTGCTATGGGTTGGTGTCACACAATACGTATACATATGTAAAATATATAATAAATAGCACACAAATAAACAACAAAACTTGCAAGAGACTCACACATAAAACATATTACATTACCTGCAACATTATAACAGTGACCAGAGGGCAAGCAAGCAACTAGTTCATCAGTAGCCAGAAAACCAACTCTCCACTGGAAAGACAAAGCTCGTTACAGACACAACGTCCTCACGAAGGCCTACAACAGCTTTTCGCATGGCTTTTAGTTGTGCTCGTCTTCCAGTAAGGTCGTGAAGTCCTTTCCATCAGTGTCTAATGTCAGCTGTGTTGACTCAGATTACCGGCCTGAGCTCTGAAGGGTAGCCGAATGCCATTGTGCTCTGCCGAAGACATCCCTAACAGAATTCACTGCCCCTGTTTGCTGGCACTTATCAGCTAGAGTATGTCTGTCCCGAGGGAGGAAGATTACTGCCATGATGCTGCTACAGTTACCCACATTGTGCACTAGAGCCCCTCGGCTTCATGCAGTGGGGTGTCAAAAGATGAGTTATTTTTTGTTATACTTTTTGACGATAGCAATACAACATGACAGCAACGTTATATCAAAGCATAAACATAATAATCTCCTAAAAATAATAACTCTTTTAACATGACTTATGCAGCTTCTTTATCTAAATTGCATTATAGTTACAGTATTTTTACAACTCCAGTTCCTACCTTGTGAGAATGTGAGCACAATGTGAGGCTAGGATTTTTTTAGACACATTTTGCTGTCTCATTTCTGCATTCTCTATTTACCTTGTTTCTATTTAATTTGTGCAGTTACTGGTTCAACTGGTTTTCTTTGACATGTGCTGGTTTTGTTGGTTCGTGATTTGCATGTTATTGAACAAATTCTTGCCTTTCTGTTTAGTTTCTGTATATCTGGTTTTGCCCATTGTGCTTGTTTATGTTTTAAATGTATTTAATTTAAGCATTTTTCTAATATTGGTTTTCTGAGCAATGGAATGCAAAGTTTTGTACTTGAGGCCATTAATCAAACTAAAGTTAGTTGTGTTTTACACCACAAAAGAATGCATGGCAAAAAAATACATAATCATCATTATCATCTGCTTTTTAGAAAATCAAATCATGGTGAAACATATTATTTGACAAATACAGTATTTTATGTAAGACATAACATCATTACGGTAATATAATTTTTGCACTTAAAATGTTCAAATATGCTTAATTTCTTTTAAATCAGAGTTCTTTGAGTTTTATGCTGAGCCTCTCATAAAATACTTGCAATTCTGAACGTATTTTGTGTACAAATGTTGTTTCTTGCTACGGTGGATGTCACCTTTACATTTTTCCTACATGTCAGTTTTGAATCCGCATGTCGCTCTCATTTCTCAGATTAATTCTCGATTCAGGGCCTCCATCGTCTGTGTTGATCTACCCTGCTCGTCTCACTCATCTCTCCATCAGTTACTCCTAAGGGAAGTCTCAAACATTATCACTCGTCATCTTTTTCTTTCAGTCCATCCGTACTCTTGCATTTGTCACAAAGCCCCCTTAACCCCTGAGTTGAGTGACTTGGCCTCGACAGTGGACAGCTGTCTGCAAAGCCACCTGCCCTTTGGTGCTCTGTCTGTCTCTGTTTCTGTCTGCACACTGGCCTCCAGTTCACACGTCCACTCAACCCTCCACCCGTCTCAAGACTTCTGTGTTTGTGTGGCCCCAGGCGAGTTGGAGGAGCCGGCCATGGATTTGTGATGGGCGTTTGTCAGTCAGGAGAGGGAGGGGACGATGCGGAAGCCGTCACGGGCTTTCAGGATCATATGCTGGGTGTCACCTTTCCTTTGCCCTTGAGCAACACAAAACCTTCAGTCACAAGCGCACAAATACAGTACTCAGTAAAGAGCATCTTCAGATCTGTAAAAGACTCTATTACTGTCACGACTGTCCCGACTTTGTGTCTTGTGTGATGTGTCCAGTTAATTTGCGCTCTCCACCCCCTTGTTTCGTGATTATTGTTCACACCTGGTTGTAATTAATTATCTCGTTTGCTCCACTATTTATTTCTCACCCCTTTGTTTTGTGCAAGTTTGTCACAAAGAGGTCAGTTGCTGCTTCCATGTTCAGTGCTCGCTGCTCTCGGTGGTCCTGTGTTTTGCCGTTACTTCAGACTGCAGTAATCCTCGCTGTCTGCGCTTGACACGCAGTGAAAGTTCTTCGGATCTAGTCTATTGTGCAAGACTTCAGCATTATTTTGCCTTGAAGACTATTCTCCTTTTTAGACCTTTTCTGTACTGCGGAAATTTCCCTGATTTTTAGAGTTCTGACGAAATCTCTGCATTTTGGTCCGTTTTTGTTTTTCAGCCTGACAGAACAAACTTGCACAGAACAAAGGGGTGAGGAGAAATAAATAAGAGCAAAGCGAATTAATTACACCCAGATGTGATTAATCACGAAACAAAGGGCTTGGATAGTGCAAATTGACTGCGCGCATCACACAAAGTCCAAGTACGTACGTGCTTCAGATATTGTTAAAAATTAAAGCTGCAGTTGCAAAAGCCTGAGATCGCAACACATTTCAAATGCAGTTGTTTTTTTTTATGTCTCATCAAGATCTCTAATAATTGTAAATGTTATGCAAATAAAAGTAAAACTGAACCAAAACATATTCATTCAAAAATGTTAAAAGTTGTTTTAAGCTGATTTTTAAATGTAATTGTAAACGTGAAAAACCCAACCAAACGGAATGGTTCCAAACAAATAATCAATAGTTTAAAAAAAAAAAGTGAATACATGTAACTATTAACGTTACCATATATTATGTAGTAATTATTGTAGATTTGAAACCATATGGAAAAAAAGCAAACATAAATTATAAACAGTAACCAATGTGTAAAGATTATTTTTACATTCAGGTTACTTACTGTTACCACAAATCGAAAGCAATACATGTTTGTAAAAACATTAACTTTCATTTACATATTTTCCCGAATATGACTGCTTATTGACACTCAACTGCTTCGACTCTAACACCCCGATAGCATTTGCACGCACTCACACGGCTGAATAAAGCATGTCATGCTCAAACCATAGACAGTCTGAGGGTCCCGGAGGACGTGCGACAGTCTTGCATGAGATGTCTGGGGACAGGGGGTCGCTGGTGAATATCCATCTCACACACCAGCAATCATGGCATCGATCTGTCTCCACCACCCTTTCACCTTGGCTTCAAAAACAAACTCTACCTAACCTTCCTCTTGAACTTTATAAAATCGTTGGCGAAAGTGCACTTTGAGGTATGCGATTTAAATGCATTACTTACATTTTGCAACTTTGGCTCGAGGGGTCATGCTGTAGTGCAAGTTCGGACTGGAAGCTGTGAGTTTTGAGTTGGATTCCTCCGAGACAGGGGAGAGATGGAGAGGTCTTCACCAGGCACACGGCTGTCCGCTCACGTTAGTGCTACTGAGCCCCTTACTAGATGAATAAGTCAAGAAGAGGCAGACTGGCCTCATGTTAAATGTAAAAGGGCTAACAGATCCAGGCACCGGTTCACCGGCATCTCACATTAGAAAACAGGACAAAATTGTAATTAGTCATCACATTAAATCATAACAGTGTTATGTTCAAAGAATATGTACAGTGAATGTGTGTGTGTGTGTGTGGGGGGGGTGCACGCGTGTGCGTGCGTGTGTGTGGTATCAGCTCGGTGGGACAGGAACAGCTCTGTTGTATGTGGTCTAGAGTGCTCCCTGCCTGGGGACCCTAGAGAGGGCCCTCCAACCTCCCTGTCAGCTACTGTTAGATCACACATCCGTGGTCACAGGCTGAGACAGTGCACACACTTCAGCCCAAACACATTGTCTCTTTAGGGTGTGCATGAGGAAAAAAAAACACACACAATAAAATCCTGTCTATGAGATGTTTGTTGTGCCTTTATTAAGCTCACACCTTTGTGTTATAAGCTAAGTGATATGAATTGTGCGGTATGACTAGTGCTTTTGTTTTGGCTTTGTGTGTGCTGTATGCACATCTGTGTTTATCGGCCGTGTTTTTGTTGTATTGTATCTCTATCAATTTATTGATATTTGAGTTGCTTATGTATAAATACTGTAAGTGTGTGTGTGTGTGTGTGTGTGTGTGTGTGTGTGTGTGTGTGTTAGAAAAAGTTGCATTTGTTCTTATCTGTTCGTGTCCTGTAGTATTGCTATGTTTTCAAAGCATATACTGAATCTTTATTGTTCAGTACGGCTGCTTTTTATGATTGTCAAACGGGAACTTTATTCTTTATAAGGACCGGGGAATGTACTCTTTATGATTCATATCAGCCTTTTTGTCCCTTTGCATATTTTAATGATGTCATCAATAATAGACATATTCACATGGATCAGAGGGAAACATTTTAAGCAATTCTCCTGCTGCACCGATATGCCCCCCACCCACACACAAAAACACACACACACACACACACACACACACACACACACACACACACACACACACACACAAACTCACAGGTCAGCATGCGATCTGCATCACTAATTTAAAGACGAGCCTCATTAACCCAGTTTGCCTCATTAACTAAAGCTCTCTATGTATGTTTTAGTCTGGATCCCTGCAAACTGGGAATAAAATTGTAATTTTAGCTCCGAAAAAAGGATCTGCAACCATCAGCCGTCTCTTTCATGCTTCACTCTCCAATTTATTTATCATGATCATTTATTTAAATTTATTCAAGCTACCAGTCAGTCAGACTGACTTTGTACAATGAGTGGCAATCAGAATAAACAAAAGAAAGTGATGTTGCCACTAAAGTGATGAAAGTGTGTAAGTTATGAAAGAAGATGAGATTGTAACTTTTATAAATACTGATGCTTATTTTGTATGTTTCTCTATCATTTAACACAAACCCGAGTACGAGGGTATATTTGAAATGCTCAAGGCTAGAAATGTCCTTTTTTTCACAATAGTTTAAACATACTATGATAAAATACGTAGTAGTAGTAGTAGTAGTAGTAGTAGTTGTTGTTGTTGTAGTTTAAAATAACAATACTAGCAGTATTATACTATTTTAATAACTAATATACATAATAACGAGAATAGTAGTAATAGTAATGCAAAGTAGAAGAAATTATAAAAGGGAATTATAAAAAAATTATAAGAGCATTATAAAAGAAATTATAAAAAAATTATAATTATAAAATTATAATTTTATAAAATTATATATATTTAATTATATTATCATTAAATTCAAGAGAGGTGAATACTACATTCATTTTATCAGTCAGGCATGGGGTCACCAACAATTGACGCTAGAGGTCGCTATAAGCTTCCTGGAAATATATTGAAAATCGTTATTTTTTCCGTTAATAATTTCGATATTAAAATGTATCTTTCTTAACAAGTAGATAATAAAATCTAGGCTAAGGGATATCCAATAAACGATAGAAGTAGAACTAGGTCATGAATGTTGTAGCACATGGAATCTTGTATGTTTAGTTAACATTGTAAAACCCTTATATTCGAACTTTTATGCATTTAAATTCAAACAATAACATTTTAAATAGTAACCACACTTACAACCACAGCTAACATTCATACAGTGCCTGTTAGCATGTCCCCGCCCCAAAAAATCTATAATATAAAAATATAATATAAATATGTAGAAAATGATTTTTTTTATGTGTATGTATCAAAATGTGTCAGAATTGTCTAGATGTGAGTGAGTGTGAAAGTTTGTTGTGTTGCACTTTTATTTGAAGTGTGAGTTGTGCCTCTAGGCTCAGAGATGTTGTGACTGTCTCCAGTTCCCCATGACCAAGAGACAGAAGAAATAGTTTAAAAGACAAAAATATAAGTTGATAAAACCTTAATATCCTACCTGCATGTTCACTCTGCTTTGAACAAAAATGTGATTATGCATAATAATTTTCAGAAAACAAACTGCACATACAGTACATGTAGCCACAGCAAGCACTTAGCATTGATTTAATCCTGACATGAAGTCATGGGCTGAAATCATTTTGTCATTTGTGTTTCCTGACCTTTTACATTTACTCGAATGAACTCACCTTCCAGGTCATGACTTTTAACCACAATTAGTAGTGACATCTCAAAATTCTTTATGTTGCATGACTAATTTGACAGTAGCGATTAATTTACATTTATTTATATTCATTCAACTATTATAATTATGCTTCTTTATGTGTGCAATGCCTATTGTCAGGACTATTCTTTGATAAGTGCTTAACTTAAAAATACATTAATATGCATTAAACAGATTTGGCAAAATGCCAGAAGTACAAAAAGTACAAAATAAATGTTTTTGTGCATTCAGGTATTTTCATTCAACTACAATTTAAAAAAATCCAAACATAATACTATAATCAATGTGATTTTAAATTCATGTATCTTATTCATGTATATAGAGTATAGCGTATTGGGCCTTTTTTGTTCAATTTATGCTTTTTAATTTTAATTTTTACATAATCTGTGTCTTTGTGTCTTCAGAAGTGGTCAACAACTTTTTGACCCTGCGGGATGATTCTTATAGGTATTGATTAACACTGAAATAACAAATGTGGACAGTTTATCTTTAATTATTTATATTATTAAAAAAATATATATTTTAAATAAACTACAGGGAGCTACGTTTTAGAGCAGTTTAGTCCTTGGTCCTTGTGGGGTTGTTTGGTTCCAATAGGAACCATGTTTATGGGTCCTGCTCCAAGTCAGTTGTCGCCAACATTTCACAATATGTTTCATAAGAAGTTTTTGTCACAATTTTGTCACAAGCGGGATTAGAACCCTGGTTGCTGGGTAGGCAGGTGAAGGTGTTAAGCTTCATAAAGCATCAAAAATGGAAAAAGAATACAAATAAGATTCATCTCATTTCGAGGAAAAAAATGGGAGACAAACAAAATACTTGAGAATAAAACTAAACAAAAAGCTTCGCGATGCAAGAAAACAAACAGAAACAAACAAACAAACAAACACTAGAGAGCTTGAGAACAACAAAGAAACAAACAAACAGTACTTCACCCAGGAAGATCACAGTCTGTCACCTGACGACTTGCAAAAACCAAGTATAGAACAAAGGAAAACATGCTCCATACACAATCGTAATGAGATACACCTGCTTCAACTATCTAGAGACAAAATTAGGACCAGTGCCCTCTAGAGTCCTGGAGACACATTACATTAAGTCCGAATGCTGACAAATTTGTCACTTTTATTCTCAGCAGCAGAGCATGAAGGTAAAGTAAAGTAATGCAAAGTTAAGTAAGTTTGTCAACATGGCCACACACACACACACACACACGCACGCACGCACGC